>JAYKAV010002983.1:185175-388860 GCA_035582835.1 Phoebastria nigripes
AAGACATGTAGATGAGGCGCTTAGGGACATGGTTTAGTGGGCATGGTGGTGTTGGGTTGACGGTTGGACTTGATGATCTTAGAGGTCTTTTCCAAACTTAATGATTCTATGATTCTATGATTGCTGTGGGCTGGATCCCTGCTCCAGGTGTCCTGGGGAGAGGAGGCGGTGTGTCCAGGCTGCGTCACCTTGAGCTCAGCTTCATGGCTCTGCTGCTGCTAGTCCCTGAGTTATGGACTGTCAGATCACGTTGCAAGACAAACTTGATCCAGATTAGCTGTAGGCATTGCAGTCACACTTAAGTCAAGTTAACTCAAAATAGGGTTTTCTTAGATTCACATTTTCATACTGGCTTTACACAGCAAAGGAAGACAGCCTGTGGCTGTCATGTAGGCAAAGCATTGGAGTAGTTTGGTCAGACGCTATCTGATCTGCGATAAATCTTATCAGTGTAAAGTAGCATTACTGGTTTGGATCTGGGATGAGGCATGTTAAAATTGGATTTCCTGTTTTATTAACCCAAGGCCTGAGGACAATAACAGCACCAGTCAGAAGTGTTACTCCTGATCAGAGATTAAAAAGAAATAGCTGAGCGTGGAGATATCATAAATTAATCTCTCCTTGATTCACACAGTAAATCAGTAAAGATCTTTTGAATAATTATATTCATTGTTGATATCTTCTGAACATGCCAAAAAGTCAGGCCAAAGAAACACAACACCCTGTCAACCTCATGCTAACCCAAGCTTACATGTGGGTTGTAGACGTGAGCAAGGCTAGTACCTCCTGCACAGGCAGAGCTCTGCTGGAGCCCAAGAGGAGTGCCAGGCCCTCAAGACGCACAGAACCAGGCACAAACCAGGGGGCTCTCTGGCAATTCTTATACAATCTTTTAAAGACTAAGCAAAAGCCACAGTCAGGAAATACGCAATAGAAAAGACAAACTTCAAGCTGTGATATTTCTGAATGAGTATGTCTCCACTTATCTCTTAAAGCATTTTCAGTTTTTTTTATAAAACAACAGTACTGTATCTAGTGATGTGATAGCCCAATCCTCGGAGAGTTTTAAACAAAAGAAGAAGGAAAAAAAGAGGATATTTCAAGTACTCACRTTCTCACATGTCTGTCTTTTTCTGAGGTGAACATTGTTTACACTTGAATACAGTATGTGAGATTGTAAATCGATTTCATGATTCTCTTTGAATTATTGAAGACATTTATTAATGTCTTCACTAATGTCTTTCTGTTTTAAAAATAACAGAAATRTTCAGTTTTGAAAGAGGAATTTTTCCTGGGTTGTCCTGGAGAATGCATACAAGTTCAGGCTCAAAATGTCATTCTTGTAAAGGAGTTTTTCTCAACATAGAATTAAGAGAGTTTATTCAAGTTTAAAAAGAAAAGATATGAAAAGGTATAACCAACACAGAGACTGAATTGCCAATGTTGAAACGTGTACGGATGGAGCAGGACAGGCAGAAAGTGAAACCAGTGAAAAACAAAAGTGAAGCTAAGGCTACCACGAGGCTTYGGCCAAAAAGAAGTTGTCAGAGTAGAAGGGATGTAGGAAGCTGGGCAGAAGATGCACCAAAGGAAGGTATGGGGTAGCAGGGAGCTTGGAGTGGCAAGGAAGAAAACCATCACAGTCAACAAGAATGAGAAAGCAAGCAGCGGAGAACAGCCAACTGGAAGGAAAGAAAAGGAACAAAGACCTTCAAGAGACTTTTTTCTATTTGCCAAATGAATTTTGCAATCACRCCCCTAAGTGTTTTACCAGCAGTTCTTTTTCACATTAAGCAGTTTTAGCGGTCATGGGCATGGTGTGCAAAAACAGTCAGGGGGAGCAGACAGCATAGTTATGAACAGGAGGTTTGGTGTCTGTAAGGCATGCTGTCACCATCAACTCTGTTTTGCACAAACATTTGATAACTGGTTTTCAGTTTCCCCACCACAAACCTCTTTTTAAAAATAGACAGAAGGCAAAACTTGCTGCCCATAGCGAGGCAAGCTTAACATTCAGCAAGTTCTGATCAAGTTCAGAAAGTCACTTGCAAAGCTATCTGGAAAATATTTGTACCTTCTCATAGAAAAAAACAACACACCCAGGCCCATGTGGAGAACTAAAAGTTTCCCCAGGATTTTCTGCAATGTCATGCCACTTCTTGCCAGCCATCTGAAAAAAGAAAAAAAAAAAAAAAGAAAAAGAAGAATATCGCTCTAGACCACATTCAGAATATGCACTGACTCCTATTGTAACAAATTCCCCAAACAATTTTAACAGTGCCAAGTTAATACGTATATAATGGAAGATTTCCCATTCATATCCTACCACAGCCTGAAAGTCTCATCCTGTGAGATGACAACCATCTTCAACTGTGCCTAAAATCACATCTGTTTCACAAAACCCCTCAGATGCAAAGTGCTGGAGGCTGAGAGAATTTACCAGTTACACTTGTCCCATGTTTTCATTCTTCCCTACATCTGCTGTTGGCCTCAATCAAGGATAGGAGGCCTGGTGGCCCTTTATGGCAGTTCACGCTAGCAAGCTTACAGCCAAACCACTGAACTGCACAGACCTTCTGGCCTTTTCCAGAGGCAACTGGCACCTTTGAGATCATCACTTTCCACCCCCTGGAGATGGGTGAGAGCATGTATCCTATTTGTGAAAATAAAAATAGCCCCTAGAATGAAATAAAAAGAAGCCTCAGTTTAAGCACCTTAAACTGGTCCTTCGGGAACCTATTAAACCCGACAACCTAACCGTGACAGATGCAGTTCCTGGTTCAAAAAGTTCCTGAACCGCTGATTCCTGGAAGCAGGGAAGATATACTGAGAATAGTCAGCACAATTTCTTGTTCTTCATCCTGTTTCCTTACCTCTGAAAAGGGAATGCAGCTGGCCAGTCCCACCGATTTTACTATGAATGAAAAGCACTTTTCTTTAGCAAACTGGAAAAGCACTTTGCTTTAGCAAAATTTTAGGAGCAGATAAACTTTAACGGCCTCCTGCAACAGAAGAGCATGTGACTCAGACGCAGCCACTCCAGCCCTGCCTCAGCTGCTTACTTTCAGTTCCTCATTTCTCATTTTAAGGAATTGCTTACATTAAATTAAAAATTTAAAAAAAAAAAAGGAAAGAAATGCACTGTTTCAGATTAAAAGATTCTTCTATGCAGAAGGATGCCTTTGTCCACTTCTGCAAACGGGTGAAGTGGAATACAAACCAAGGAGAGAAGCACTTCGCTGAGTCACGGTAACCAGGAATATCACCAGCCCGCTGGTGAATATCACCCCCACCCAACAAACAGCTTCGCAGGGAGGGGACAGAGMGTGGCAGGCAGGACAGCATTACCATTAGTTATTTTTCAAAGCAGTTTTGCAAAGTAAGACTAAGGTGCTAAATTGGAGTTGTAAAACATCTCAGTAGAAATTCTGTGTTAAGCAATGCTGTCAGACTTACACAACTTAATCACCTATCTACAGTGAAGAACTATCATATGTCTAATACATAAATGTAATTGAAAGAAAAACAGGAAGAAAAAAACAAAACAAAACCCCACAAACAGAACCAAGCAGCTGCATAAAATAAATTTCAAATTCTTGAGAAGCCTGAAGCCAGCCACAGCAGGTCTAGTAGCTCCTTGTAGCTTTGTTTTGGACTGGACAAAACCGCAATGGGCTGTCCGCACACACTGCGCCCAAACCCAGCGTGAAGGGAGCTGCAAAATTCTCCTCCACCAAGTCATCTAAACAGAAAAGCCACCAGCATGAAGGGTTTTCAATGGAAATATCTAAATCTGAGATCTGAAATAATCAGAGATGAGCACTGAGGACTTGCAAATACATGAGTATGAGAGGGAAATAACTGAAAAGCAAAAATACTGAATAAACCACACCATTTGGAAATCGCTGCTGTTATGTGGTGTGTGTGATGAGAGGCCAGCAAGAATGTTGGTTCTGTTCAGATTATCTAATTCAGAGAAAATAAATATATCCTGACGCTTTACATGTGTCTGAGGACTCARACAAGCACAAATTTTCAACACGGCACTTAAGAACAGTAATAAGTACCATATGGCACAGAGCCTACAGTCAGCGGTACTGCTCGTGCAGTGACAGAGGAGTTCAGAACAACACCCCGTTTTCAGCGATACTGGGTCAGTGGGATGTCCTTGCCCATATCTTTCAAGCACCTTCTTCCACACCAGATGAACTGAATCACACTGTTTCAGATATTCTGGACTGCAAAAAGACAAAAATGTTGTTATTTATGACTATCTGTGGCTTTCAGTTACCCCATGGGGCCAGAGGAGACTCAGAACAAATGCTACACAGTGCGGATGGAGCCAGTCGGAGGAGAGAGTGGTGAAGGTGTGAGCCTCTCTGCACTACTTGGGCTGCAGGTCAGCAACCACTTGCTGGGGCCGATGCCTTTAGCTGTGTACATAGTCAAAGATCAGAGATGCTGTTTTAGGCCCTGAAAATCAGTGATGATCTGCACTGAATGAAAATTAGTGATAGGAACCCTGCACAGGTTTTCTCTGGGTTGGATGGCGGTAACAGTCTCTCCTTGTCTCTTTTTACAAAAGAGAGGTACTTCAAAACTGTGTGGTTGGATTTGTTGCACAAATTTTCCTTATGTTTTCTTTCAGTCTCACATTTAAATCTTCCTTACTACTCTCTGTTGTCAGGGCTTGCATTCAAGCTTCAGCAATCAACTCAGTCATAATGAAAACAAAACAAACAGTTACATCTAAACCCAAGCATGCCTCTGCAGAATTACGCAGCTTATTCTCTTCTCCTTTCCCCCAGCAGTACTATTTGGAGAACTTCCTTCATCTATCTCCGTTTGCCATGCTCATGGGCAAGACGCAGGGTACGCAAGGTTTCTGCAGAACTGCATTTTGTATAAAATCAACTCTCTGCAGAAAGTGTGCTTCTCTCTTCCCTCTTTAGGTTTCTTTTTTTAATTTGTGTTAACCATTGTTATCAAGATAGCCTTGAAAACATRAGTTGAATATAAGTAAATACGGTACTTCTTAATGTCACTCTGTAATCCACAAATGATTTGTAGAGGGCTAAGGTTCTCTGTGATCTGTTAACAGGGAAACTAGACTGTTAACAGGGAAAATTAAAATCACCTCAATTTTAAAAAGTACTTAACTTCTTAGAAGGCAATTAAAATCACATTTTATATGGCAATACTATTTATTAAAGCACTACTAATTTTTTCAGCAATGTGACTATCCAGATCTCCAAAATGTCTCCAACTTCATCTTCATCAAAAGAATTTGCTAGAAAAAATGTTTATCGTGTTAATGGTTTGTGTAGATATATATATAAAAAAAAAATTTAAAATTGCTGCTTTTTTGCAGCAACGAAGTTGTCTGAGAATGCAATCATAGCAATCACTGAATGCCAAGATCTTGCCACGTAAGTCATGCATAATTCCTTGAAGTGCAGGAGGCTTTGTTTGAAGATTTTTATCACTGAAGGTAGCATAATGCCTTTGCCCTTTGACCAGTGCTGGTGGGATCTCTCAAAAGTCTCCTGATGTTCTGAACTTTGAACTTTATTACATGTCTCCTTTTTTCTATGTCCTGACACCCAAGCAACATACCACCTTCAAAGATCAGTAATCTGTTTGTTTTTAAGATTTTTTGATTGGAAGCTTAGCAAGTGCTCCCCAAAAGCCTGACCTCTACAATGAATACATGCGCTCCTTCAATTCTTCACACATTGAGGATGTCAGTAAACRAACAGTGCAAACGGCAAAGCTGCAGCCACCAGATGCCTGTGACCTTTGTGAAGTCTGTTCACCAGCATGTCACTCAAATTTGGGCCAATGTGAATATTGGTGATAGGGGAGAGAGGAAGCTAGTTTGCCATGTATTCTGTTATTTGGAAATGCTTGGCTTTGAAGGATAAGCATCACCTGGCTAAGTCTGATCTTAAAAGTTCAATCACATCTATTGCTTTTAGTTCCCCTTGCAGGGGGGGACGGGGAACAAGGGAGGGCCAAGTCTGTTCCAGTGCACCTGCGTGAGGGGTATATGTTACCTGTCGGCACTACAAGATACTCATGAGCAGACTTCAAACTGTTGGACAAAGATAATCAGGTGCTTAGAGGTGCCCAGCTCACGCTGCAGCCTTGCCTCCAGCATTGGTGAGGCCGCAACTTTGCTGGAGCCATGTGGCTCTGCAAACCCAAGCCCAAACTTAAACACAGCTACTGGAGGTAGGAAGGACAGAAGCAGAGGACCTCTCCAGAGCGCAGAGCTGGAGCTCTGCTCTTCGGCACTGGGAAGGCTGTCCTGAAGGGACTGCTAGCTAAAAAGAGTTTTGCCCAGCAACCTRGCCTGTACTCAGACACTTGTGTACRTGAGCAACATGCTCTTCAGCACAGATGGACCTAGCAAGAGACCTAATGGGGTCTGTCCACAGATCCTTCTGTGGAACAACAGAAAGTTCCCACAGGCTTAAAATCCCTTCTTCACCACATCCAAATAAATGTTAACAGCTGGCTGAGTGACCTGAACAGGCCCTCTCATCTAGCAGCCCATTTGCTTGTAACCCTCACATGATCAAACGTTTTTGCTTTACCTTGTGACAAACAAAATACTGTCACAGAATGAATCAGACTTTGGACCTGGATAGGTCRAGGAGAAGGACAATACTTTCTACAGTTGATCTCAGGCCAGAGTTGCACTTTTTTTGAATCACTGTCTGTCTGTGTGTGTGTGTCTGTGAGCAGGCCTGTATGCCAGACCAAACAAGCTCACCTTGTTAATCTTAAGTAAATGATCAAGGCCACTGRGCTTGTACATTGGGTTGATGCTACACTAAGAGACACATGACAGGCCAGTGTTGTCCCTAAATTTGGGACTGAATGACAYGTCACATGCCAGTGAAACAAATTAAAGCTTTATTCGAGATCATATGACCCATGTTACAGTTAATSTGGCTTCAAATCAGTTTATGAAGGAACTGAATTTTCATGAAGTTTATTAAACTGCACTCCTTGTTTTAAGAGAAAAGCTACATCAGGGAACCTTTGAAGTTTTGACGTGCTTGTAGCAAATATGACTTTTTGCAATATTTGTAATTGAAAAGCAGTATTTAAGACTGAAAGGAGGTCCTTTGGGCTTCTATTCCCCAACTATGTCATCTCTCCTTGTACCACACCTGTGAGGAGGCCAGAATCATCTCAATGTCTCAAGATGACAGTGCACCGACGAGAACGAAGAKAGCAGGGGTACTGTGGTGTCCATCCCAGAGCACGCCACCTCAAAGCAGAAAGAAACCAGTCTCCATAACCCAACGAGCAGCCACCATCAGTGAGCAGACAAGGCTTCTGTAGTTTGTGCAAGAAAACACATCCTGAAGTTCTACAGCTCTGATGCCAGGGCGTGCTCCCTCCATTGTGTACATCAAGGTGGGCAGAGGTCATATCTAAACAACACAACTGCGATCTGCGCCAGCATGACCTTTGTTGTAGAGACGAAGCATGTGCCACAGCAGCTGTGCCAGCACACACTCCACCACACCTTTCCCCTGACACACAGCACCAGCTACGTCAGACTTGGAGAGAATGAGATGTATTAACCGGAGACCAGCTGTTGGCTAACAAACATTGCTTTTACCTGACAAGCCAAAAGAGCGTGTGGAAGGGGAGCAGCTATAATAAAAGCTSTAAATCGTTTCAGTTGAGAGCAGACAACACAGCAGCACGGAGCAGAAACAACCCGCAGCTTCCTCCTCAGCCCGAGCGGGGCCGCATCAGCCCCCTGGGCAGGCTGACCCCACAGGACCCAGCCGAGCTCCAGGCACTGGGATCTGCAGCTCTGGGTTCACCAGGACGGTGTTAAATGAGGCCGGAGGCACCRCTCATAAGAAACTTCCTCGTTTCATAACCGGCAAAAACAAACTCTCTGGCCCAGTAAATACTGAACGACAGCAATGTTTGGCACGCTGCTGCTCGGGGGTGAAATCACGGAACTGCTGATTTGTCATGATTTCTAGCAGCAACCCCATGCGTCCCCTGCCATGGCTGCCAACACCGGGAGGGGAGACCCTTCTCCTCCCCCCGGGTGAGAGCTGCTCCCGGCGGCCGCGGAGAGGCCACGTCCCCTCGCCCTGTTGAGCCCCCCGGGGACAGCCGCCACGCCGGGGGTTCCCTCCGCTGCCCGGCGGCCCGCCCAGGCTCGGCCGGCAGCGCCAGGCCGCGGGCCCGCCTGCCGCAGCGCCCCGCCCGCAGGCGTGGGGCTGAGGGACACCGAGCAGCCGCCGCCGACTCCGGGGCGAGATGGCGGCGCCCAGCTCCGTCCTCTCGGCGGCCGCGACCCGGGCGGGGCGGCGCCGGGCCGCCGGGGGACACTCCTCCGCTGAGGGACGCGACTGTCCTCCTCGTCCCGCCTCTCGGTGTCACGCACCGCCAGCACTGCGTGACCTCCGCCGGGGCCGGGACGGAGGAGAGCGGGCGGCGGGCGCGGGCACCCTCCGCGGGCCAGAGCCCGGCCGAGGTAGGCGGCGGCGGGGCAGCGGGGCGGCGGGCAGCGGGAGGGGGCAGTGCCCGCGCCGGCGGGGCAGGTGCGCTCGGGGGGGCCGTTGATGGGGTCTCCCGGGCAGGTAGGGGCTGTGGACAGCCAAGGCGGCGCGTCCGGCACGTCAAGTGTTTTCCTTTCGCGTCGTGAGGAATTGCGTTGTGTTTTCTGGTACACAGGATTAAACGCCAAAGCCAGAAATGAGGAAGGTTTTGTGCGTGGAGCCTGTCATTTTCATCTACATATTTGCATCTTCCTTGACAAGCCCGCTGGTGCAGCAGTTCACCTACCGGCGGCTGTGGGAGGAAGAGTACAACTCCACTTTCGTAAGCGATAGCAATGCCAGTTACTGTGAACAGAATAAAAGTAGCCCGACTTATATCAAGCAGAAGGTAAGAGGGCAGAAAAAAATAGAATTGTAAATAAACTTGCAGCCATTAGGTGCTGTCTCAACGTAACCCCCTTTTATATAACCTTACTTAACCTTTTATATATAGAAAAGCGTTAGTTTTGTAAACTGCTGTGACTTCACTGTCTCATTGCTCTTGTGTTGCGCTGTAGGTAGTTSTAGTGCTTTAAAGACAAAGATTTGTCTCCAGGAAGATGCCGAGGTAAATTCATATTTTAACAGGAGTTGAAAATCATCTCAGAGGATTTGGCCCAAATTGGCACTGGCCTGACATTACAATGGGTACCACTGAAGGCTCCTCCTTCCAGCAGGAGTTGTGCATGTGTTTATGAGCCATCAGTTGTCTCTGTGACTTCCAGTGTTCTCTGTAACTATGTAAACGTTAGCAAATGTCCTGTAATTTTCAGGAATAAGATCTAGCTTGGAATACATTTATTTCAGAGGAATTAAAAGTATGAAGAATGGGGGGGTTTAAGATTAAAATGTTTGTATTTTTAAAATGCGAAAAATTATTTAACTGATCTTTGCACAATCAAACATAATTGATGACTTACCATTCATAGCAGTGCTAGTCTGCCTTGTTGAAATATAAAGATGGCAAGATGACAGCATCCCATGGTCAATTACATTTTTAGCGCTTTTTCATAGTTCGGCATGCTGGATAGCTAGTTGTTGATTGGAACCTCTTCCCTTGCACTTCCAGTGCAGTTTTAATGCTACACTTAAGCAGAACTAACTGTGGGCTGCCAGCAGAAGAGGTGATCATACTCCATTTTCCTTTCCCCTCTCCCCCCCTGTTACTCCCCCCCACATGTTGTATCTTGCAATTCCACAGTTACAGGCTACAGTTTGGATTTGATACGGGCACTGATTAAACAGAAGACTCATCTCTGTTTTTGAGTTTGTTGGGTTTTGAGTGTTGTTTTCTGAAGCAGTGCACTGCTCTGACACACTCTGGCTGTATCTAACATGGGGATGGCAGAGGAGGTACAACAGAACCATCCTTGGCAACAACAACTGGCAGTTGGGCTGGATTAAGTGGAACATGAAACCACTGTAGAGTCAGAAAAGTAGTTATGGAAACAGTCACCTGGCATTCCCCTATGCTGCTGAAAGGGTGGCACCTGAAAATTTTCGCTCACATCCCAGATTTGAATCTCTGATGTGCTACATATGCACAAGACTGAATACCTGAGCTTATCTACTTCATTTGTCATATACAAAAGAATTTTTTAATGGTACATGCTTCCATTGAAGATGATCAAAGAAATAATTCAGGATTTTTAGCGTGGAGTGGGTTCTTCCTCATGTGACAGAAGCCGGTCTTGGTAGAAAGAATGTGGAAGTAAAAAGGTCGATAGAATTGTAGTCCAGCATGCTTTCCGGGCTGACCCATCAGCCAGGGAAGGTAATGTATGCCACCCATTGGAATTAATTTGGAGATAATAGCCAATTATTGTCTGAGTGATGCTTGTATGTTACTCCCCCAAAGTGTTTTCTTTAGTATTAGCTCCCTGTTTGGTGCTGTGTGTGGGCATTTTGTCATACGGTGTCATGTCAATAGAAGGAGCAACTCTAAGGAAACCACCACATGTGGTGCATACAGTTCTAATCACAGAGCCCATCAAGAAACCTACATTTCACAAACATTTCTGCACTTTGCATTTGCTAGAAACCCCCCAAATTCAACCTGATTTTCAAATTGCGATCACCTATGCTCGGGATATAAGACTTCATATTTATTTTTGCAAAATGCTGAAGCGGAGTGCTTAATTTCAGCTGAAGTTTAGATAGCATCTCCGATTGATGTGGTGGTGAATTCATGCATTACAGTTTTTTTTGGCATAAAGGATACAAAGTATAATTATCTTGATATTTGAGAACATGACTCCTTCAAGACAGTAGTTTAATAATGGCCAATAGAACTTCTTTGTTTCCCTTTTCTGCCAAATTTCCATTCCCTCCATTTCAATGATTGCCAGCAGGGCATGAGCTTTTGAACAATCATGCTCCTGTCTGGACGTCTCACCTGCATTTTGATACCACACTTGTTACCATAATATAAGAATGTAAAATGCTCAAAGCACCCATTAATTTCAGTGGAACCCGGTCTCTGTGCTGAGTAGTAATCCTGTGTATGGGGAAAAGAGTAGATCCAGAAACGCAGTTCCAAGCCTTTTGCTGAGGCTATGTGAAGTAGGTGTTCTGGATTTTCCAAGACCATCCTGACTGACTTATGTTTACAGATGCTGTAAATTTTGCTGTCAGGAGTATTCCCAACAGGCCCTGTTTGGCATTAACTTTTGGAAGAACACCTCTCYTAATAGTTAATTTATTATAAGTCCTTCCATTCTGAGAATGGAGAAGCTTTTTACTGATCTCACCTATTTCAAAGCAAAATGTAAAAGGAAATTGAAGACAAAAATCACTTGGAGCCTGCAAAAAAGTAGAATATAGTTCAAAATGGATAGTCTTTGCAGCATTTAGATTAGTTATTTCTTACAGTTTGAAGGAAATTAGTCATTTTATAATAAAACGAGTTCAAAGGTAGTTTGAATACAAGCTGAAGCATTCCAATCACTGGCTTGGATAATCCTTTTTTTTTTAGCTCAGAAAGAGCTATATTATTAATCATTAAACCTTATTTATCATTCAGTTTATTTATTATCCAATCCATGCATTTTCCTTTGCTACTCAGTAATATTTTTTAATTTTATGAGCCTGTCAGCTTATCACATCCTATACATTGTTCAGCCTCAGGCGCTACACTTCTCTCTTAATTTAATCCTTATATGAGTGAATTGCTTCTTCATTTTCGTTCTTTTAATTTTGAAATCTGTGATTTTAAGAACTATTTCTGTCCACCATGGGCATTTTTTCAGAATAGAGTGTTGCAGATTAAAAAACTAGATCTTTCTCTTCAAATTTATGTAGTTCCATTGATTTTAATAGAGTTACAAGATTTTAAAGCGGCTGCAGGTTTGACCTATCATTTTCTGTATTCCTTCCCATTGACTTTATAAAAATATGAAGTGGGCAGTTGAGTGTTTTACACTCTAAATGGAGTTTTTCCTGTACTTTTGTCTTGTCTACTCTTCTCGTCAGTAGACAAGTCATTTACGTCTGCAAGGTTATGGTCATTTGCGGTATCTGGATGTGTAGCCTCGTTCTTTATGTTGCACATCTACTTCCAAAACAATGAAACCCAAGTCTTTGTTGTTTTATTCCTCCACTTTAACACTTCGTTATGGTTTGGCAATAATATTTGTATTGTATGGTTAATGTGGGTTGAGATGATATATAATAACATCTAGTTTTATTTCTAATGTATTAGCATTTCTTCGATGCTTATGTCTTTGAACTTGATGATCCTAGTAAAGAAGCAATGCCTGCAACTATATAGAGTTCTCTTTGTCAGCAGGGGAGGAGCTAAAGATCAGAATATCATTTTCCATCTCAGTTTGTTCAGTCTTCATGGTTTTGACCCTTCCGGGGTGACTACAGTGCTGGCCAGTGGACAGGACATCATGAATCCTAAGGTGGTCAGACACCATAAGGGAAGAGAGTAAAAGACTCCAGAGTGCTGGGGATCTTGAGGGCTTCCCTCGAGGGCTTCAGGATCAGTTGAATTTTCCTCTTGCAGTAAAACCGGTGTCTTGTAAACAAACAGAGAGATTGAACTAGAAACTTGTGGTCTTTGCCTGTAAATACAAATATGAATTTATAAAGCATTCAGCAGCTTTTAAAATTGCCCAAAGTATATTCCTGGAAATTCTAGTTTTTTTTCATCTTTTGGATGCTACTCAGTGGGGATTATGTTAGCTACAGAGGAAGCACCTGAAACGTGGAATGTAGATGGCTTGAATACAGGCTGCGAATGGCTTGGGAAGACTTACAGGCTGTACCTGCTACTGATAGAAGAGTGCAACCCCTGCCCAAGTCAGTGTGAAACCTCAGAAAACTTGAAGAAAACTTTCGGAGTGACTTTACTCTCTGCATCTGAAAGTTTATCTTACAGAGTATAAAGGGTTTGTGTGAATGAAGTTACTTCCTTTTCCCCTGCTGCTCTTCTGTCTGATCAGGTGGTTGTCTTTGAAAGGGCTGCTGTGGCTGCTGTCTATCTAGCCTGCATCGATGCATTAAAAGCAAGATCTGAATTAGCTTGCTGAGAGTCATTTAGCAGCTGGCTTCATAACAAGATAGTCTTTTTTTTTTTTAGTTGACTTTTCTTTAGTTCTTTTTTCTACAGCCGTTCATGTTCTGTTAACTGTTTGTTTTTCAGCTACAATTGATTTTTGTACTTCTGTTAAAAAGAACTCAGAAGTTTTTCCCATAATGGGTGTTTACAGTTTATTGTCATAGTGGTAGCTGTTGTTCCTTATGTGAATACCTGCTGTAGCATATCCATAGAGAGATCACTGATTTGGACAGTTTCTGAACTCAGAGCTTTCCAGTGTTTTAAAAATTAGTTAATTCACATATCTGTGAGTCGGTATAATTTTTAATGTTTCACATTTGTGGTGGTGGTTGTTGTTGTTGTTGTTGTTGTTATTATTATTGTTAACATATTGTTCACTGGGATGTCAGAGCAAATCCTGATCTGTTTACGTGCACAATGTGCTAGGCAGTGAATTGTTTCTTTGTAACCCTCTCGGTAGGATTATTTAGGAAGAAAAATGATCTCCTGTGAGTAGGGAGCATGGGGTGTGTTCCTCAATCAAAGACTGTTTTACTGCGGATTTCTGAGAGATTCAAACAGGCCCAGCGTCCTTTTGCATACTGAAGGAGGTACTTACAGTATAAGCACCAGCTCTTGTAAATGCACGTTCAAGAGAATTGTTCTCTTGTCTCCACTGAAATTTCTCTGTCAAGAGTACTAGTAAGACTGTATCTTAAGAAATAAGTTCTGGCTTAAAATGTAACAAGGGATGTTTGACGAATATTGAAGGTAAAATTACAAAAGCAGGAGTATTTGAATATGTACTTCATTTGTATTAGTGATTACTGTAATATAATGCATTCTTATAAACATAGTCATGTACTGTATTTTATTATAGCATATATATTATAATATAATGTTATGTATTCTTATAAAATGATATTGTATATATTATGTTTTATAATAATATAATTTATAATATATAAACATGTACTGTGCTATACATTATGTTGCATGCTAATCATTATGTAAGTAGTATTATTATAAATTATATATTTGAATTTTTTTTTTACAATTTATTATAGTATTTACGATTATTTTTGTTTTCTCTCTGCAGGAAGTTCAAGAAAAAGCCTCTGTTTTTAATATGCAGTTGGACTTAACTGGGGCAGTTCCCAGCCTTATAGTTGCCTTTGTCATTGTAGCTAATGGGGATCGCCAGGGACGCAAAAGGTCTTTAGTTTTACCGTCAATGGGAGCTTTGATTGCTGATATTTGCCTCACCGTAATATCATATTTTTCCTTGTCACTCTCTATCCTATTTGCGGTTGCATTTATTACTGGACTGTTCGGGAGTATGGCAACTTTCCTTGGAGGAGGCTTTGCTTTTATAGCAGACGTGTGTCATGATGAGAAGCAGAAGACAACGCGAATAGCTGTGGTCGATTTGATTTTTGGAGTTGTATCTGGATTGGCAGGACTGTCATCTGGCTACTTTCTAAGAGGAATAGGCTTTACATGGACATTTGTGACAGCATCTCTGCTTCATGTCGTTAATATTATCTATATTATATTTCTTCTGGAAGATACAGTAGGCGTATCTGAATTCCAGCACCAGGCACCAGTGTCTTGTAAAGAACTTCTGAGAGAGACATTTTCTGGAGTGTACATGCTTTTTAAAATTGCCCCTTATAAAAAGAGAATTTTAATCATTGTCTTACTTTTTACATTTATGACTTATTTGTTTGCTGTGGTTGGTGGGAGTTCACTTTTTACACTGTATGAACTGGATGAGCCACTCTGCTGGAATGAAGTATACATTGGATATGGAGCAGCTGCGTTCACTTCTGTCTCTCTGACCAGTTTTTTAGGAGTCTACTTATTTTCTAAATGTCTTAAAGACATTTATATTGTCTTTATCGGGATATTTTCTTACATTGGAGGAATGGTCATGGCTGCCTTTGCCAAAACTACCCTGCTCATGTTTTTAGGTGAGTTCAGAATCAGTTGTTCCGTGGTCAACAGTATGTATGAAAATACTGCTATGTTATCTGTAGTGAGTGCATTTGGTAGATATTGGGCATACCGTCTTGAAAGGGTCATAGAGAGGTAAAATATACAAGGTTGAGTCAGACTGATTTAGGGTTTAATTAAAAGTGGAGTGTGTGGAGAGAGATTGGAATTACTTGCTTATGATTTGGTTTTAGTGCTATACAGATATATTGGATTTATTAATTTCTCTGTGCTTGGATAATTGTGTCTCAGTGCACTTCTAGTTTGACTTTTCTATTGCCTTTTACTATTTGGGGAACTAAGCATTCAAAAGTATATGACTAATTCATTTGCAATGATGTTGTAAAATCCTGGATTTTTATTACTTTAAAGTCTCATGACTGATTCATTGCTTTACAGTAAGAGTGCCATCTTTGCTCTGCTTTATGCCTATTCCTGTTCTTCGATCCATGCTGTCAAAAGTGGTTCTCACTGGTGAACAGGGTGAGTAGAATTTGGTTTTAAACAACGCATGGTATTTCAAAACAGAGGTGCACCAAGATTACCTTTAAACAAACAGATATGTAGTGGTATTTTAAGACTGCTTTTCCTTCAAGTTCCATATAATATGACCCTATGTCATGATATTGATGGCTTTTGATTCTGAATTTAATATAAACAACATTGTGTTTAAAAACTACTGCAAGTTTCAATCTTCAAAGGAGATACTGCTCTAAAAATAAAGACCATGGGGAACTCGAAGCGGAGGAGTGCTCAAGATTTATACAGATGTGATTTCACAAGTGCATCTACATTCACAAGATTTTGACATGCAAAGAAAGATATATTTCTGTTATTTAGTCAATGTCACACTTAGTAACCTCTGTTTTTGCAGTTCCTTGGCATTCTTCAGAGCTTTGGCTACTTGAGTAGTTTGATGCAGGAATCAGGTTGCTTCTTGTCATCCTTTTCTGCTTACCTATTGTGATTTTGTTTATGGTCCCATGAATATGAATGTGGGCGTTCAGTGCAAAAAATGTTGTTTCTTTCCTTTCAAAAATGAAAAGGAGATGGTTATGTGCTGAACCAGCAGTCTTTGTTGTATCAGAGCCTTTTCTGCATTTAAGAGTGAAGATTAGAGAAGGAAGAAACAAGAAAGGGAAGAGTGAGAATCAAGAGAATTGGAAGGTGTAAAGGATGGAGATGTGCAGAACATGGTTAATGAGGATGAACAGTTTGAACTTAATGTGATAAGCAGATTCAAGAAAGTAGGTATGATCACAGAATAGTAGCAAAAAAAGATAGTTTCCATCAGCAAATTTTTTTTTGTTTTTGTTTTTTTTTTCATTTAAAAACCAAGTCTTTTGTAGGAGTCCCCACAGAAGACACTTCCATAGCACAGACATGTGATACTTGGGTGCTTGTTACTTGCATACTTGCTAAAATACTGTAGATAGATAGATCTTTCAAAACAAGTTTCAAAACTTTAGCACTTTGAAGGGGTTTTGGTTTTATTTTGTTTTGTTTGTAATTCATCCATTTGTTTTTGGCAGGTGCTGTGTTTGCTTGTATTGCCTGTTTAGAAGTTGTGACCGGCACTATTTCACTTTCAGTTTTTAATATTCTGTATGCAGCTACCGTTGCATGGTTTTCAGGCTTTAGCTTCCTCTTATCGGCAGGCCTTTGTCTAATTCCACTGGCTGTCCTGTGGTAAGTACGGATCAGGAGTGTGCTTCTGACTGCTTTTACCAGTAATTTCTGTTTTGACATGAGTTGAAGCTGAACGGTTTAGTGCAGTGGTTCTCAAACTTCAGTATTTTCTCGTGTGCTGGGCTTATTTCACGTGTAGACTTCCCTCCAGCTTCCACCCAGTTCAGGAACTGCTTGTTTCTAGCAAGCCTATGGAAGGCACAGGGGGCTGCTAGGAGTGGGGCAGAGCTGAAACGAGGGGACATGGCAGTGTCTTCCCCGGGGGGATCGGATAGGAGAGAGGGAGCCCAGGCTATGGGGGGCTGCTTTCTCTCAGTGAGGCTTGTGACCGGTCTGAGAGGAGTGGCTCCACAGCTGCTGGTAGCTGTAGTTTCCTGTTTTTTCTCTCTTCAACACCTACTCCCCTACACCTTGCAGGAGTTTTTCCATCATCAGCCCTGTCGGGCCCTGATCCAGCTACCTCCTTTCAGCTCCATGCTGTGAACTTGTCACCTAATTCCACGAAACTGAAATCTATCCTGAACATACTACTAGTGGGATACACTGTACCCTTGACTGCATGTGCGTGCCTTCCGTTGGTTTGAGACCTTTACACGTGTCCCTGAGGAAAGCCTTTAACAAAGAACAAAAGTAACAGATCACCTGAAAGGCATGAGCTTAGTTTTGCAGTCTGACCTCTTCTAGATGCTAATGAGGGTTGTAAACATGACCAATCACCCAGTGAATTTAATGGAAAGTTATCTGTCCCAGTCCTTGGTCGTGGGACCCAGTGCCATCAAAATCTGTAAAAGATCTGCACTAACTTTAAGCCCCATATGAATAAACCTCTAGACATTTTTTAAAAATATGCCTCTATAGCATTTGCATCTAATCATATCTAGTGACCATCTAGTAATACTGACAGTGAAAGGTCATTATTCATGAGTATTCACAAAAGCAAAGTTCACTTTACATTATTTCCAATATAAATTATGTCTTTTTGGGATGCTGGAACATAGATCTAAATGACAGAAGGATCACTTTTCATTAGACAGATTTATATTCAGGAGGAAAAAAGCTGGTTTTCTTCAGAGGGTGGTACTCTTGCTGGAGACTTCTGTCTTTTTTCCTAATGCTTAGACTTTACCTCAGTCACCTTTTATCTCTACATCAGCTGCATTTTAAGTTTTAAATAGGCAGTGATAATGCTGTAGATTTATAACATTTCACATGATTTCAAGTCTCTGCCTGCCTGACTACAGTGTTTTACACAGCCTATTCAGAGAAGCTGCACTAGTGGTAACTTAAGACTAAGGTAGTGATGGGTCTCAGACCTAAGGGAATTGGAGCAAAGGTGTCTTGTGCTGAGTGTGGAGACTGCTTTTCAGTAAAGTAATAAAAAAGTGAGGAATTCAGTTATATTAATGAAGGACCAGTAAATACTTCTGTTTTATTAAACATTAGTTTTAGTTAGTTCAGTGCTGTATGGTAGAGAAAGTTTCTGTTAAGAACGTGCTCCATTCTGTGCAAAAGGCAAAAGATATTTACCCTCAATTAGTCCATCCTGCAATCAGGACTGTAGTCCATCATCATCGTAAATTTTTGGAAGTTATTTTTCTTTTCCTTCTGTCATTAGTGTCTCAGATATCCCACCCTTTGAATAACCTTTCTCTAAAACCTTTCTTTTGGGAGTGTCATGCAGTGTTACTATTTGAGAGCAGAAAGGGCAGTTGTCCTAGTCTGTAATAAATCAGGCATAGTAGTTTAGTACCTACCAAAGACAGCAGTAGTGATATTGTCTAACTTGTGTAATAAGGACAAGTACCATCATTGCTTTTGTTTACTAAGATACGACAACAGCCTTGTGCTACAGAAGATGGCTCTACCAGAGCTATCGGATGTGTTTGTGGGTGCTGAATCAGCATGCTATACTTAACTATCATCGCAGCTAAAGATATCTGTCTTATCTGTGTCTTACAGCTGGCTTCTGTGCACAAGCTGGAATGGGGAGGACTTGGCTCTGCTTGTACCTGAAGAAGTATCCAGCATAGAGAGCGTTGATAGTTGAACAAAGGATTCACCTACCTGGGTTTTCTAATCTGACATGCAGTGGCAGGGACCATTATGTCATACAGAGACCATAGAGATAACACAACAGTTGCAGATGCAATCTCAAAGTGGCCCTGCAGCAATAAGCACTAAATTTGTAGCACTCCTTATCCAGTCTCTTTTTAGCACTTGAATAAAACTAGCTCTTATACTTAACTATGCAGGTAGGCTGGCAATGGAGATTTTAGTGCTGCTTTCAGCATGAATCAAAAAATAAGGTAGGACGATACTCTCTTTCCACTTACCCTTTCTCAAGTTTGAGAATGTCAGCGGTGGATTGTGATACATCTTATATCATTCTAAGTGGGGTGACAGAGATAAGCTTATCAACCCAGAGGGTGCTGGCAGTTCTGCTGAAGCCTGTGGAGCTCGTGCCAGCTGAGGATGCAGTCCACTGTTTACATCTTAAAAGGCCTGTCTTAATGGTGAAGCCCCCAAACCTGTCTGAAATTACTAAACTAAAAGGTACTTTTTTCAGAAGGCAACGAAACTGGAGGCAGTAATTGCACCTGCTGTAAGTAGACTTCCTGCTCTGTAGTTAGCAGGGAGTGTTTGTGCAAGTTTAACGTATGATGTGTGGACCTTGCCTGTGACTTAGTTCTTAAAATGGATTTTCACACAGAACTGTCATACTTAGAAAATTTCCAGCTTGCAGAGTGTGAAGTTAGGCCTTTGCCTACATTTTGCAGAGGCCATATTGCACATTTATTTTTATCGTTTTCCATATATTAGGGACTGCATACAGACACACCTCTCTTTTTTGTCCGATAGTCACTTCTTGTTTTCTAGTTAAGTTGGCTGTACTTAGCTTAAATGTTTCTTCTAGTGAAAGGCTGTAATAGCATTTCTTTTCAGTGGATCTTTGATTATTTTTTTAACAACCCTGAAATGAGGTGACCAAATCTGAATCATGCATCTAATCATCTTGCAATGAATACAGCATAATTTATGAGCACTTGAACAGCATTTCTCATGTTCAAAGCACTTTACAAATGCTATTAAGAACCTCCTTCAATAATAGATATTATCCTCCCTGTCGCAGAGAGAGAGAAATCAACAGAGAGGACAAGTGACTTGCCCAGGGCCACAGTGCAAACTGGTGACACTGACAAACGTAGGAATCAGTTTCTGCATTAACTCCTCATCTTTTTACTTAAGATCTTTTAAGCAGAAGTTATCCAGAGTATTAGCTTCTGGAATGCACAAGAGAGCAGAAGTGTAAATATAACACCATGTTAAGGACCACTTCCATGTATTTTTTTCAGAGAGAGTTTGACAGCCAATACTGTTCTGATCCCTGAAAGTATAGGTAGGTTGTATGTGACTCTCTTCCCCCAAAACACATTAGGTAGAGAAATCAAAATAATGTAAAGTGGTTGATATTCATAGAAGGAAAACTCTAGGAAAGCAACTATACGGGAACTGACTTCACACGCACACCAGCATAGGATAAAAACGAAGACGGACATAGCATATGCTGTATAATCACTGATCTGCTTACAGCTATTAATATCCATCATATGAACAGAGTACTTCTGCAGAACTTCTCAGTGGTACTCCACCAAAAAAATATTAGTACCACATCATGATGATACTATTGTAGATCCTTTTTGTTTGAACGACCACATTCTTTCCAAGCTATGTATCGTGATCAACGGAGAAGTTTGGAAGAGGGTTCAAATAAGGTAAAGGAGAGTTTACACTATCCAGGAGACCACTACCTATCCGTCACTGGTGAAAACAGTGCCATTTACCCAGGACAGGGGGAATGAATGTAAAAGCCAGCTCTTACACTTCTGTCCTGAACTACCAGGGCTGATGTTGGCAATTAAAGATCATTAGCTTTTCCTAGCTAGTTTAGACACTAGCCAGTAAATAAAACTGCTTAACTCTCCTCCCTTGAGGTGCCCAAGTTGCTGCCAACTTGGAGAAGCGAGCCGAGTTTCAGTGGGTTCGAAGCATAATGAGTACTTTTAGAGAGATTAAGAAAACACTGATGTAAAGGATTTCAGCACAGAGATTACATTGTCTTCCTTGCCTCTTCATTATGCAGTTATGTAAGGCTTTATGAAATGAACTGTTTCACACAAAACTGCCTGGAAAAAGTAAAGCAAATGAAGAAGGAGTGTGTGCCTTCACTTCCTCTTCAATGCACACCTCTGGCTAGCACTCGAAAGGTAGCAACAAAGCAAGCCTGTTCCGCAGTGGCATTCTATTGGCCCAAATGAGAACATGTACGTATGCTTCAAGAATGGCTTTGTTATGGTTTGATTTTGCTGTACAAAGTACTTGCTGTTTGCAAAGTATTTCTGGTAGACACAGCATTTAGAACTGGCTGTAAGTTTAGGTCAAAACACATGAAGGATATGAACTGTGTTTTTTAAAGTGCCTAGCACAGCACAAGTTGAGGAAACCAGATACTAATGTGCTTCAGATTATTAAATCAAAATCTTCCAAGTTTATAGTAGTTGCTCTATTTGTATATAAATGCAAATTATTTTGACAGAAATTAGCAATGAAGTTTGGTTTTTTAAACTCTACATTGTATTTGTAGTTCTTGCATTGTTTTTTGACAAATGGCCAACAGGATGGCTGGTGGAGGCACGTTTATGTAAACAAAAGCAGCAGCACTATGGTGTCATCTATTTTTTGTGGTCATAAAAAACAAACAGCAGTGCAGGAAGATGTGCTTTTGCCTCCCTCCTGCGCTTGGAGAGAGGAAAGAATGCTGCCCTGAACATCAGCACCAAGAGGAGGCAGGCACAGACACTACTGTCTGCAAGAAGTCAGCATGGGGGCTTGCGTTGCACCTGTCAGACCAGGGGACCCACAAGTGCCTTCCTCCCCTTGCCCAGGTTGGGTCCAATGCAAGACAAAGGCAGGGTCTGTCCCAGCTGCACTTGTCAGCACACCTCGCTTGGCGTGCCTCTGTGGGTTGCTACTTGTGGCGCCTGCCTTACAGAATGACGCTTGTATGATATAGGGAGGCTGGGCTAAGACCAGTCCCCAGCCCAACCCACTGCAACACTGAGCAAGTGCAACCCTTTTTATCTCAAAAGCTCTTTGCCTCAGTCCTGTTTGACTCCCGTTACTCTGCTAAAAGCATAAATTCTTGCACATGCCTCTTACACGTACCATTTGCTTTCCAGCCTGGCTAACCCCTAAAATTAGCTTCCTTGCTCTGAATATGGCTTGATCTCACCCAAGATTATAATAAGGTATACTAATCCTTGAACAAGACCACCTAGAAATTACATCCAGCCTCCTAATCTGTGTCCGCTCCTTGCTGCACTAATGAGAAACTCTACTAAATTACTTGTCTTAGTGTCGTTTTGCTCAGATACAATAGCATCCATCTTTCAACCAACACCAGGAAAGGCCAACTAGCTAGATAACACTGAGGCAGGGAGCTACAAGGTACCAGTAGCTGTGTACAACTATGGGATGGCTCCCTGTTTTCTGCACCCCTGTTCCTGGAACAGTGCTGGTAGAAAGGCAGACTTGAAAATCCTTCTAAAAATCCATGCCCATACCTTAATTTGTCCCAGACCTGGCGAGGTAATCCCTCAGCCTTTCTGGCCTGAGCCTAGAGCAACACAAAGCCTGCTGAACCCCAAGCTTGCTTCATAACAACAGTTTACTTTTGCTTTATACAAAACTGCCAAGAAACTTGTCAATTGTAAAATAGCAGCCAATTCTAATATTTAATAAAGTATATCAGCTCACAGAAAGACCAGGACAGCTATGGAAAATAAAATAGTGAGTAGGTCTATGCTTGCATGTTCCATTTATTGGTCCTATGTTTAACCTCACTAAGGCAAAAAATACAAATGAAATAGCTTGTATTTCATAGCACAAGCTTCTAATCTCTGCAACTCTCAAGTGAAAGACAATTTCAGAAGCTTCACTTCTTAAATGAAACAATTTTAAATATAAAACCAAATAAAACCATCAGTAAAGTGTCTCATACTGTGTCATCTCAATGTTTTTAATTTGCTGCAGTGTTTTGCAATAGATGCACAGAAAAGCACTGTAAAGTTTACAGGACAGAAGCTAGAGGCTTTCGCCCACACGGATACGGAATTTGTGGCAACTTTAAGCACATCGAAAAGCACAAGAGATGTTTGGGATTGCGAAAAGAGGTTTCTAGCAATATTTCTGCTGAAGTTATCTACAACAGAACACTGAATGCACTTAGCAGTTTAACCAAGTCATTAAAACCTGCTGAATAAAGACAGTTCCTGTCTTAGAAATAGGTTCAAGCTCCCCACATATGACAACAGATGACATCTTTTGAACCACAGACTTTTTTTTTTCCTCCTAATATGGCACATCATATTAGCTGCCTTGCAGGATTTATATGACACATGCACATGTATGACATCAGAAAATAGTTGTTACAACCCTGAATTTAATAACACACACACACACACTTAAGCACATAAAAAACCTTCCAGTGGCCCACTCCTTTAAAAGGCATATTTAAGTATAAGTCTCTCATTCTCCCTTAATTAAGATCTGATTTTGGAAAACCCACAAAAAATTATTTCTGTATTTGTCATCTAGTACCACTGTATCTTCATATTCTCACTGCAGCAGCTTTATTAGGTACTGTCATAATTAGGCACTGCATTCTTTCTTAATCTCTGAAATCTAAAATACCTAGATCTAGGAGTGCTCTTCTGGATTATGTTCCCAAATGGATTTTAAAACACCTCTTTAAACTCCAAGTGAAACTTGCTTCTACTTTCAGTAATCAGAATATCCGCTCAGGGACACAGATGAAAAAATCCAGACCTTTAACTCCCTTCTTACAGCGATACATCCAATTCTACACAAAAGCTTAACGGCTCACTCATGAACAACTGTCAACGGGGGCAGGGGGGATAAAATGTATGTAGCAGGATTCCAGTGGCAGTGCAGAAGTTAAAGATCTTTAAAGATATTGCAAGAAAAAGGAACAACACTGTTTGTGTTGTGGATAAGAGATTCTTGACTTATGATTAAATATATTTTGGAACGCAACAGCATTTATAGCAAACTTTTATTCAATAGTTTAAAAAGTGTATGGAAATTTTCATGAACAAAGAGTTACCCAATGGAAAATACCTTATTTTCCCCCTTAAAAAGTTCTTCTGCAAGAACATCCATTAAATGCATTTACCTACAGTTTTAAAATGCATGGGTATTTTTGGATTTCTTGTATACATATATAGCATTTCCATAGTTAAGAAGCTATTGTCCTGAGCAGTGTATGAAGAGACATTATTTAAACTACCTAGTTACAGGACATTTATATAATTGACAACAAGCACAGAACAATTTATAGACTTTAAACATTTAATGTGCCTTTTCATCAAGGAAGGCAAATGATAACTGTAGGACTGCTTAACACTGTGAGTGTCAATTTAGTATCATGTATTTAGATCTGCAGTATAAAGACACACACAAAACATTTTTGTGGAGTACACTTTGTTACAATAAACCAAGCTTGTATTCCATCATCATGTGTGGTTCTCCCATAACCTCACTCTGTGAAGGATCTGGAAAAAAAAAAAGTCAACAGCATGAGGCTTTTACCAAGCTACAAAGACCAACAATAACTATGAACATGACCATATTTCTTTTTTTTTTTTCCCCCCCTCTTCATTCTAATGCTTAGTACAACAGTTACTCGACTGATTTTTGACAGTGTTGCACAATGCAGGTCTGTAACTCATAAGTCTCTCTCCAAAGCAATCATCAGATAACAAATACATCTATAGTGGAACAGTGTTTCATAAGGACACATGCACACATACGTCAAGTAAAACCAACCCATTCTACATAAGCACAGACTCCTAAGCCTGAGTATCAAGGCTGATTGAGATTTGTGTTTAAGAAAACTCAAGTCTACTGAAGCTTTTCCTCACAGGTGCACCACATCTCTTTCCCATGCAACTTCTCTGCACAACAGGCGCTCACACTCCAGCCCTTCTGTTAGCTGGGACATACTCATGGTTTCTCTTCTCCACCTAACCGCCTAGTTTCACAGAAATTCTGTGCCCTTAAATATCTCTGAGATTTCCTCCATTCTGCAAGTATGGTTGACATTAGCCACTGTACTCAAAGGTTATCAAGGAATGTGCAGAGGACACAAGAGATACCAATACTGACAGTATGAACTTCATTTCCATAGAAAAAATAAAAATTTTAAAAAAAAAAAAAAAGGCAAGGCCAGAAAAAAAGGTTCTAACTGCTCTTTGGAAGAAATACACCTTTCTTTATGGGTGTATCAGAGTGTTTTCCTTCCATAAATAAAGCATATTAATGCCTTTGATTCCTCCAGAGACACCAAAATTATCTAATCCAGCCCCAGCTGACAAATACAACCTTACCAAAAACACTTTTAACCCACTCACTCCTTAGCACTCTATAAATACATAATAGCTTGTTGTGAGCAATGGTAAATAACCAAATTCCTATAAATTATGTTTGTCATTGCCCTACCCCCTGAACAACAATAACCTAAGATTCCTTCCCTTGCTCCCTGTAAATCCATCCCAGAAAATAATCCCAGATTTACCTCATGCCTCTAGATTCCCGCTTACCCCTCCATTATTTCCAGTTTCCTAACTCCCTGGCTCTTTCCATTCTCCAACCCCACCTCAAAATACTCTCTGCCTCCTTTCATGTCCTTAGCTACCAGCTAGAAATAAATAATTTTTTTTAAAAACTATTTTTCCAGGTTTATTCTATTCCACACATACTGTCAGTCAGTAGCCCACCACACAACTGCAAACGGGTTAATTTGAGGGAGCCTTCCCCCTGCCACACCTCTGGTTCATTACCTCAGTATCTCTGCTCTAGCCCTTCTTTCTTTTTAATTCTAGAACTTATAAAAGCTTTGTATCTTTATAACCTCCACCTGCCAAAATCTGCACAAGTAGTTCACAAGTTTCTGGGGAAACAGGCATACAATGTAAGTGCATAATCTTCCACTCCTTTAGAAACCCTACAAGCAAATACTGGCTTACTCAATATTTCAGAGTAATTTCCACACAACTAGTAGTTGGACCACATTTATTTCTCGTTCCCCCAGCACTTCTTTGCCTTTAGGAATTCAATTTTTTCTTTGTATTTTTGTGCGTTTAATGCTCTTATTCTGTAGAGGCAAAGAACTTCACAGTTCCCAAATTCTACCTTTAAATGTTTCCATAACATTCAAAGCAGAATGTATTTACCATTAAGGATATCCTCAAAACCGATGCATTCATCATTTCCCCTCAGAGTATCCAGTGCTATGTTTGAGCTGTGAAGAAATGGGAGACGCTGGACCTGTAAAAAGACAACAAGAGTTCAAGTTTCTGCAAGTCTGAAATTGAGGGCATTTATATTTGGATTTTTCAGTCTGAAGTAACTGAGAAAAGGGACAGGCAAAGTCACTTCTTCCTTCAAAAACAACGATGAAATAAGAGAACTACTGGCACACATAGACAGCAAAACCTACCTAACACCACCATCTTCTATTGTTTATCTCTCTGTTCTGAGAAGAGCAGCCTTTCACTAGATTTGTAGCTTTCACTGCAGTGTAGCTACTACAGCAAACAGTGTAGTTAAAAAAAAAAAGTAGGGGTTTTTTCCCCCCCCTCTTCTGTTACCACATAAAACATCAACACCCTGAGGTCAGTATTGGGCGATTGACATATACCGCAGTGTGTGGAAACCACATTGTAAGTTTCCTACATCTCTGACACAAGTCAGGAATGTAAGTGAAAGAGCTATATTGATTTTCACATCTAAACATAATCCTCCTTGCAGTTAATCTAAATCATAATTATTTCTCTGATCCCCACCAATTCTTAAGCTTCAAGTCCACTACCAGTTACTTTTAACACTCTCTTCTGTACCCTTCACCCACAGTATTGCAAAAAAAAAAAATTTCAAGTGGTACACACAGCATTCAGATCCTAAATATTCTGAGAATGGCATATCTGTACTTACAATTGCATTCACTACTAGTAGTGATACAGTTGTAAAATATGTTCATGGTATAACTGAAGTAAAATTATCATGTAGCTATCTCTTTACACACAAAATATATCAAAGATTTCCATAATCACTACTGGTACAATATTTTAGAAAAGTGAAATTAAACCACAAGAGAACTTGTATACCTAACATGAAGCTGCGAGTGAAAAACCTTCTAAACATCGTATTTCCCCCACCCATCCCCCAAGAATACCTGTGGAGACACACTAGCAGGATATCCTCACCTGGCTCATTTTCTGCCATGTGCTAACATCAGATGAGGAAAAATCTTTTCCCTGTAAGACTGCACAGCTGAGATCAAGGGCTGTTTTCATACATCCTGTCTGACTTTCACATCTTCAGGACCAGTAATTTCTGCCACGTTTAATGCAGCTCACTGTGGTTCAGTAGCACCTGATCCACTGGAAGGGAGTATGAAATTGCTCCAACTCACTTGGAAAAACAACTCTTAATAGCTTGACAACCTTCAACAAGTCAAAAAAGTTTACTAGGACCAATGAGCTTTCTGTTTCCTAAGGGACAAAGTCAGCCTCCCTCCAGTTACTCTCCATCCTAGGTGATAAGAAGGAAAAGGAGACAGACTCAACTTCCCAATTAAAAGTTAAAACCTTTGAACTTAACTCCCTGTAGACCTCCCCTGATCTTACAAGAAAGGCTGCAGAACAATAATAAGCACATAGCAAATTCTCTGCTTCAGGTTTCACGTTACCTCTATATCCACTCCCAAATCACTACTTGCTTCAGATCCCCAAGTCTTTGCCCTACAGATGCAGAGATTCCTGCCCATGACAGTCATACGTTCTACAGAAGAGAGTACTAATTTTAGGAATTAATACTCAATTCCTCCTGCTTTTCTCTGAAGGCTTACAGGAAGCTAGTCCACAGAAAAGCTAGAGCAGTTACCACTTCACCAAGTAACCAATAAAAGAACAGCAGCTAAAAGGCCTTATTAGCACATTGACTGTTCTGGAAACTATTAATTGCAATGTTTGTTTGTTTGGTTTTAATAAAAGCAGTCCAGTGAAAGAATCTCTTTTGGAAACAAGATATTTCAACAAAAGATGTCTCTGAAAGCATCTTCCAAGACAGAAATTTTTTGAAGTGGTTTAAGTTATACCAGTTGGATAAAAATGCCTACCTGTTTCACTGCTCTGAATTCCATCTGCAGCTTTAAAGGTGCGTGGAGTCCTTGAATATTTCTCAGCGTGGCAAAGTTTGTTTTATCTTGATTTAACTGGAACTATCACAAACAACATTGATTTTTATTTTAGAAAATGTTACTTTCAAGTACAGCCATAGAAGAGATTTGTGACATCCTACTTAAATGAACATGCTTATTAAATTTATATGTAAAAATTCAGTGATTCCATCATATGTGTCTCAAATGTACACAAAAGATAGTGATGCAGTAATATTTGTTTTATGAAACTGAAATTGCTTTTTGCTGGATTTTATTATCAGCATTAAATCAGTAGTAGCAATTTTATTTTGTCATTTTTGACAATCAGGACATAACACCACCAAGTGGTGTAGTCTTGCACTACTTTACATTACTACAATATTGTCAGCATGAATTGGAAGCTAAGTCTGGTTTAAAGTAAGAACACAAACTTGAAAGTCACAATTGATGTTATTGTTAGCCATCAGAGACTCTACTTGAGAACACTTGAAATACTTCTTTTCTGATCGAGTAGGAAGACAGAGCACCACACATACTCCGTATGGCTCCAAAAAGCAAAAGAAAGCTCATAGTTTTACCAACTGCTCTAAAACTGATCAGTAAGACAAAGAAAATCTATTTAGTAGAGGGTTCTTTTAATGAAAAAAGTGCTGGCTCATGAATACCGAAGTACACAAAAGTAACTTATGCTTAATGTTAAACTTAAGCTTGAGTAATCCAGTCTCAAATTTGGCGTTTATAGTAGTGACTACATGCCTGTAATGTTGACACAATACAATATTGTAAAGTAAAACAAAAAATACAAATCTCTTATTTTAAAAGCTGTACTCAATCACCATGACAAAAGCCTACTAGTAAGAGAATATCACCCCATTTATGCGAAGGGATCTCAAAAACCCACAGGAAAATACAAGTCAAAGGCATAACATGCATTTTCTTCGTAACAACCTATATTGAATGCTCTTCAAAAGTTAGCAGAAAATACTATTTATATGCCTCATTCCAAACTTACAATTCTGGTCACATTATTTTTCCATTTCTTTTACTTTATAAAGGTAGGGGTCCTTATCTGGGTAGCAGAAAGATTTGGTTTCTACTAGTGCTACCTGAATAACCTACCATTTACAGCAGTAAAAACAACCATAACTATCTCAGGCTAAGATAAGTCTTTTCCCATTCAAGTGTACATGAAAATAGTTCTTAGACAAATCAGCCATAAACTTACAGAAAAGCTAACCAAACAATATGTGGAAAAAAAAACAATTTTAAGAAGTTTCACATACTTCTTAGGGGACCACATTGTCTGTTTTAATTATTTCTGTGCAATTTTTCTCTCTAGCATATAATCTTAATTATGCAGGTTTTATACAGCAAGAACAGAGTTAAAAACTAAGTTATAGCAGTCAGTTGTAAAAAAAAAAAAAAAAAAAAAAAAAAAAAAAAAAAAATTTAAAAAAAAAAAAAAAAAAAAAAAAGAAAAAAAATAATTGACAGATAGCTTTGAAACATTTATAGTATTTATAAATAAGCTCGTGAAGTTGGTGTCACATTAACGTCATCCTTACACCAGCTCAAGACAACACCAGCTCTGGTTAAAATTAGCATACATTAGACATTACATTCAGACCTCGTCACGCTGATTAGCTTAGCAATTTGGAACATTATATCCAAATACTGCCTTTGCTTCAGGACATTTTATTACATCAAATCTTCTGTGCTGACAAAACAGGCAGAGACAAGACTCAGTTCAGCAAGCTATTTAGCCAAGGCTAGTCTCCCTTTACCTTCAACCTGTGGTCCACAGACCACTCTTAAGTAGACCACGAGTGATGACTAAGCCGGACAAGATTGCATACGCTTACGACAAACTGTATGTGTAAAATTTCTACATGGGATCAAGTAATTTCATGAAAAGTATTTACGTGTTCACAGACTGAAAGCCTCAAAATGAAGATACGTGGTAAACCTATAGACAAAATGGGAGGATCAGCCTTCCAGAAGTGACAGGTGTGCCCCCCACCTAACTATAGAGGCTGCATACACAACTAGCTTAATAACTTTTAGATGACTAAACCTTACTACGTAAATCCCTACTTGGAAGCCCGCTTACATACTTGAAGCGGAGAGAGTCACAAGTGGGAGGTTAACATTAAACAAATTTGCCAACAATGATATTTGTATAAATAAAAAGTTACTATTGTTGAACACCTTTATTCCGTTAAAGGCAAGACCCTGCTCATTACTTGTTACCACACAAAGCAGTCCAGGTAACCACATTGTTAATTTAAACTTCATAATTAGTTAAGAGTGAAGATGGCTACATTTGATGTTATACTTACATTTTTTTCTGACAACTCCAGTGGGTGGCTGGGCAACAATTCATTTTTCACACTTGTAAAGCTAGAAATACAAGTATAAAAATTGAACTTCAAATTAATCGGGATATCATTTTTCAAGCTGCATTCCAAAACTAATCTCAGATACAAACATCAATCCACAGAGGCACACAATTAGCACAGTTTGAACAAAAAAAAAAAAAAAAAAGCTTAATAGTGAAGCAGCAAATAAGACCTCTAACTACAGCACTACCAGAAGAAAAAGAATTTAAATTTCAGGCATCCTTTTTTCTTTATGTTTGACAAAACAGAACCACAGCTTTTCTTCCTTGACCCCCTTCAGAAATAGAGAAAAATATTAATAAATTAAGATGTCATAGGTTTAATTATGTCCAAGCTACATGGTATCTGATTTTAGAAGTCTCCAAGCTTTTGCAACTGAATATTGCACATACCTTCCCCCCAACTCATAGTTGTATTACCCGCATTTTAAACTCCATGAACTTATTTTAGATTCATTATCCAAGACATGTACATAGTTTTGCACTCATGTAAAACAGCAAAACCCCAAAACACTATTTTTACTATATTAACTTCACTTTTTTTAATCAGTGCTGAAATTAACCATTTCCTACAGTGCTACGGCACACTCATATACATGTATATTAAAACTAGCATATATTTCATAATTATTAATACTTTGCCATCTCTTTTCTAAAGAGCAGTATTACACAGGTAAAAGTCCATTAATGTTATCTACTTCTTGAAGTGATATTTCACAGAAAATTCACACTTGAAAGACAACCTGGTTAAATACGTGCACTTTAGGCTAGAGCTTTTGCGATACATCTTCCAAGAACCTTCTTTAAAAAGCCAACATTTAACACATACTTTCTTCCTATATCTGAAGTCCAACATTAGCTATGGCACAATTCAACAAGAAAAAGTAAAGCATACCCTCTACGCAGAAGATCATGACCTTCAAACGGTCCTGAAGCTGAAAATTCAGTAATTGGGATACTATCCTTCAAAAGATAAGAAGTGCCTCTGGAATTCTGGAACAAAAAAAGTGAGGATTACTTTAACAGAACCAGACCCCTTTTGTATGGGCCATTAGGCCAGGCAAATGAAACAAACTACTCAAAGACTCGTTAAACTACTCACGTACAAGCCCTAGACTTTAGAGTCTCTTAAAAAAAAAAAAAAACAAAACACCAAACACCAAAACACAAACCCCACACTAAATGAGAATTCTTTCAGAGAGTCTGATAACAGTTAAAGGTACTGATAATACATTTTTTGAATCTGGCTGAAACAGTTAAGTTTGCAATTACCTCTTGTTCATTCCCACCCTGAGCTGCAGGGATGGAAAGGAAGAAGGCAGGTCACGCTCAGCTGACAGGACAGAAAGGAACATGTCTGAGCATTCCTTCATTTACTTCAATACAGACACAATCAAGTAAGATCAAATTGATTTTATCCATGGTTTAAGGCTGCCATAAAGAGGACAAGGTGTATTCAAGTGGTCTAGTATGCCAGTTAACTGAAAGAGCGAAGGAAAAACAGTAACTTGTAGCAGAAGACCAGAAAAACACACCTCCACAGACTTACTAAGTAAAGCCATCTTAACCCAGACCACTAATTTCATGCTAACCTGCCCGGTTTTATTGAAGTGATTTTAGGATTGTTCATACAAATTGCCCCACCAATAGGCCAATGTATAATAAATCCTGGAAGGTGACAGCAATAGTCTCTAGGAGGTGATAGTGATCAGCTGTTCAGTGCAGGAGTTTCCTCCAGCAGCACTGTCAGATCCAACAGAAAGTTCATGCTTGTAGTTAAGGTCTTTTGTACTAACGTGTTAACTGTCAATAACCTAACAGCTATTAGAAAACCCTGAAATACCTGTTATTACACGCATACAAAGCATCTACCAACTAACGTACTCAACACTAACCAGACCTTTCTGAGATTGCTGTAGATGGAAGCATTAAAGAGATACATAACCTGGAAGATGTGACAAGAGCGAAGATCAAAGTGGAAGTCAAAGGTAAGGAGGAAACCATTAAATACTCCCAAAGAGTAACGCTCTCAAGTCACGCCAGTGCCCAGTCCGCCTTAGGTGGTCACACCGCAGCTCCCCACCACAAAGGCTAGAGGCACCACCTCCCTCCGCGAGAGCTGCCGCGCTGCCTGCGCCGCACGAAGCCCCTGGCTCCGGGAGGCGGGGGATTACCGGGGCTCTCGGCCTCCCCGTCCCACCCCGCTCCCAGAAGGGCTTTAACCGCAGCCGCGCACCCTTCGCGCCTTCCCGGCCCCGAGCGCCCACGAAGATGCCCAGCGGAGACCGGCCCGCGCAGCGGGGGACGAGGGACGACCCCGACCCGCTGAGGGACCCCGACCCGCTGAGGGACCCCGACCCGGCAGCACAAGCGCCCGCCATGGCCGCGCCGGACCCCCATGACTCAGCACGGCCCCAGCGCCCCTCGCCCAACACCACCACCCCCGGGGACCCCAGTGGCCGAGGCGGGGAGTGGGGGTAGACAGGCGCACCCGGTCCGGTCCGGTCCGCCCCGCTCCGCTCCGCTCCGCTCCAGCGCGAGGACGGCCACCGCCGCCGCCACCACCACCAGCCCGCACTCACCATCTTGGCCCCACACACGCAGCCACTTCCGCCTCCTCCTCCTCCTCACTTCCGCTCCGCCCCCGGCGCGCTGCGTCAGACGCAAGGAGAGAACAGCGGCCCCCCCAGCCGCGACCGGCCGCGGGGGAGGGGCGGGGCCGCGGAGGGCGGGGCCTCGCAGGGGGCGGGGCCGCGGCTGCCTTGAGAGGGTGGTGGTTGATGGCGGCTGCCCTTCCCTGACGTGGTGTGAGGAGCGAGGGCTCCCTCCCTGGCTCTGTGCCCTCCTCGGCCATGGCTTGCCAGCTTCCAGGGCTGTTGCTCGCAGACTGACCACGCTGTTCCCACATGCCAGCAAAACCCAGCTGTTTTGGCACCACCCTGGCGCCAAGTGGGAGCTGGAGTTGACCAATGGCTTCCCACAGTAGGCTGGGGCGGCCATGTTGTGGTGCAGTGGGGGCTGCGTTTCCTGGTCAAACCCGTCCTCTCCCAGTGGGCCACAGGCAGCAAAAGCAGAGAGCTTGGGTGACCCCAACAGCGTCACAGCGCTGACAGGCTGAGGTAGTGAAATGAGGCAGTGACGCTTCCTGAGGTAAACATGGCCTCGGGTGCTGGGCCAGCCATGGATCYTCCCGGGGCAGCACTGTGCAAATGAGAGGTGTTGGGGTGCACTGCTCTACCAGGGACCTCGGGCAGCCCTCAGGGCCCTGATCTTCTGTCAGTGACTGACAGGGATGGGCCTGCAGCAGGTTAATCTTTGGAAATGAGTTTTGAGAATGGTGGAAAAAAGCTGCTGTGTTAGTAGGCAGGTATTAATAGCCACAATAACAGTATGGTAACGGAATTAATATTAGCTTGCACTTAAAGAACTTTGTAAGATTTTCCAACAATCATGAGAAAGTTTTCCCCAGATTCTGATGCATAGCTCCAGATGTGTATCTGGTGTATCTATTTTACATATTTATTCTGAGACCTGTAGCTCATTCAGCCCTTTAAGATTTTGCCCCAAATCACCCTGGTGCTACAAATTTCATATGTGACAATTAAATACCACATCTTGCACAAAAAGCAATATTTAAATGGGAATTTTATATATGTTTTAATGGCACACTCAGCTTTGGAAAAAATTACTGAAAAATTCATACTTTGTACTCCGTTATTCATGCTTTATACTCCGTTTCCTCTTTCTTGGGCAAAATCAGTTCACCACTTAAAAAAAAACATTCTCAACCAAAGTTCTGGCCCTTTGTGTTCAGGCTTAAAGCAAAGACTTCAAAAGAATGAGAATGGAGTACTGGGTTTTTTAAATCATTTTTAGGAAAACGGGTACCACAAAGGTTTCTCTGATCTTGTAATTATAATGGGTACTCGGATATTGTGGTGCTGGATTCATTATTATAGAATAGATGTGAATACAAAAAACAAATCAAGTTCCTGTTTAACTGCAGCTTACAGAAAAAGCTAGGTTTGTCACTAAATGTATTTATTTATTGACTGAGTTTGTTGATCAGGATATGACTGTAGAGATGAAACATCTAACTTTCAAAGTCATTCTTGCAGGACACAGACAGGGTGCAATCACTCCATGTACATTTTTGACATCACTGCAATGCACAGTCTAGGCTGCATAACATAAAAGAACATACATTGCAGAAAGATCTGGTTTTCCTTTAAAGGCTTTCACGCTAGGGAAAACTTCCAGACATAAACACAAATCACCCACATATTTTCTCATCAAATTACCAAGTATTTTAAATCGGAGCAAGGCTTGATTTCTTTCACAACCAGCTTTGTTTTCACGATCTTACAGTGAGCATCTCAATGGTGGATGATTGGAGTAGTATCTCATTCCTCTCTGCGGCCCCGCTGCAAGTTAATAGGACTTGCATGAGCAACTGTTGGGCTGACCAAACCTTTGATCAGAAATGAGAGCATGTGGTGAGCGATGAGTGCTTTGACTGCTCAGAAGCAGTAGGTATGGCTGCCCTCTGTGTTGCAGATGATTTCAAGGCTGCCCCCAGCACCGGGCTCACCAGGGTGCAGACAGGAGCCCACAGGCACGGCCCCAGGTGCAGCAGCCCCAGCACGCAGGGCCCTGTGTGCTGAAGCCTGCCTGCCAGGGAGTGTTGCTGGCATGTAGGTCTGGAGAGTCTGTCTGAAGGCATCTTCCAGGCTGATGGTAACAGGGTGGGAAGTGAGATGCAGGGACTGTGGTTGCTAAAGAGGCCGTTCTTGTATGTGGACACTCTTAAAAGTGTATGTGGGCATACTCTTCAGAGTAAGTGGACACTCTAAAATTAGTGTGAAAATAACTACCGTTCCTCTAAATGATTACTTCTGTAAAGTTAGGATGATGAATTTCACATGTTGCTTTTAAAGATAACCTGCAAATTATTATTTTTTTAAGAATTATTTTTTCATCATTTTGTGTAGAGAAGGTCTGAAATGTATGAATGTTTTAAATATTTTCTGGATGTTTTCTACCTCAGCATTTTTGGAATGTCAAATCTGGTCCTTTTGGTTTAGCTGGGGGACTTCACTGAGGTTTCAAGCGATCCTTAGACCATGGATTCTTTTATCTTTTAGAAATGAGGAAAGTGTTTACTCTTTTAAAAAAACCAATACTATTTCAAATGCTCTTTTAGCAGTTAAATTGGTATTAACAAACATGAAACCTCATTAAACAAAGTTTTAGACAGCCTGACTTAAAGCAAATTCCTGTTTCAATTACTTAGCTTTTTCTTGCCTGGATCCTAGCATGGCATCATTTCATGAGAGGTCTGTACATTTCCCATTGGAGCCTTGGGGAGAGACTTCCCCGATGGACTTGAAACTTGTCATGACAGAGGCACAATATCGCTGGCAGGGCAAAGGCTGCCACATACTAGCCTCCTCTGCCCATGGAGGAGATCTATGGAAGCCAGCTCTCTTCTGGGAACTCTACTGCTATGTTAGAGCAGTTTTTGAGCTAATATATCCTGCCTTTCCACTAAATTAAATGGTACTTTTTACCTCTCCCATTCCCAGAGCTTTTTGGTGTGGAGGGATGGAAGATAGAAATACCCATTGATTTACACCATCAATCCTACTTAACAATAGCAAAAGGAGTACGTTGTCCGAGGAAACTTGCCTCTATATCCACGGTTTTTAATACTGATGCAGCTTTGTCGCTTTTCAAAATATAATTCCTTTGACGTATCAGTGAGCAATCTGTTCTGAGTACGTGAACCTCTATCAGAAGAAAACCTTTATCCTGTGGGACTGGGAAACTCTTTCACTGGTTTCTGTCAACAGCCAGTTATAACCTGTTAAAGTGAAAGTACTTTTTATTTGTTTTTAATCAAATCAAATAAACACATTTTCTTTGATCTTTAAGAAGTCCTTTCTTGTTAACTTGCTTTATACTTTTATGTTTTGGCATTCATTGTAAATCTAATTATTTAAAAAGTTATTTTGTTTTAAATTATTAAACCTTTTCTGAATTTAAGATAAACAGGGGCATGTTTTGTTAAAGATTAAAAATAAATTTCACACAAAACTGCAAAACGTAGCAAAGATAATAATGTGTAGGCGTCAGAGTGTTCCAAAACAAGACTCTCTAGGGGCTCTTCTGAACACACGGCTACGTTAAAACCATGTTCTGAAAAGGCTCAGGAAACCCCTGACTCTAACCCACCCTTTCCTGACGCTGGTGAAAGTATTTAGAAAAAAAGTTACTGTTGCAGGGAGGAGAAAAAAAAGAATCCCACATATTGCCGAAGCAGATGATTTTTTCCTGTTTGTTTACCAGCAAACTCTACAGCTTGCAGGATTTTCTTGTGTCAAAACTTGCCCATCCTCATCATTCAAATGCAGCAAGCAGTCCAATAGATGACCAAAAAAAGTACATTGTTATCTGTCTATGAAACGTAAACTTTTTTTAACGTGCTGTATGTAGCATCCAGTGGGGAAATAATACCAACAATCCCTCGTTTCATTATTTGATTTATAAGTCATTAGTTAATTTTAAGTGAAAAGATAGTATATCTGTAGAAGCATCTCCAGTTCCTATTTTGGTAGGTCAAACAAGGGATGCCAGTTGTTTTTTAATCCAAGTTACATACTTGGATTAAAAAGAGGTCCTTGTTGTCTTGAAGTGAAGACTTATTTTGTAGCTTGTCAGTGCTTTTGTAAGTCGCGGGTTGGTATTGTACTCTTTCTTTATTTGTAGTAATCCGTTGTTCGGACTCTGGGAAACCTGGGCTTCTCGTCGCTGTGCTCCTTTTGTGGACTCGGAAAAGCAGGAGGCTGTAATGGGAAGAGCCAGTCACTAGGGGATGCTCAGTAGCCAAACACCCTGAACCCGCCTTCCTCCTCAGCGCTTGCCAGCTGCCTCTGTTCCGTCTAGCTAGGAGTTAGATGCTTGTGGCTGGTTTTGAGTACTTTTTCTCTTCACTCGCAGTGCTATGAGAATTATGAAAAAACAGGGTTGAAGGATAAAAAGCAATGTATATGCAACAGCTGAAGCTACATGGGCAGTGCCTGGGGGAATGCCGGTTGGAGTATTTCCTTATTCATGGCTAAATAGCTATTTTCAGTAAACTCTATTACCTCCTTGTGACCATATAATTCTTAAACTAATCCTTCAGTCCAATGTTTAACCTATCCACTGTTCATGTAGTCAGGATCTCGCTGCTCCATAAACTCTTTTTTTGGCACTGAAACCAAGTGCCTCATGAGAATTCACAGAAAAAACATTTTTATCTTCCTCCTTAGCCTGGAGTGATTTGCCTCCCAGAAGCATAACCACCCTGCACATATAGGTGACACTGAGAGCACATTTCCTGTGAGAGTGTCTTCCTAAGGGAAACCTTGAAAATAATTAATAGTAGTCACAGCTGAAAGAATTGAATGGAACATTACTTCCCATTCCTGCTACTGTGCAGGAAAAAAAATCACCCAAGAGTTTGCCAAAATGCCTAGCAGCAAAAGGGGAGTCTGAGACTGCTCTGACTCATAACCATATCCATTAAGCAGCAAGATAATCAGAAGTCACCTTAATTTCCTCCTACAGCTGAAGACAATAAATGAGCCAGTAATCACCAAACTGAAAAGTTGGCATTTCGCTCAGAAAACAGACGTTTTCAGCAAAAATATATGCTTCACTAAAAATAGTGTTTCTTTTCCCTATAAGAAACTGTCAACAGAAAATGTTCTCTGTGTGCTTTTTCTGTCATCTTAAAAACAAAAGCATGACAAAGTTTCTGATCCAACCAAAATGTGCTGCTTAAGAATGCTATCATTAGTCACATGGATGGCATGGCAATGGCTAGCTTAGAAATAGTTAAGGCTCAAATCTTCAAAGGCAGTTATACGTTGAACTCCTCAGGATGTGAGCCAGTGTGCCTAGGTTTAGCCAGCAAAATTAGAAGTGGGTCTAGAGCCTCCTGAGTTTTGGCCAAGCTTGGGCTTAGGTTTGAATCTGATGACTCATTTCTGACAGAAAACTGCAGTTGCTCGCATGTAGGTAAACAGAAGTCGTAGCTTACAGTAAGCAGCTTGTATGCAGACCCTGACACTTGTAGAGAGCTTGCTTGAATTTCAGAGGGCTCCACATGGGTGCAATGATCCCACGGAGTGGACTTCACCGAGTCAAGGCTGGAGCAAAACAGGAACGTTGTTTTTGTACAGAACTATTACAGTGTTTCTTCAGGAAAAGCTTTTATGAAATTCAACGCTGTTATATTGTAAAGGGTGTTGGCAGTTAATTAATTGTTTCTATGGACAAAATAGTGTATTATGAATTTTATTTTTGTTCATTTTTCTGGAAACTATGATTATACATTTTCCATGGATGATTTTATTCATACTTCCTTACTGTAGGTTTTCCACACAACAGGCTTAACTTTTTTTGCTCTTTGTATTGCATCTCTTAATTCTGAGTCTCTACAGCTACCTGTTTTATGATATGAATTACTTTTTTGTTATATGTGTTATACTAACCGCTTAAATCATGTTCGTATGCTCAGCTTTATTGTTGAAAGATGCTGAAAGTGTGCTGCTGGAACTCTGTTTTACAATGAGATTTCCTATGCAGTTTATATAGCATCATTAGGAAATGCTTGTGACAGAAACTGTCAATGAATTCAGAGAGTGGCTGCCCTATACTTATTAAGTAAAAAATGTTGGAGCAGATAGCCGATACAAGTTTTGCACAAAGTTATTGAGGCACATGTTGTAGAGGTTATTTAACATATTGTTATTTAACATATTGAACTAAAACTAAAGAGAAAGGAAACAAATTAAGTTAATACCATCAGGCAAATTCTCTGTTTTTAGTTTCAGAAGAAATGACGAACTCCATTTTTGTAAAGGAAGATTATGAATTGGATTCAGAGTGACCTTCTAGCTTAATGCAAGTAATGCTACACATAGCATAATGAGAAAGAAGTGAAGCATTCAGCATGAGAGATAATTATTTTAACCAAATTAAAAAAAAAAAAAAAAAAAGAAAAGAAAAAAAAGGAAAATATTTTAAAGAATTAGATTTAGGCTGGAACAAAGAAGGTGCAAATGAACTGCAAAAACTTGTGTGGTTTCTTCTTCAGAAGGACTTTTTTAAGTTGTAAAAGATTACCGGAAAAACAAACCCCAAGCCGTTTATTCAAAGGAGCAAACAGTCCTGAAAGGATTTGGGAAATATATACAGTAGACATTTCAAGAGAAACTGTCATATCCTCCTCTGAGAGTAAATTTGTGTGAATACCTTTGTGGTGGAGGATCAGAGTGGGCAGATCAAAGTAATATACGGGCTCAAGGGAGATGAGGAGGGGAAAGGGAGGTCGACATAGGATCACATTTGGATTCAAGGGCTCCTCTGGGCTCACTGAGTCCTGTTCACTGCTGTTACAAAGAGCCGTGCTATATAATTATTTTCATAACATCTTAATAAGCTTGCATATTAAGTTAACTTGATCTCATTCCTCTTCATTCTTCCCTGACTGTTCTTATTCTGGGCAGTTGTGCTGGAACCTCATTGCTCTGGTCATGAAAACTTCATGTCTGGGCAGAAATCATTTACAGACAGTTTATACCTATTTGTTCTGGTGGCTTTTAGCTTGCATGGTTCTTCCTCCATGAAGAGGACATGAAGCCTCCATGCCATCATCTGTTCCTCAGATAATCTCAGTAACCCTTCCCAGAACATGCTCCAATTTTACAGTTCTTGAACATGAGTAGTCAGACTTTTGTCGAGTGTTTCAGGTGCGGTCACATCAGTGCCTATACAGCTACAGTAATACAATTCTCCTAATACAGTTTAGGATCACATTTGCTTTTTTTCATAGTTGCATCACACTGGTGCTTCATAGGCTACTCTCACGCTTTCTCTTCACCTGAGATCTTTAATTGGCAAGCTCCTAGCTTGCTGCGGAAAGTCTTGTTTTTAATCTCTAGTCAATGACCTTGTTTTATTCTGTTGCATTTCTATTATTCTAATGTAATCCATGTGTAATGAGTCTGATGTTCCTCTGGTTTGAGACCTCCTGACTTTCTGGGCTACCACTAACTTCGGTTAGCATATTCCTACTTCTTTTGCGACCATCGGTTATGGAAATATTAAATAAGACAGATCCTAAAAACAGTCCCTGAGGAAGTCCGATATACCCTGAATCATCCCATTTCAAGGCACTTCATTATAGTCTTCTCTCTGAGTAATATTTTATTCAAATTTTAATTCTACCATTAACACCCTTCTTCTCCATCTTAAACAATATTTTTCCTTGTGATATTGTATCAAATACTACACTAGAATTATGCTAGATGAGAGCTGTACTTCACTATTTTCAAAACCTCCTTTACACAATCAAAGAAGGATATTATATTGCTTTGACACAGCCTCCTCTTGGAAAAATCCATTTTTCAGTCTATGTTATTTTCCAATTATCCAAGGTCTAATTATCCTCTCCTTCAAAGTTTATTCTAAAATTATGCGTATTGTTATCGTCAGATTATTGACTCTGTTGTTATCTAGAATATCCTTTCCCTCTCTTTCTTAAATATAGCTCCTAGGTGTACCACTAGCCAATAGATAGAACCAATACAAATTTGTGAGATTTATTGAAAATTCTTATTGTAACATTTGTGATTGCTGTGCTGATTCTTTGAGTACTGGAGGATGAAAATTACCTAGATTATTAAATTTAGGCTGTTCAGCTTTTTAAAATTTTCTGCCACCTTGGAAATAGACATTTCCAATTCTACAGATTTCTTCAAAATTACCATTCAACCTTGCTACCATGTTGTACCTTCTCAGTCTGCTTGAAAACTGAGGCAGAATACACATTTTGGGGGGCTCTGCTGTGGATAGAATTTGGATCTACACCACATCTCATGAACAACTATATCTACATTAAAACTATGATTTTTTTTTTTTTTTTCCAAATTTGGTTTTCCCTCTGGATTCCGACTAAATCTGATTGTAGTAAAAGCTATAGCTTTTGGCTTCTGTTTGAGAATACCATGCTGACTGTCCTGAAAAGATGAAAAAAATCCTTTGAAAAAGAGAGGAAGGAAGAGTGTCTGGAACCTTCTCCTCTGGGATATTTCTGTCTAAAGAGCGTAAATAAGGATCATGCCCTAAAAGGTGTGTTGTATTGTAGCTTCTCAGTGCACAAGATTTGGCTAAGGTAGATCAGAATTTTCTTTTTATAGTCGTGAGGTGTCATGTGGATCTGCTCTGTGTCCAAGAGAAAGAACTTAATTTTCATTATATGCTGAGAAGTAGCATTGGGATTGGGTGGTAAGATGTTTCAACTATTCTCTCCCTCAGTATGGGAGATATTTTTGAATATACTTATATTCCTTCTTATTTCACACCCATTTTTCTGAATGCAAGACTAAAGCACCAGGCCTCACATGCAGCTACCATGCAGAGGCAATAACTACACTGTGCCAGTGTTGGTCACAAAATTCTTAAAACAAAATATATCCAGTGTGTTTCCAAAGCTCTACAGATCAGCATTTTTCCACTCTTTAAATAAAGAAAAGATTATAGTCATCAGGTGTACTTTAGCATTTTACATTACCCATATTTAGCTCTGCCTGCCAAATGTTTTGTTTATTCCTTGAACCAGTCCTCAGATCCAGCCTAAAACATGTGGTTCTGCACTTTTCCTGGATGATTTTCAAAGACAGACTAAAAATTGCATTCTGTCTTTGAGATACGTACCCAAAGGTCTACTAAATGGAGACCACCAATTCATTCATTAATAATGTCAGCTAGCTTCTTACTAGGCTGACAATGAGAGGCTAATGCATTAATTTACTATTCTGTTTCAATGCCACATTTCCCCACGCTTTTTCTGGCAGTTTTCCTTAAAGCCTTGTGAAGTTATTCATCCTTCGTTTCATACCCAATGTGCTGTGAGCTCATGCTTTCTTTAGTCTAATGGCAGATATTATGGAAAAAATCTGCTGTTAGTCGATACCTTCATCTGCTCTTCTTCCAGACACAACTCACACATGTTGCGGGGACTGATAACTTACCGCGTTTGCTACCGCTGCGGTTTCCAGAAAAGTTGCCTCAGATTCCAGAAGAAGAAGAGAATTCCTCTGAATGAAGATTACAGAGATAAGGAGCATGAAATGATGTGTTTGGCCTTCATTTTAGATACGCTTATCTGTTATTAACCACTGTCTGGCATATTTGAACATAATAAGAGGTGAATGTTAGGTGATAAGAAAGAGAAGATTTCAGGATTATTTCTCTGTTCAAAGGATTTTACATCTGTCCTACCCGCCACTTCCTTTCCTAGCATTCTAAGACCACAAGCTACTGAGTTACGATAATATATTAGTCTTCATAATATTGCTAAAATAATTCCATCATTTGGAAAATGATGGAGAAAGAAACTCAACTCAATAAATTTATTGAGAAGTTAAAAGCCACAGCGGGAATCATGGAAGAGAACTCCTTGAACCTATACCTGTGCTTATTCACAATAAAATATTAGAGAATATAGCTGTCTTATAGCCAAAGGGAGGATGTTATGTGCTTACTTACTGGAATATGAAAGCTAAAAAACAGTTTTCCATTGTCTACCTCTCACATACTTTTCTTGCTTTTCTGAGAATCTTCCTGTAGCAAAATGTAACTTGCTGACTTTGCAAAATATGTTATTAAAATTTTGGAAAACATCTCCTATTTTCTATATGAATTCTGTGAATGTAACAGCACCAACTTTTCCTTGAAACTTTGAGAGTCCAGGGAGTCAGTGTCTAAGCATGGAGTCATGGCACCTCATTGGGAAATCCCCCTTCATTATCAAGTTATCTCTATAGTGTCTTACTTTCTTTGTGTTTTCCTGAGCGAAGAGCCTTTTGCTTCTGTTCAAACTCATATTCTGCCTTGGTTTTCCTCCTTACTAGCAGTGAAATCCATATTACAGGTGTATTTTACAAGTTTTTTTTTCTTCAAGCAGGAGAGAAGCAGAAGAGGAAAACAATAAAGACATAAAATAAAGCATTTGCTTCTTGTCATCTAGGTGAAGACTGTACAAAGACTCATTTATAACAGGCTATGAGCCTTAATTACAAAGTTTATAGGTAGGTAATCTTTAGTCCTCACATCGTAGCCTCTTCCTTCCTCTCTAGATCGCTGTTCCTTGGAGCTCACAATGTGTCTGCATTTTCCTAAAAAATCAGTGCATCTTCCTCTCCAGGAAGTGGCTTGTTCTTTTATAGCAAAGCCAATCTTTGTCCTCTTTAAAGGCTGTATATCCTCTGCTGTCTAGGGACAACACCCCTGAACACATCTGTCTAGACATACTAGAGCCTGCCTTCCCTCTTCCGATACTGAAAAACTGACATTCCCTTAGAACAGACTTTACAGCAAACTTCATGTGTCCATGCAGATGCAGAACTGTGATTTTGAAGGGTATTTGTCCTTACACACAGTTGTTTTCATAAACATGCCTGTAATACAAACCGTAATTTTTCATAACTAAGCCTGTATGGGTCACTTCTCATTCATTCTTTCCCATGCTATAAAACAAAACAAAACAAAATACATCATAGTATTTTTTGAGTAAGCTGGACCCTAACATTTCAAAAATAATGGACAGCCTATTAGTTCCCTGTTGATTCTTTGTGGTCCACTGGTGGGGAATGTGGGGTGTCCTATAAATGTTATTTGATAAAAGCTGAGGCTAGGCACCCTGCTGTTTTTAAGGATCACGCTGAGACGAACTGCTGGTAGGATATGCAAGACAGCAGATTTGTTTATCCTTATTTCTCCGCTCACATCCCTGAGCACACATGGCTGCTGTTTTTGTTTTGACTAATTTTGACTTTTTTAAATGTGAGAAAAGTGGTTAAAATGATGTAATCCCTGTCTGAAGTTGGGATGCGTGTGAAAGAGTGGAAATGCTGACAGGCCTCTGGCTGGAGCAGTGTGAATAGCTGTCCTCCAGGGCTGGATGCTCTCCTGCCCTCCCAGTCCCATTCACTGCATTGTTCTCAGGGAGGAGGAAACCAGGCAGCAGCGTAAGGAAGCCCACACACTTCACACACACTGGTTCAATGGGATTGCCCAAGACCTTGTAGCAGCCCAGAATCTGATGAAAAGCTAGAGTGATATATTTGCTGTTCTTATCTGCTTGAATCTACCTTATGATTTTCCCAAGACCCAATCAGTATGGGTTTTAAGCATTTTAAATTACATCCCATCATTAAGGTCTGCCAGCAATGACAATGGATTTTGATCATTTTTTCCCCTGGATTTTACTTATCGTTGAATGCATAGATTCTGCTGGTTCCTTAAACTATAAGTCATTTCCTTCCCATGCAGGTTTTCTCTCTTACACACAAAAAAAGATTTTGCTTATTGATATTTGTATTAGTGTAAAATATGCAGGCATCTCAATATTGGACAAGGATCACATTGTGCTAGGCAATGTACATAGAGAGAATGAAAATACAATTTCTACTGTAACATGTTTGCAGTCCAAGCATAAGAAAAGTCAAGACATGAAGTTTGTAGACCAGCCCTACAGCCTTTAATCTTTCTGTGTCATAGCTGAGTGATGTGGATTTAAAATGCCCTAGACATAGACTAAGATGCCCTTGGGGATATAGACACATGCTTATAAGACTGTAAGTAATACTGTGGTAGAACATGTGTACATCATCTTTATGCTAATTAAATTAAGTCAGGCTAACTGTAATTCCAGGAAGAATGTCAAAGTGGAAGACATCAGAAGAGAGAGCTGAGATGGGACTTTCTAGAAACGTGGTTAGGAAAATAGACGTGGCAGCAGATAATAAGTTGGTAAATTCATTTGCTTTTGGGAGAACTCCATACCTTTCTATCATTGATAAAGTAGTTGGAGAAGAGTTTTGCTCTAAGATGGATTTTTTCTTTTACTGAATTCAGGCTTGTGGTAGAGGTTCACTTTTGCTTCACTTCTATGTTGCTTCAACTACTGCCTCACACCTGGAGAAGTAATAATCGCATTGGGATGTGTGGAAAGTGCAGGCAGACAGACCACCAGTTTTAAACACAGGACATAGTATCTACTAAACATCATATGGAAGAAATCATGTCTCATTTTTGTGGTGATCTTGGCATTCAAAGAGCGCAGTGCAAATTGAAGAGTACAAGGGATTTGTGCTGTTTAAAGAACTAGCAAAGATCTCTGTGTATGTAAGCAGTCAATGTACTTGTCCTAGGACAATTCCAAAGATATTTCTCCCAACCGTCATTCATATTTAACCCAAGTTTAATTTGAACTGTGTTTTCATCCAGAAGTTTATTTCTTGGAAGTCATTGGGGCAGCTTTATGATTGTAATAATCTAGGTTTTTTAATACAGAGATTACAATGTGTTTTTGTCAATGTATCATTGGCAACAGTGCAAAAAAACCCCATCACTAAGTGCAATTATTGAGAGACTGAAGAAAAGAAACATCCGTCCTACTTCTTATTCCGTTCTGATTAACGCTACATCTGAAGGCTTCTGGCATGAGGAATCAGTTTTGCATCATAGCTTCCTGGGTGACATTCTTCTAACCAAATGCAGATGTCTACATGATAGATGTCTACCCTGGAGCTAAGCCTCCTAGCTTTGCTGTCAATGACGCTCTTATAGCACAGTTTGTCTTACACTAAGACGGATGACTCAGAACTTAAGGAGATGCATCCTCTCCTTTGCCCTGTTGGAATCCACTTGTGAACTTTATTTTAGTATTATTTGAAGTACTCACAAATATCTAAGTATTAATGGATTTATCCTGTTACTTAATAAGTCAGCAGCTGATTTATACTGAGATTAAGTTATTTGCCCCAAATCACAAAAGAGCCTATAAAAAAATGTTGGAAATGACAAACGGTCTCCTTGGTTCCAATCTGACAGGCTAGACAGAACATCCTTCCCCTCTTCAAGAATTTTTGAAGCTATATATAGGCACTTTATCTCTCTATGTCATGCAGCTATATTTATTTCTTGATTCTGTTTCAGGAATAATTCAAACACATGCTTAAATGCCACTGAAACTAAACTGGATTTCATCATGTGGTTTAGGTGTTTCCCCGCATTGTGTTACTGTCATGATCTTGTAAGTCATATAATAATTTAGCTTGGAAGGGATCTTAGGACCTCATCTGGTCTAAACCTACTCCCCCACTCAAAATGGGGTCAGCTTTGAAATTACACCATGTTGCTCAGGGCCTTTGATTATCTCTGAGGATGAGGATTCTGCAGCAGCCTCTTCTCCCCCCTGAGCACCTCATTAGGAAGGCTTTTTTCCTTATATCTAATAAGAGCTCCCTAGCTGCAACTTGCCTCTCCGAGAAGAATCTGTTTTCTATAACCACCCATTAATTAGCTGTAGACAGCAATCAGGTCCTTCCTTAGGCTTCTGTTCTCCAAGCTGAATGAACCCAGTTCTCTCACCCTCACCTCCTATGTTATGTAGTCCATCCCCTTAAACATTTAGGTAGCCTTTCTACTGGTCTTGCTCTGGTTTGTCTCTTTGTACTGAAGATCCCCAAACTGGACACAGTAGTTCAGATTTGTCTTAAAAATGCTGAACAGAGGGGGAAAACCACTTTCCTCAGTCTGCTGGATATGCTCTTATTAATACAGCACATGGTTATCATTCAGTGCTGCGAGGGAATACTGCTGCAAAGCAGACGATATAGAAAAGCAAGCATATATCACAAGTACTATGCAGGTCCTGCTTTTATTCATAACCATGCAAGATCATTTCTGTTCGTTGCCTAAGGGCTGTCTCCCTGCCACGGGCAAGAAGAAATCCAGAATGGGAAGATTCCACAAATTCAGCAAACACTAACTGCCTTTGAACTTTAGTTCCAAAACCTTTTTGGTTTCAAAATTGTATTTGATGACTTATTCTTTAGTTTGTCCCTGCTTTAATGCAATGTATTATTTTAATATATGTTTTCCAAGTGCCTCAGCTGAGCAACAAATTGTTCTCAGTGCAAAACTGTCTTGCCTTTGTAAGGTCATTAGCATTCATGAAAGGTGCTGAATGCTTTTGGGAGAGGGTTGTGCTCAGTGGAATTTTGGCAAACTCAAGTACTCCAGGCAAAAATTAACTTTTGTTGTACCTTATTTTGCATTTGGGGGTTCACACCAGGAAAAAAGCATGTCTTCATGATGTAGTTTCTATTTTGAGTGGTACAGCTTAAGTTTGTCAGATTAAAGGTGCTGAGTAGAAGACCAAACCATGAAACCAATCAGAAAGTATGCTATTAGTCTCTTTGTATAGGTGCTGGGTAATGATTGCTTCAACCTCTCTTAAATTCAAAGCTAGAGAAAAAAAAGGAGAGAACAGGAGGAGAACACTCTAAGATGTTAAAACTAACAGAAAAGTATTTACAGTATTTTTAAAAAACTAATCAGATATCTGGGTGGACAAATTCCAACATTAGCAGTAGCTAGGATCCAGTTTTTGATCCTTGACCACTACCAAACAGAGCTGCCTGGTCTGTATCGATGTATAGAAGACCTGCCTCTGCACCCGTTCTTGTCTTCTCAGGAAGAGGCAGTGGCTCAAGTCACAAGTACAGAGAAGTCACATGTCCATTCGAGTGGCATATCACACGAGTGCTGTTGTCCACCTCCTCCTTCCTTGCATTACCTAACTTTCAAGTGAGCATACATAGTCCTAAATCCAAAGCATATTTTTCTATCAGTATATTTCAATGAGGGGCTTGGGCTTTTCCAGTTTTGGAGTCTGGGAGTTCATACTAGTTGCATCCTGACTTCACATTAGAGCAAGACTTCTTAGCCGTCTAATCCTCCTGCTGTGCCCTCGATTCCCTAGGAAGGACAGGCAGGGCTATGGGTGGTGGGGAGACGCGCATCTTCCAACAGCCATGGATAGCTGGGAGATGGGAAGTGCAGGGCACGCCGCCAAGCACATCTGCCCTGTGGTTCAGACATACCCTTTGATATCACCTGCAATCCTACAACCAGACAAGGCCAAAGCATGTCCTAATAAGCTGTACTTCACTCCAAATTCTTACTGAATTCCTGTCCCGTATGTAAAAGCTTTTCCTAAATCAATCTGCAAAGAAGTGCACAGACTGGAGTGACACATGCCCTACTGTACTCCAGTAAGTTTCTACCACTAACTATTGTTTTCATCACTTAAGTAATGTTCCTTCTCTTTTGGATGATTTGGCAAACATTTAAGGCTCTTTTAGATGCTTAATATTTGACTTTTCTTTAAACACACATGTTAATTTTTTTTGGTGATGGGTTTAGTTATTTTCATAGCCTTCTGCGGCCCCTGACTGACATTTCCTATTATTTAAACAGTTAATCAGCCTTATTTTATTAGGTGTAAATGTGTTTCCATGCTTTGACTGGCAAACACTAATCTCTAAACTTCAGTAGCATGTAGGAATTTATTGCCTGTTAATTGTGCCCTAGGGCATAGTGACTTTTAACAGTGAAATAACAATCGTCATGTCTCTTTATATATATATATATTACTGCAGTGCCTGTATTGTTGTAACATATGTCTAGTTGGCATAATCAGTCATTCAGAGGGCAGCCATTCAGAACTATACTGATTTTTCAAACAAGGTGGAGTTTCAGATATTAATATTAATACAAAATACAGAGGTATCTGGTTGTTATGCTTCAGTCCACAAGTGGTTGCTTTTAAATGGCTTTAGGTTTTTTTGGTTCTATCTGTCCTAATGACAGCATGAGCACCAGATTGTGTGGCTGTTACATGATTTTACTCTTTGTGTGTAATGATTTTAAAGCCTTTTACGTTCTGCTGCTTCTGTAAGGGCTTGTTTGGCATTGTACTATATTCTTTTGATATTTTCTACATTCTATGTCAACAGATGTGCTTCTCAATGTGTGACTCAGTGATAACACACTGAGTTTTCACTTCACTTGTCAACGCATTTGCCTTTATGTCATAAATGCTGAATGTTTTGTGGGATCTTATTCAGCCACCCACTCTTCCTTCTACAGGCTTTTTCTCAGAAACAATAAAATTAGTCAAGATTCCTTTTATTTGTCTTTAAATATATTCCGTAATGTGATGATGAAGTCATGCAAGGTTTCATTATCAGTTCAGGGCCAATTTAATATCTGTTCTCTTTATTTTCTAAGCTACTATACATCCTTGAAAAACATACCAGGTGGAAAACTGTGAAGGGACTGGAAGAATGATACCATACTCGTAGTGCTGAATATTTTGATCAAGGACTTCCGATGCAAGTTTCTATAGTATCAAATTGATGCATTGCTTCCACATTTTGGAATCCAAACGTGATTCCCTTAGAACTCCTAAGGAAATAACTCCGTAACTGTGGGTGATTAGATACAATATAGAGAGAGTGTGTGTGATTGGAAGGGGAAGCAGTGTCCTTGATTGCAGAGTTTTATTCTTTTTGGGCCCCATTCCCAAGTATCTAAAAATATGCTGTGCTGATCCGTTTTACTCTGAGGCTATATCCTACCTCTTACTTCAGCCACCACTTCCTTTTGGCTTACCTTCTTTGCGTTCTGACCCCGCAAGATACACTGTTTAAAGTTGCTTCAACGTAGATATCTAAAACCGGACAACCAAGTGGGTAACTGTGTCCTGTTATTCCAAAGGAGGCAGAACATTTGCACCTTCCATTAACTTCATTTAACGATATCAATTCTTAGCACCTTTAGAATTAAGGAGATGTGTTAGAACCTCAGTACAAACTTTTTAACCTGTGTCACTCTTATAAGTCTTTGTCACAAAACCTGCAGGGTGCACAAGCAGAAAAAGTAATATATACTCTATTAATTCCTTGGTCAGGCTACAAAGTAGATTGTGCCTTTGCTCTCCATTCAGAAAAAAAACATTTCAACGGTAAACTTGTGTTCCAAATAATGGTATATTGCTACCTATGTGTTGCACTGCTGCTCTGGAAGGCTTTGGATGGATGGGTTTCAATGGGAAAAGGAATGCAAAGAGAGATTCAGTAAAGGTCTCCCAAAGTGTTCACAGAGATGGCACACAATTTTACATATATTACAGAGCATACAGAAAGGCAAAAATGTCATAGGCAGATAGAGCTTGAACAGTAAGTTGTATTACCTAGAGCGAAGGGGAATAGGGAGTGAAGTCATACGGAATAGTAAATAATATAGTCAATCTGACAGCAAAAATGGTCAGCAGGAGATACTGCAACTTTTTAGAATATTTTTCCCAATTTCCTCTCACAAACATACATTTTACATCTAATGGAAATGTTTCTGCTATCCCTTTAGATCAGCAGTACAGGAGAAAAGAAATCAAAATGAAAAAAAGGGTTTCAGGAGGGTTAGAGAAATGTCGTGCTTTTGCAGCCATATTACAGGAGAGATGATCACATCTCACTGTCCTGAGGGATGGCTGCAGGTGGAGCTGGGCCCAAGGAGCTTCTGCACTCAGTGAGCTGGGGCATACCTCATACTGACACTGGACAGGGCTGGAGACTTGGGGGTCGGTAGTTGAGTGTGGTTAAGGCTACATACAGTGTACCTGACAGCATTAGCTGGGGAAACAAAACCCTCTGTGGTCCCCTGATAAATTTGCACACTCCATTTTCATTCTTTTGATTTGATTTGTTTTATTTTGTTAATGGTCTGAAAGTCTAAGATTAAGAATTTACTGCTTTTAGTAGCAGGAATGGGAAGGGCAATTCTGCAGTTACTGTGTGGGCTGGCATGGAGGAGTTTTTACACTTCTCCTCAAGTTTCTTCCTCATTAGCTGAACAGTTTCGCTGCTGCCACCAACATCTCTGGTTTACAGTCAGGGACTGCCCTTTCGCACTATTGCAGTCTTATCTCCTGACATTACTGTCATCTCTGGCTTCCCTGCTGCTCAAGAAGTGATGAAGTAACTACAGCATTTACCGACTGTCAGAGATTATATTGTTGCCTAATTTTGTGGGCAGCTTACATGACAGTCTCCGAAAGTCTTGAATTTCAGAACCTGGTGCTTTCTCAAAATCAGATCCACTTAATATACTTCTAGTTGGGCACTCATAATTAGGAGTGTCCAACACCACTACTTCACTGGTGGGAATTCTGGCTGTGATGGGCACATCCATTCCCTCACCACATTAACACTGAATAGAAAAGGTGACACTTTTCTCTGTATTCTCACAGTGTCCAGGCTGAGGTTTGGATTTGGGATCTCACTTTTCTCATGGTCCAAGTATGATCATGATACTGACCATTATGTTTTCTCTCTCTTGTGCAAGAGACACTCCATGATGATTTCGATTCAGTCTGCTTCCTGTCTTTACTTTTGAACCACATGAAGCTCAATAATGACATTAATCTCCCTGAGAAGGCGTTTGCAGATCCATTGCTCTAACATTTGTATTTGACAGCAAGTTTTAGTGTACTTGTTTCTTTCCTGAATAAGCATTTGACATAGAACAGCTTGATCATTGCCAAGATCCTGCAAGGATACAGAAGCCCGTCATGTACTGGCTGTTTCCTTCTCTATATGGCCACTTCTCATGCTCTCTGTGGAGATTCTTCCAGCTCCTCCATTGAAATCCATGGACCCAGAGGAAAATCCACCCGTGATCCATTACTTTAGTCAACCTTTGATTCATTGCAATAGAGGGGGGTGAAATAACCCAGATAAAAAACCCCACAACAAAAAAAAAACCCMAAACTAATACAAACATCAGTCAGTTAGGCGATAAAAGCATGTAATAAGAGTCCTTCAGTTAAGATACACTGCCAGCAGAACAGGAGTGGTAAGTGAGTTCATAATTGTTTGTTATCAATTTCTGTGTTTACTGAAATCTGGGTTTGCCATAACTTGTTTTAGTTATAAGGTACATGAGTTGTGTTTTGTCTTTCAAGAACAGCTTTAAATCTGGCCTGTTGAATAAAACCATGTTGAATAAGAAAGTCAGGCTAAGTTAGGGAAGGTGATTCAACAGCTACATGGGCCTGTGGGTGTCTCTGGTCTTTCTCGGCTGGAAAGGGGTAAATAGCTTTTGTTCTTGGCCTTTTTCTTCAAAGAAAAAAAAAAGAAAGATAAGATAAATGATTGCAGGTAAGCAAATATTTAATAAACTGTGTTTGTATACATTTTGATAATTTTTCTAAATCTTCTCTTGTCCTTTGTTTGCAATACATGTTCTGCAAGCCCTGCTCACAGTGCTCGGGGTACCTTATTAACTGCTGTGGGCTAAAGGAACTTCTGGGATTTGGAACAGGAAAATACGACTTCTTGCTTAGTTGTCTCTAGCAACTTCCAATTATCTGAGCAGAAGAGAACGATTTTAAGGTATGTTTTCCATATTTCTTCTTAGAAAAAAATTATACTGACAAAGCATTGGTTCATCTGCCTGCTATTAACCATCAAATCACCAAACCAGTTGATTTTTGTGGAACTGTTTTTTAAATCTTTCCTGCTTCTACAGGAAAGTTTCTCTCCTGTTCTTTGATTCTGGTGCTAGTCTTATCTTTCTTTCCCTGTGATTAGTTAATGACTACTTCCATTTCTACAGCAATCATGTTACTATTGTTTTTATGTCTTTGTGCCCAGGGCCACTGCTGTCTATCAACATACTTCATGTTTTCTTTTTTAATTAGTAGCTGGAAACACCTAGTAGAAAAGCATAAAATGATGTATTGCTACGTTCTGGAGCAGTGACTATGACATGGCTTTGAGGAACTATTCTGTAAAGCTATTAAAAACATTTTAAAAGGCTTAAATATTTAAAACATTAACATTTAAAAGGGTGAAATGATTTATGACCTGGATATTTTTCTTCTGTAATTGCAGCAACTAGAGAAAGAGATTGAAGAAAAGATAAATGTGTGGTTATGATACTTTAGCCAGATGGCATGGGCTCTATTTTCTGTTCTATGACAGATCTTTTTAATTGTACGGACAAGTCGTTTAATCTTCTTGTTCTTCTATTTCTTTCAAAAAAAGATGGGAAGATGTCAGGTCCCTTTCAGCTGACACTAATAGTTTTGAACCTTCAATAGCCATTCTTGATTTCCCAGCAAGTATAACTTAAGTCTAGATAAAGAAGAACAATGTGAAGGAAGGAGAACAAAGGAAAGGAAGCATTACCCCTTCTAGATAAAGAAGCAGGTAAAAGTCTCTATTAAATAAAAACCAAAGCACTAACAAGAAGAGAGAAGAAGAAATATATGGAAAATGTAACCAAAGAAGCTGTGGTCACTTGTGAAGGAGAAATGGTATTTCAGATCAGCAGCCCTCTGACTTGCAAATTCACACCAAACAAGAAGAGTCCTTGGAAATAGTAAAAAAAACAACAGAGAGAGACCATAGGCAGAACACTCTTAAAGAGTGCCAACTGAAAATGAAACACTGTACTAGACAGTGTCACATTTCCCAGCACAATAGAAGTGAAAGATGCCGAAAAAAAATTAACTAGAAAGGTGCAGGTGAGGATTAACTTATGGGGAAACACTTAAAAGTCCTGATGATCGTGATGAGGAAATATCATTAAGTCTCTGTTCTCTGAAATAAAAGGAAGTTGTAAACATAATGACAAAGAAAGGTGACCAAAGTGACTGTGGCATCTGAGTGTGTGCTATACTCTGTTCAGAGGCGGACAAGCCTTCTACGATATTATCCAAAGCAGAATAAAGGAAACAACTGCTGACAAGTAAGGGAAGCACAGATTGAATTTCATAAAGGAAGATAATTCTTCAACCACAATTCCTCAAGCTACTGCCTGTGGGTTAATTTCRATCCTGGAAACAGTAAGCCACAGAATAATTTTGATTTCCATATCTCAGCCAGAAGAACACACAGACACACATTCTCCACTCAAGCAGGCAAGCCAAATGAATCAGGGGAAAATAAACATAAAAGCAGTTTAGCCAACTTTTCGCTGAGTTAAGTAAGTGAAAAGCTCTGTAACAATCCTACTAGCGACTGTCTTTAGATTTTCTTTTCATCTAAAATGCTGGGTGTTCTTTGTATTAACAAAAGACTGACAAACCCTGAAACAGAGTGTTAAATGGAAAAAAGAAAACAGAAGATGTTCCTCATTCAGTTTATAGGTGTAAAGACAGCATTTAGGCAACCACCATCCCAATACATTTGGGAATATCTTAGGTGTTATGGTATGCCATTTTAACAAGGAATTTCATCAAGAGTTTGTGTAAGGTTTTATGTAAGGAAGTAGAAGTTGTGTCCAATTTAGATTTCGGCAAGAGAACTCAATATCAGTTAATTACCACTTCTGGTTTGAATTGTTGCTGACTTCACTGAGAGAAAAAGCGTAGATGGGTACAGAATGGGCATTGCTAGAAAATCTTGATTGTGCTGGCAACACAGCATAATAAACTGACACAAGAAGGTCTTCAGCACCGCAAAAAAGTTAGGAGATCCAATACCAGAGCTTTTAAACTCATTCTCTCAGAAAGGAAAAAGGTTCAGGAAGAGTTTCAGTTTTCATACCTTCCAGGAAGTATGTTACCAGTAGACAATGAAACAACTGCATTCACCATCTTCAACAAGACGTGGTTACTGAAATATGCAACCTAAGGGCCTTCCAATTTAACTGCTGTTCAACCTTTGCTTAGGAGAAAATACAGAAAAAAATCAAAAAGAATGTCTCCACAAAACAAAAGAGCCTGGAAGGTAGATCCTCCTTGTGGAGACCAGGCCAAGTCCGTCGAGCAGTCTGCAGTACGGAGTCTTAGCTCAGAAATAGTTTCAACCAGATATGGCTGTACTGTTTCCAGATCCAGGCTGCCTCTATTCAGTCAGCTCAACTCATTCAACTCCTCAGTATTTCCAGTTCAAAGGTTAATGATACTACCAGTATGCATTGAGGTCTATCTGCATCCACTGGTGTGGTCATGTCCTTTAGTCAGGCAGACCAAAGCCCACTTTGGTCCCTGTGCCTTGTGTTTCCTATTGGCTCACTCTAGGCCTTCAAAGGTGTGCAGACAGTAGAAAACATAAATTACAAGGACTTAGTCTAAATCTAGGCCTAAATGCCTTTGAAAGTAAATTCCTTAGAAAATACCAGTATTAAGTGGTATTAAATTACAGCACATTTCAAAAGAACTCAACAGCATCTTAGCTAGAAGAGAAGATGGAAATTTCTGAAACATGTTAAGAAGGAAGCCCGAGGGACTATTCAGTCATCCAAACACTGGCATCCAGTCATTGTACAGGCACCAGGCAATCCCTCCTGGACTCCGGCCATAGCTCCTGAGAGGCCTGGGTGTGCTGGACCCATGCCATCCGTGGGTGGACAGCTCGCATGCCCCACGTTATTACAGGTGGGATTAGACACCTACATTTGGCAACCAAATTGAGCCCTGTGTGTGGGCCAAAATGGCATGGCTGCTGAAAGGAACGTGAAGAAGTATCTGACTGAAAGATTCCTCTCCTCAACAGGGCTCAAAGAAGAAACATTTCACATCACAGGTCTTCAAGGAGCTCTCCATCCTGGACAGACAGGCTGGTGAAGCCTTTTCATGCCCTCAGGTAGCATGTGGTCACTGAGAAGTAGACTGGTTCAGAAAGGAGGATGTTTCTCATTTCCAAAATGCTGCAAATGTTAATCTGTTGATTTTTTGAAAGAGCTTCAGGATCCTTACATTGGAGGAAAGACAGAAATGCAAACAGGTACATTTCCTGTGAAGCATAAAACTAAGCATTCACTTTCAGATCCATGTATTTGTTTTTGAATAGACCGGATTTTTGCAAGCACCTTGCTTTTTGTTTTGGTTGTGCAGCTGCCTTCTGAAACAGTATGCAATTTTGGTGGTTGAAAACTCTTCCAGCTACATTTTTAGAGGTTTCTCTCCTGGAATGGCAGTGTGTTTTGTTTTGTTTTATCTTGCAGTATTCTGTTCTTCTTTTCCGCAGAGAGCACTCATCTCTTTCCTTGGCAAGGTGAACCAGAACTAGTAGTTTTTGTTCCCTATAGTTGCAAGTCTCACATTCCAAATTGCTATGTACGTATGTATGAGAAAGCAGAAAATCCCCAATAAAACCAACTTTCAAAATGGAGTATTTTTCTACATAATGCTTAAAATAACTTACCAAAATCTGTGAGTCAAGCTATGCTCACAACTTCATGACACCGGGAAGCAGAATGGTTCAATGACTTTGGTTCTGAGTAAATTCCTCAAAAATATCTGCTATAAGTTTGGCAAAAAAAAAGGATGTATTCAGTATCTCAGAACGGTCATGACCCATCAGGGTGAAACTGCCATGAAAAGGCATGGTAGTTTTGAATGTTGAAGAAAAAAGAGTTAAAAGTGGGATAGGTGTAGGGAATGTCTACTAGGGCATTCCTGCCCTATGAGAAGAGGCAATTATAGTAAAAATAAAGTTGATTCTGTGTCTGACATAAGTACAGGAATAAATACCTGTAAATGGATGGTATTTAAGCTAGAAAGACAAAGTCAGCATAAAAACAGAAAATGTGAAGTCGACATGAATTCACTTAGGCTGGAAATTGGAAGAAATTCTCTAAAGTAGGGGAATAAGGTTCTGATACAGCTTTTCTTTAGAAAGAACCAGGACAGCAAAAAATCTAAGCAATTAGCATTGTTTTCTAAAGAAATGAGAGTTGTGTGAGCAACCTCTGTGTACCTACATGGTTCCTACCTCACCAAAGAGCCCTTTGGAATCTGTTGGCCAGTTTTAATTAAAGCTGATACAAAATAATAGATTTGAAAGGTAATTATATTCCTACAGTTTTCATGAAAATAGGGGCTAGGTGAGTAGAGGGAACCCCTAAGAGAAAAAACTGAGGGAAAGGCTTTATTGTGAACTCATACCTTGTCAGTCACCAGCATGTCCCTGGGCTCACTAGGGCATTTAAACGCCTTATGAATGTTCACCCATGGGAAAAGCATCGAGCAGAGCTTACACTTTCTCAAATGCAGAAACCTCAAGCTACATAGGAAACCAGGTTTCCGTAGTTCCTGTGGTCACAGCACTACATTTCTGACACTGGAGCCTGATACACAGTGAAAGGGATTGAACAACGTGTCTGTCTGCAGGACTGGTTTTGATGACCAAAAGAATTAATTTTCTGACCCCATCGCTCCTGTTGTGTGAAATCGGACACATAATGTCATCCTTACGTGACCTCTAGAATTACAACATTTGTGCAGATTTACCCCTCGCAAAGCAGACAAACTGACACCTTCAGCTAGATCATGTTTTAAAGTGTTTGAATTAGATCTGTTACTAATGGTGGCTTTGGTTTTTTGAGTCATATTAATGATGAACAGTTACAAATTTGTCCCCATCTGGATCTATTGATTATTTCAAACACACTGAATTTTTTGCTAAGTTTGTACTGTACTGAGAAATCTCAGGTAGAGGAAAGATTACCTCTCTGGTGTTTTTTTGTTTCACAATTATGAAATATTTCTGTGGCAACTTCAACAATAGCTTTCATGGAACAGGAAAAACAAAGAATTTATTTTTAGGTACTCATTTGGTATATCCTATTCCTTAGGGCTGTGCCTATTTCCTCTCTTAATAAGCCTCATCCATCTCACCAAAATGATGGACATCTTAACTTCATTGCTGGCTGAATCCAGTGTAAAGTAGATGACTAGCCATTTCCCAAGGTTCTAAATTCACAAGCACACTTTGTATTTTGCCATGAAGAGGTCTGACACATACAGACATAGGTGGGTGCAAGGAAGGGATCCCTCCCATTTCCAACCCGTTCCCAACAGAGGCCCAAGAAGCTGGGCTAACTTGTTTTTCCATGGCTTTGTGACAGATGTTCCAGCAGGCATCGTCTGACACCCAGTGACCAGCCGACATCAGAGGGGCAGGAGAAACATACTTGTAACATTACAAATTTACTTCTGTTGTCAACCCTGAAAAACCCTTGAAAGCAGAAGGCGGCTGGCGTGCTGAATGCACTTTTGTGCTCATGACAATCTTCCCATTGTTACCATTTCTGTGTCAGACGTACTGGCTGTTTCTCAGCGTACTCTTTGGATGTGAAATCTCATAAGCAGAAACTTTGCTCCTTTTGCTCCTTCTCCAAGTGGACTTACTAACTCCCGACTTGGACTTGTGAGTACACTCTAGCACGGATGTTGAATAATAGCAGTAGCAACAGCAGCAGTAAAAATAAAGGAAATTTTACTTAGCGCTTTGCCTATGTCAGACTGTAGGTACTTATGTGATCTCTGTTATACAAATCGCGAGCAACTTTGTAGATTATCAGCGGTATTTAGACAACTACATCCCTCATTCTGATGGGAGTTAGGCACTTCAATGCCTTTAAGGATTTGTGCCTCTGGGGCTTATTCCAGATAACAGAAGTCTATGGCAGAGTCTGTGGGAGATAAACTTGAATTGCCCACATCTAAGAGCTGGGGGAAGGGTGGGCAGTACCACAGGCAGAAAGAGCACAGCTTTTCCTGCCTGCAGTATGCCTGGCCTCCATAGAAAGCCTGGAAAGAGCCTGAAGAGCTGGCATGCTGACGGCGTTAAAAACGACTGTATCTGAGGTTAGATAGGAGCTAAGGACCACAGGCCAGAGTTGGGCACGATGTTAGAAACTGCAGACCCAAACCTGTGTCTCTGTGAAGGGAGGCAAGGGTGTGTAAATACAGCTGTAGGGTTGGAAGGCCACCGGTGATACCATCATTCACAACCAGCTGTATTCAGCAGTGAGCACCTTGCAAGCTACTGGAAACCCAGATGTTCTGTTTTTCTTCGGGATTTTTGTTCTGTTTTGTTTTCCCAGCAAAGGAGACACAAAAACTGAGCAAGATTTATGATTTCTTAAAAGAACCCTGCTCTTGGACTTGAGAAATCCCCTTCTATTTTTGTATAGAAGATTCATAATCATTCTTGAAGGTTCCCCTTATCCTCTTTGCCTGAAATGCCTTTAAATCAGCCTATCTACATGTGTGAAGAGGAACATTAGGTTTTCTTTTTGATGGCAAGCATGCACATTTAAAGAAAATGATTTGCATTTTCTCATAATGAGCCACTGTCAGTCATTAGTCGGCCAAAGTGATTCCATCCTGCAGATAGACAGATAGCTGCCAGAAAACAGTCAAAGCAAGAGCCTGACCCTGCTGCTCTTGCTGTACACAGACTTCCCCTGGAAATGGGTTTTGTATCCCATTAAGAAAGGCAGGAACTCGCCTTTAATAAGAACTAATAAGAAAGTTTATAAGAACTATTTTAAGAATAAGAATTGTTCTTTTAAAAGCTCTTTGAAGGAAAGCTTAGCTCTTCAAGAATTATTTAACAAAGGATAGCATCAGCAACAAGGGATAGCATCAGCAAAATGGAATGAACCCAAATATCCAAGGATCCAAATACCCTCTTTTGGACTGACATGACCCTTCTAGAGTAGGAATAATGTGTTTCAGCCTTTATTACTTATTTAAGGGAAAGAAAGCCATGATATTTTTAACGCCTCTGACAGGAAAGCATGTCTCCCAAACTGCCTTTGGAAACACCGCGGCTCTTCTTCAGATGTTACTTAGCTTTTCCTGCTAATAAACTGCTGGGGCTCGCAGCTGACCGGAGCACCGTGTACTCTGTGCCTTGGCCGGTGCGGAGGCAGAGCTCCCCGGGTCGGCGGCAGCCCGCCCGCCCGGTGGAGGGAATCCAGGCCCCTTGGAGCCGTGCGGGGTGGCAGGCCCCCGCTTGTGCCGAACTGCCGGCCGGCCGGGCGCTGGTAACGGGAGGCGCCGGCACCGCCCGGCTCCCACCTGGGAGGACCGGTACCGCCATGCAGCCGTGTCCCAGAGGCCCGGGCTGGCGGCGGGGGAGCCGGGGCAGTCCCAGCACCGGTGGGGGAGACATGAGCTCCTTGCCGGTGAGCAAGGCTTTGTAAGTCATCTGCATTAAACCGGGGGGTGAGGGGTGGAGGGGGGGGGGAGGCAGGAAGAGGCTCTTAATCCCTGGTGTCTTTGTTCCGGCTTGCACACATCGGAAGCAGGGCTGAAGCCGTGTGATCGCTTTTTATGGAAAAGGAAAGACATTTGCAGGCACTTTGGCGCATCCTGGCCGCCTGAGCGGGGTTGGAGGCACGGCGAGGGGCACCCCGGTACCGGCTGGCGGCCGGCCGCGCCGCGCTCCCCGCTCCGCCCGGGGCATCCCTCCCAGCCCCCAGCGCACACCCGCTTTTCTTTCCCCCACCCCCCCCAAAGATCAAAAGCTCCTTGCTGTTGCAAAAGGACTATTTTCTCAGGCGTCCTTCCCCACCACGGCTTTGTGAAAAGGACAATAGACTCCTGTGTCAGTGTTGTTGGCACCAGCCTTGCATAATACAGGAAGCAGCATTTCCTTTCGGGGGTGGAAAATTAACTTGGATCGTGCGTTTCTCTTTTTATTGCTGACCGTACACACCCCGGGAAATTCGGCTCGCTGGCTCTCGGGAAGGGAAGCGGCAGCAGCCTCCTCTCCGCATCCTCCCCGGCGCAGGGGAAGACCCGAGCGCGGCTCCGCTGCCCGCGGGCAGGGCCGCCGCCGCGGAAGGAGCGCGCCCCGCTCCGCCCCGCCCCGCCCCGTTCCGCCCGCCGCGGGGCCTCGGCCGGGGGCTCCCCGCGCGGTCCCGCCTGGCACCCGCCTGCCGCCTCTCCCGACCGGTGCAGCCCCGGGCTCGGGGGGCTCCCTCGCTGCTGGGGGGCTGCGGCGTTCCTGCTGCGCCCCCCAGTTCCTGCCGTGGGTTTGTCCCGCTCTCCCTCCGCCTGCCTTGGACTGAGGGCGGCACGGGGAGTCACAGCATCTCCTGGTTCTTTGAACAGGAATGCAGCTTGCTTATCTCCTCCTTTGGGGGAAAAAAAGAAAAGGTCTGTTTCTGGTTGGGAGAGTTAAAAAAAACGAACTGAGAGCTCTGCCCTTTGACAGCTCATGCTACCTGTAAAGTCCGACTCCATGAAATAACTTTAAACCAGTTTCTTCTAATGGCATTAGGCCTTGCACAATGCTTGTCCCAGAAAGGCCACACACTTGTTAATAAAACATTAAAATGTCTTTCTAATCCAGGTCTCCCCAGGAGATGCTGAACCCCTTGTATTACAGGGTTAAAAAAGACATAGTTAGTCCCATACAGACATAGACCTTTGGGGCAATTTTTACCTCAGCAAAGACTGTGTGTGTATAAAGTACAATACACATTCCACAATTGTTCTTCAAATGATGTTACATTCTTCATTGCCTTGTGGTGTTCAGGCAAATAAATGTGAGTTTGGATTCAGTGACTGCAGCCAAGTCCTGGCTTCTCCATCTTCCCTCTGTCTGCCCAGTACTAAGACTGAGGAGAAGTCAGTGCAAACTCTGGGGATCTCAAGAGGAGTCCTGCCACCAGAATCTCCTGGTCTGCTCTTCTTGTCTTTCCCCTTTTGCCAACAACAACCTAAACCGCAGCTTCGGGAGATGAGTCGGTAGCTTTGCAAGGTAAGGACACACATAAACCGTATCAGCAGCTCCTGGTACTTCTGAGATTAGTTTATGCACAGATCATTCTCCCTCCTAGACCTGTGCTGGATCCTGTCTGCCGGACCTGGTGACAAGAGAGCATTCCCAGACGGGCTTTCAAAGCACCAGATGGGCAGCTCTGAGGCGTGCCGAGTCAGCAGGCAACCCTTTTCTGCCCCCACGTTGTGCTGATCTGCCAGTTATGGTTTTCCTGCACCGAAGGAAGCAAAGATACTCATCTCATAGCATGGAAATGACACTGTTGCATCACTAAGGTAATAACTGCCCACATCACCACGAGTATCTCATGAAACTGGAAGTGAAACAATATTTTAACTATTCCTGTCCGTCAGTTTCATTTTTTTACTGTTTTTTTTTAACACTTTTTTATGCTTTACTTTTTACTTATTTTCAAGGAAATGTGTTGTGGAAAAGAGCTATCTTCAAACTGTTGTCTTGAAAATCTCAATCGTGCCTGGAGACCGAAAGAAAAGACAATTCTAGTGCGTTTCAGAGGAAGCTCTTTTACTCCTCCCAGGCTGGTGCAGCTCGCCCTAGTCTTCCTCTGCAAAACATCATCCTTGCTACTTGCAGATGGAGCTGGAGATAGCTCTGACATGGTTCTAGGCAAACATTGCAGCTGGAGATAGCTCTGATGAGGTTCTGGGCAAACATTGCAGTGGGCCCTCCTTCTTTCCCCCTGCCTGGTGGACTTGCATTGCTACTGATTTAGCCCAGTTGGACCTCCGCGGGCCCAGAGCTCCAGACTTGCGTCTTGAGTCCTCTCTCCTGAAATTGCTCTGCTTGCAGTCACGTTAGTGAACCAGCACGCGGGCCCGGGAGTACACCAGCCCTACTATTTGGGGCACATGTGGTGTAACCATACGCATTACTCCAGTGCTGCAGGACCTTGACAGGGCTGTACATATCCCACATTTCCCAGCACAGCTCCCAAGATACTCCTGTGAACATCATTTCTGTGGTCAGATAACTGTTTGCTTTTGTTCACATTTTGTATCTGATTTGTTCCAAAATAATCAGGACATAGGCATTTGTACACATCACTGAGTCACCAGCTTCTCTCCGAGCAGCAGCTGCGCGGGCTCCCGGCGTGGAGGCCTGGTTTGTATTATGGTGAGGGAAACACTAAGCCTCTAGGGGCTAGTGTTTGGGGTGGTAAGAGGAAAAGAGCTCTTCATTGTAAGGCTGGTTTTCTTTTCATGGCCCAATATTTTCTTGGGTAGTTTTCCCTTTTTGACATGTTTTGGTTTGGTTTTGTGGTTCTTCTGCTGACCTTCTGGTTGTCTTTCCCACTGAAATGCAGTGACCTTGGGCCGATTCCACAGGGAGGAGAAGCAGTCGATCCTTTCATGTGGTCTTGCCTCTTTCTAAACACTTATCCTGGTACATTCATGTACTGATGGCTCCAGGAAAGGCATATGTATATCCTCCTGGATAAAGGGAAGACACGATGGCTGAGGACTGGGTTTCAGATGCCTGGGAGATGGAGCTGAGAGTGCTACGTCACCACCGCACTAACCCAGCTATGCCGAAAGTAGGTCATTCCCATATTGATGCAGGTGTGCATGCGTGCGAGTGGGGTCCAGCCGGCGCACGTGTGCATATAGTGGAAATGCTTACTAGCGTTCTTCTATTGTACTTGTGTTTTTCAGGGACAAAAAATTCTTGTTCCACTCTTTTTTTTCCTGTTTAGTGAAATATTGCTGAATACACATATAAAATCAATTGTGTAGTCTCTTGAAAGAAAATGTGTATTGTAATAGAGTTTGCTTTTAGTACGTGGGATGAAATCACTGGCATTCTGCTGTGTGGACCTGACAGGAAGAGGAGATGCGGGCAGAGCAAAAATCATGTTGGATGTGCCAGGGACCAGTGAGGGCTGGCTGCTTCCCGAGTGAGCCAGGCACAGTAAAAAGGCAGGTGGGAGCAGTCGCCGTACCAGCAAGGAGCTGGGATGAGGAATGGCAAGTGTGGGTCAGGATCAGGTCCAGAGATAGTGGTCAGGCTCAGATACAGTTTGGTGATCTCCCAGCAAGGCCACAGTGATGAGGCAGGTCTGAGGGCAAGCCAAGCCAGCGGGTGCAGGTCAGAGTCAAAATGGCAGAGGTACAAGACCGGGTGCGGGTGTAGCTGCTGTGACACAGCCATGGTGTAGCACAAGCAGGGACCAGTGGTACGGCCTCAGTTTCAAAGCAGCTCCCAAAGGACAGGAGGGGCAGACCCTCGCCTCTAGCTTTCTGCACAACAGCTACTGCCAGCGAAGGCACTGACCATGTACTCCGCCAACTAAGCTCCTCAACTCAGCCACCAAAACTCCTGGAAGGGGCGTACTCTCCGGGCCCGAGTATTGCAGGGGCTCTTACTCATTAGCTTCCTACTCTCCCAATAAAATACCAGGTAATCTGATTAATTGCTCATGCCAGCTGACAAATTATAATAAAAAATGAGCAGCAGCAAATTACATGCTCCCGTTGCTTCTACTTTCTTGCTGTGGTTAGACAGCTGCCTGCTTTTCCTGCCCTCAAAAGTGGACCTAGCCTTGATGTGGGTGGGAAGTTTGGATGAAGAGGTGACACAATCACTGCTCTGAGCTGTCACACCCTTCTGTGAAGGACAGGCAGCAGTGCTGTGAGGTTTTTCCTGCAAGGACTAATTCTTTGCTGCAGCTTTTGGCTGTCATTGCCACACACACTGACTGGGTACAGAGCCAAGAGTCTATATAACATAAGGTAAAGCTCAGCCTTGCTGAGGGAAAGCACAACCACAGCTGTAGTTTATGTCTCTGCATACACTTACCTATGCATGTGCCTGGTGGGCAGGTATAAGTAGCTGTCCCAGTAAACACTGTAGTACAGAGAAGAGGTCTCAGCTTTTTCTTCTCACAGTCCTGGAGAAAACTAAGGAACTTTACTTTGGTTTACATGCAACTTTCAATGTAGTGGGCAAATCCAAATAACAGCAGCAGCTAAAGTTATAATGATGATGGTAAATTTGATTTACTTGATAATCTGTTTCTTAAACTCTGTTCCTGCCATAGGGAGGTGGGACCAGAGGATGTCAAAATAATGGTGATTGAAAACACATCATTGAAAAGAGAGAGGAAAAGAGAGTCAGAGGAAGGCCTTGAGTAGAGTAGACCCAGTCCATCTCACCTAGGATCTTGCTCCAGGTTATAGTCTCCCGAGTAGCTAGATCAGTATAAAAAGCTCCAGTATTCTTCCAGTTGTCACAGTTCACTGTGTCTCTCGTTGTGCGGGTGTGCTGTAAGCTGTATCAGTGAAACGACCAGGTTATAAGTGGCCCTCCATAGAAAGCAGGCAAGTTAGATTCTGAATTATTTCACCACATTGTTTTACACTGAGCCCCAGAAACAGTTGTGAGCCCCAGAAATGGTTGTGCCAGTGCAACTGACAAGGGACTATGGGGATGGAGGAGGCTTTCACTGGTGGACAGGGAGCATTGGACCCTTTCCCACTGGCTCTGAAAAAATTGTAATGTTTTTGGGTGATCAACTGAAATATTGCTTTGCTTAAATTTTCGGTCCTGGGAGCACCCAGTCCTCTTAAAAGAAGTCAGTTGGCAGATGCAGATTCCACAGAAGACCTGCAGAGGGAGATCCAATCTGCTTTGCTTTGACATCTTTCCTTCTCTCCCAACAGCTGGAGCTTGGGACCATCTCAAAGGCAGTCTAGTCTGTTCCTGTGAGGTGTCTACCTCTCTGCTGTGAGTACAGGGTTCAACAGATAACCATGAGGTCCCTCAGCTGTAACTCCAGCCTTTGCGGTCTTTTTCTACGGGTAGGCACCTACTGTGCAGGTGCTGGTGGTAACCTGTTGTGTAATGCTCTGAACATTGGAACCAGTGCCACAAGGAGCTATTTTGAGCACCAGTGCAAATAAAAAATTGCTTCCATGACTGGAAAGAGTCAGGTCAGGTTGGGAGGGTATCAGCTGCTGGTGTGAGTGGGATTTTCCAGGCTCTTGTTTTTGCCAGATCCATGGGAACTGTCCAAGCAATTCCTCCCAGGAGACTTGGCTAAAATCTTAACTCAGGATGTTCCAAGTGTCCTGCTTCCAACGGGGAGTAGAATCCACAACCTCAGAATGTGTTGCAGCAACTTGACTAAGTCATATCCGCGTTGAGAGGAGTCTCCACCCCACCTAACTCTTGAAGCCAGACGTGCAAGTCATAAAGAGTGGCAGAGAGCAGACAAGAGGCAATGCCCTGGTTAAGTATTCAGCTATGAAAGGTCCTATGTGCTTGGGGTGGTGTCTGTGTTTCTTTGCGGCATGGTAGTCTGCTGCTCAAGGTGGACCCAGCAGCTGAATGCCCTGATTACTTGTCTTTTCAATCAAATTTCCTATTGCTCATTTTCTATGTTGTTCCAATGAGTCTTGTTGGCCAGGGAGGGGTAAGGGATGCATATTGGAGAGTTGGCGCTTTTGCTGCTTGGCAATTTGATAATCTTAGTGTTAGATGTATATGTTGTTCAAGCAAAAGGCTTGGTAGAAGCCATCTTCCTCCAGAGCAGGGTAAAATTCAACAATACAAGGTACTGCTGGGCTGCAAGTGAACACTAAAAACAGATGTTGTCTTCTGTGAAGGCTGTTTCTCCTCTCTCTTTTGCAGCTTCTGTAGTGCTGGAGATTGAGCAGATGCCTTGCAGCAAGGATGTTTGCCTGATACGTTTCAAAGAGGGCTTACTCTCAGCTGCTAAATTTGGCTGATTTCCTTTCTAGTATTTAGTAATAGTCTTTTTAACAAATGCTAGAAAAAGGAAATTTCCCACATTTCAGAACTGAAGGGAATGTAACAATAGTTACGTATCCTTTATTCCAAGGATAAAAATTGTCCTTACATATGCCATCCACAACTTAGCATTGGACCAAGGTCTAAGATTCTGGTATGAAGAGGTCATATTGCCTGCAGGATGGACATTTGCCTGGGACAGGTCTATGACCAGCTCCTTAGCGTTTGTTTGGCCATAGCACCTAAACCACTCTTAAAAATAAGTTCTCACCCTACCAGGTGTTGCCAGTTACATGGTAGTACACAAAAAATAAGATCAAATAGGTTCCATGCAGCCCTCCCCTTCACACACGCACTGTCCATCTGTCCAGATGCTTCAGCCTATGTGTTTAGAGATGCCTTTCATCCAGTTCCAGGCACAGGCTTCCCACTGTACCTTCATTCTGCTTTATGGGAATGTCTGCTGCCTCTTTCTTCCCCGTATCTCACTACTGGGGTCTTTTCAGTCTTCATGCAGGCTCCACAACTCTTCTCTCCCTGGCTTTAGCATATGAAGAGTGATGAGGGGTTACGAGCAGATCTTCAGGTTTGCCCTCCCTGGTCCTCAGCTCCTTGGGTGGATTAGGAGCTGATGACATCCGTTGGAGAAGGAAGGAGGTATGTCTTGCCAAAGTGCTGTGGTCTTTGGAGGGCCATGACTGAATGCAGCTGTGATGTAGGAGCTGTGAAGAGGGTGGGGAGGAACTGGTGTGGCATGGCTGCTGAGCTTGTGATGGGGCCTGCATCATCTCAGACTCAGCATGTACTCAGCACTGGGTAGGTCAAAGGCAGTTCCCCTAGCTCCTTCCACAGGGAGCCCTTGCTCCTAGGGGGTCTGAGCTGTCAGTATGCCCAGTGTCCTAGTTCTGGTTGGTCTGTCCTCACTGGCCGACTGTTTTCCCAGCTGCTGTCCTCTCCACTGGAGGAGGTGATTTCTTATGAGTCATCCACTTCGGGAAAGAAACCTCTGGGTTCTTCCCCCCATGGTGTGAGCAGATGATGGGGAAGGTATCCATAATTATTTTATTTTAAAGGTCTCAGCTGGGGGCAGGAAGATTGGAAAATGCAGGCTTAAATTCTTAGCTTAAGGTGTCACTTATGAATAGGAGTCAGACAGAAGCATGCAGGAAATATTCTCACAGACTTTAAACTTGAAAGTTAAACAGTTCTCAAGTTAAAAACAACACCAACTTCTCATCTTTTTTCTTGCACAGGATGATCTGGTGGGACACAGGAGATCTGAGTTCTATTTCTGGCTCTTGTCACCAGCTTCCTATGACCTTGGACTAGCCRCCTAACCTCTCTATGTGCCTCCATTTCCTTCTCTGTAAAATGGGGGTGCTCACACTTACCTGCCTCATGCAGACACTCTCGCAACTTATTTCATAGCATAAAAATGTAGGAAGGGCCATACCGGGTCAAACCAGGTCAGACCGAAGACCTTTCACAAAATAAAACACGTATGGAAAACATGAGGTAAGTGCATAGGGAGGAGAAATATATTTCTAGGATGGTCCTGGATGTCACAGGGTCAGTGAAGGCCAGGAGCAGCGCTGGTGGGGCAGACTTCTGGAGCATCCTTAGCCAGTGCTGCCCCATCCTGGCTTCCCTGCTCTGAGCGCTCAGCACTGCTAGCAGAGGACCTGTGCTGGCCCGGGTCAGCCCCGCACAGGGCGGGCTGCCCCGCCGCTCGCCCTCCCCAGGGAAGGCGGGGAGAGGAGCCCCGGGCCCCCGGGGCACGGGCAGCGCTTTGGGGCGCTCCGAGCATCGTGGCCGGCAGCCGGGGAAAGCTATGCGGCACCGGCCTGACCTGGCCCCCGGCCCAGGAGCCGGCGACGGGACGCGGCGCTGTCGGGGTCTCCTTGCGGAGCAGGAGAGGGGCTCTGCCGGGCGGGGACCCCCAGCGCTCGGCGTTTGTTCCGGGACTCGCGAGTCCGGTGCGCGCCTGCCCTGGAGGAGCCCGGCGGCGACGGGCGGCGAGCCCCGCTCCCCGCCCCGGCAGCGCGGCGGCGCCGGCGGCTGGAAACTCCCCAGCGCCGGGCTCTGGGGGGCCGGGGGCGACCGAGGCCGGGAGACCCGCGGGGAAGCAACCCCGTGCCCGCCGGCGGGTGGGCGGGCGGGGGACGCGTTCCGGGGAGGGCGTGCTCCCGGCGGAGGATGTGGGCCGGGGGGGCGGAGGGGTGCGCGGTGAGGGGTGGAGAAGTTATAAATCAGCGGGGCTGGGTCTGGCTGGTAATTGATGTCCGCGGGAGGTGAAGCTGGCAGGGCGTCTCGCTGCGGACACTCCCTTTCCGAGGGCCGGGGCGGGCGGGGAGGGCTCCGGGGCTGCTGGATGCGGATCCGCCGCCGCGCTGCGCCGTTATCTCCGCCACCGCGGGAGGAGCCCGGGACGGAGGAGAGCCCGTCGGAGCCCAGCCGGCGCCTCTGCCTCTGCCTCGCTGCCGTCGGCAGGGGAAGAGCCTTGCGCTCCCGCGGACAGGACCATGCCCCGCCAGCTGCTCTCAGGGACCGTGCTGCTGGGAGCCGCCCTCCTGCTCGCAGGTAAGGGTCCGCCGGGACCCGCTGCCCTATCCAGCCCCTGCTCTGCGCCGGGCTTTCCGCGACGTGACCCCAGCGATGTGCCTCCTTGGCGGCGCCTCCCGTGCCCCTGCCCGGCCCCGCCGCACCCCGCTTGTCGGCTGGTGCCACCTGCCTCTCCTCCGCCCCTCTCCCCTGGGCAGGGCCGGGGGAAGCGATCCCCGCTTTTCAGAGAGTCGCGAAACGCCGCATCCCGAGCGGTCGTTAGCCTCCGGATCCCCGGCGGTGTGTCGCCTCGCTCCTCCGGGCAAGGCGGCGGTGCCGGCGGGGAGGTGAGTCTTTCCCGGGCGCGGGGGACAGCCGTTCCGGGCGATGTCCGAACCGGTGCATCACGGAAAGAAAGCATGTCTTGGCTGCAGGGCAGGCTTCTTTCCTCCCCGCTTTGTTTCCAAGTGTCAGCCTCTCCCAGTTCTGCCCGTGAAGCGGAAAAGGTGCCCGTTTCCTTCGCAAAAATCCAGGTCCTGCTGCCTCCCTCCCGGGCAGGACGGCGGAGCATCGGTCGGAGATGCCTGTGGGGGGTGGCCTCGCGGGTACCCGGCGTGGGTCTCCCTGGAGAGTGAGATGGAGCTGCTCTCCGGCGCCTGCCTCCCGCAATGCTGCGTGTGCCGGGATGGATCAGTGCAAAGATTTGGTTTTCTTAATCGAGTTTTGAGAGAGGAACCGTCCCTGCTGGGCCGGAGCGCCGTGGTGGGGAGTGCGTCCCTGCGTTGCGTTGCCGGTCACCTGGCAGCAGGGGTGCGTAGGGGCCGGACAAGGGCCGGTCCCGCGTGGGCTCATCGCACCGCAGGGCYGCCGACCTGTGGGGCTGCCCCGTGGGGCGGATCGGCGACCCCGCAGCCCTTCCGTGTTCGGGATCCCCGTGTCTCGCACGGGGCTCCCAGGTGCGCCCCGGGGCGCAGCCGTGCGCGCTGCGCGGCCGCGGGCAGCTTCCGCGCAGTATCCCCGGGCCTGGCGCCGGCTGGGAGCGGGAGCAAATCCCGGGTGGGGAAGGAAAAAACCGATCTCTCCCCGGGGCAGGCACCGAGGCCATTGGCCGAGCAGCGCCGCGTTTCTGCGGCTAGCGGTGCRGCCGCCCGACCCGCCACGCTCCTCCGCGCAAGTCGCCAAGGGTTCGGTCTGCTCCGCACCGCTGAGTCCGCGGGACTGGCCCCGACGCGGCGCGGTGCCCGGCGTGCCCGCGGGAGCGGCCCCGGCGCGGCGCTCCCCGGGCGCTGCCCGTGCTGCCGGCCGGCGGCAGCCGCCTCCCGAGGCTGCCCGGGAGGAGAGCTGGCGGGGCCGCCCCGACGAGACGTTTTCCTGCTCGGGAAGTGCTGATTCATCAACTTTGATATAGACATATAGGTATTCTTTTTTTTCCTTTCTTTTCCCCAGGAAAGTGCTAATTTCCCCACATTATTTGTCTCTGCCGAGGAGGTTCCTAGGCCCAGGATGAAATAGGCACAGGCATGGGACACCCACCCTGTATACAGGAAATGTGGGTTCAAATCCTTGCCAGGCTTCCTTCACAGCTTGAGCTTGAACTTCRGTGTCTCGCTCTCACATGGGCTCCTGCAGTGACCAGCTATGCTAGGGGACTGGCTTCCTCTTTCCTGTCGGAAAGGTTTTCCATTGTGCAAATCGTGGCAAACCCACTGCCCAGGGAGAAGGTGGACTCTGTGAGCCAGGGGCTGTAAGAGACACTGGTTTACCTTCCTGTTCCAGGGACTGTCAGAGACATGCGCACCCTAGACCACTTCCAGTGGGAAAAACTTGGCTTGTTTAGGGGAAAACCTGGTGCTCTTGGTGCTGGGGACGTACATGCTGGGGTCGGCTCAGGTGCAGTAGGCACCGGAAAGATGCTTCTCTGTAGTTTGGCTGAGTGCCTTTACAACCGTTTTGCTGGAAATTCGTATCCGCCCCTTAAATGTACAAGAGATTGTGCTCCAAATCAGAATTTAGACTTTTTCAAACTCTTTGATTTTGTTCCATTTTCTTTTTTTGGAAAGAAAATCATCCTTGCACAGCTTCGTTTGGACATCCCAGATAGGTTGATCGTGCTTCTTCTGGGTCAGTGGTAAAACTCTCCATACTTAGATTTGCTTGGAGAGTTTCAAAGTTACTGGTGAAGTGGTGGGATGTTTTGTACCATGCATCTCTCTATGCTTTTCTTCCCATTTCACTCGCCTTTACTGCTTATTTACCTAAAACTCTTACTCAGGGTGTCCAGCACTTCCCGTTTCAAGTGTTCTTGATGAAACTCTATTCACCACTGCTGTATGGTCCACTCTTGTAATTCAGTCTCTGCAGGTGTCTGCTGAGCTTCCATTTACTGACAGGTACTAGAGGAGATTCACAGAAATAGACAGTGGTTCAGGAATTACTAGCTTATATATGTCTATTTAATAATTTAAATTTCCCCACAGCAACATGCAAGCTACCAGCTGTGAGAGTCCCCATTTGAAAAATGAGATTAAGGAAATTATATCTCTTTGACACGTCAGAGTTGGGCACTTCAGCTCTCTTGTATTTCTATGCACGTGCATATTTTGGCTATCGTGGGAAAGAACAATACTTTTGTCTGTGTTTTGCATACTACTCGCATATGTTTCCTTTATAGCTTGTATATATTTATTCCACAAATTGTATTGCATACATTTATGCTAAAGACTATACACATAATGGCCAACATGAAAATGTTGTTGCCATATTAAGTTCAATCTCCCAATCCTAGACTTTGTATGACAATAATTTTAATCRATAACATTTGGGAATGTGAAGGACTGGGTTTAAACCCTGAAAAGATCAGATTCTGCAGCCTGGATCGAGGATTATGTGGCCACATTTCCAGAAACATAAGCTGATAATTTGGCTGTATTTCCAGCTTTCCACACAGAAGCAATACCTCACGATTAGCAGCTAGAAGGTAAATAGACTCTATTACAATCTTATCTGTGAACAGTGCTATACAAATCTCAGTTATTCCAGTTGGAACTACATCATCAAAATCCCCAGCAAATCAATTTCATGGTCAGCTGGAAAAAATGAAGGAAGAAATTCCAGGTCAAATCTAATCAGCGCTGAGGTTAATTTCTTGCAATAACTAACCTAACTTCTCCAAAAGTACTATTCAGATGGAAGTTCATACGTTAAGGTTTCAATTTGAGTACTCAGCTGAAACAGCTGCGCAGACACACAGCTACAGTGGTCTAATCTGGGATCAGGGCTCAAGATCTTAATGGAGTCCAGAAAAACTGGGTTTCCCACTTATGGATCTTCATGGAAACTGGGCTCCCTTAAAAACTCCAGTCTATGTTCACATAAGGCAGAAGAGTTAGACCCTGCTGTATAACACAGGTTTTAAAAAAATGTATGCATGGGGTTTAAGTATCAAACTTTCTGGCATTGCTAAAGAAAATCACTTAAATCACTTACTGATGTTTTACCAGACAGGTGTTTTGCTCATATGCTCTACACAAAGCTAGATTTCATTCTCTTGTAGCTGGTGTAAATCTGGAGCAATTCCTTTGGGCTAGGCTAGCATCTTCTAGATTTACGGTTCATGCTGGAGGAAATCAAGACTTGGCCTGTGCCCTAGTAAAGATCTTCATGTCCAGAAGCACCCGATACATTTAAAACCCCCAAAATTTGCCACTGGGGAGATTTGAGGATTTTTTTGATGGTGGTGGTTTTTTTTTACATGTGAACAATAACAAACAAGCTGCGCCTATTTTTTGTCAGATGCTTCACAGACTGAAACCAGTAGCCCTTCACATTGTGTGGGTGTATAGACAAAAGGAAATTGTCCAGATTTCCAGGACAGTTGCTGAGTCCTTACACTTTAATGTGGTTTGGAAACTTCAAGCACAATGTTTATCAACTTGCTAGTTTTCATGTCCGACTGAGATTGGGAAAGGAAGAAGCTCAGCAGACGAGGGTTAAGGTTCGGTGTTTCAGAATTCTGTGTCCAGTGGGGCTGTGGTGGGGCTTTATCAGCAAAATTGTTCCTTTGAATGCCCCAAAGTTAGGGGTTGGGACTTCCTGCTGCAGCCCCAGAGGGAATGGAAAGCGAGACTGCTGCAAGAGTAGCTTCACCAYGAAGCGTAGGATGCCCAACCAGAGTCACCTCTGCTCTTGGAGGCAAGTCTCTCCTATTGGGGTGAGACCTTCAAGAAGCAAACTGCTCCCTCCACAGACATGCTTTATCTTTAGATCGCACTTCCCCCCCCCAGCAGTCTCTTTTTGTCCTCTATCAATATTTGTAAGAATGGGGAAATGTTTCTGTGTATATTTGAGCATGAATTCCACCCGTGGACAGCACCAGGCTCTTCTCTCTTTGCCCTTGTGATGCATCCTTACTACACATATTCCTGCAACTGAGAAACAACCTACCCCAAGCATTCCCAGCTGGGAATGGCCTGACTTCTTAATCCACCATGTGGGAACTGCTCATCCTAAAATTGGTCCAGTGATTGTCAGGAAGATGCCCACACAGTTTTCTCCTATCAAGATGCAGAAGTTCAGCTTCATTCCCCCATGGTTGGAGGTCAGCACTGCATAAATCCTGGTGGTTAAAAGAAAAAGATATGCTGCAAGCAGCAGTTTGAAAAGTGAAAATACAGGCATTAGTGCTCTCTCCAAAGCCAAGCGTGGCACAATATCATGCCTTTTGTGACCAGCAGAATGAATTCATGCTGGAACTAAGCAAAGCGGTAACAGATTGAGAAATACAAGGGTGTGGGGAAAGAGATTTGAAACTATACATTTCAGAGGTACTTTTGTCTGAAACTTAAGTCTTGAGCTATTGAGATGTATGGAGAAACTTGGACTGGGAGTGTGGATGACTGTTTCTTCTGTATTAAGTCATGTTTCATATTTGGGATTTTTTTTTGTGGCACGGTGGGTGGAAATGTGCCAGCCTAAAGATGAAGAGGAGGAGGATTTTGCTCGTGACGCATTTGTATTATTCAAGACCATTACAGATGCTTGTGAAACAGTTAAGTGATTTATTCATCATCTATCCCAGACTTTTGTTTGGTTTGTGTTAACGGAGAAGCAAAAAGTTCACATTCATGATGACCTGATTTTACTCTGTTGTTTTTCCATCAAATCCCAGTTGATTTTCAGTACCAAAATCAATTTGTCCATATCCACAATGTTAAGTCACCCCTGTAACATATTTAGACAGAGCACAATCCAGTGTGATGGGATTGACACTGATTGCTGTTTGCATGATTCCAATACTTTTCTAGACGGTGGGGCTACTCTTCCAACATTCACTGAGATGTGGCACTAAGCACTCCTGAATGCAATCCCTTTCAAGTCATATTCCGTCTTCTGAGCTATGGCCTTCAAACAAGGCGCTCTTTGCCGTTAGAGCAGCTGAAGGATGGGGAAGTGGTTAGAAGGAAGCTGTTTCTAGGACTTCAGCGGGTTGAAGATGCTGTGGCAATGCGGTGACATTATTTCCGCACCGTGCCTGGAAGTGGGGGCAGAGGGGGCAGGGCATGGTGGCCCTCACAGAGCCGGGGACCCCTGAGCAGATGTCTCTGCTCCTCAGAAGTTCCCTCAGGAAGCCCGTGCTCTGGGAACAGGACCCCCTGCTTAGTGCGTGGGGAGTGGTGAGGGATGAGTGTGAGGGCGTTTCATGAGAGGAATTTCACAATTTCACATAGTTCGCTTAAGCGTCCTTCCTGTGGGATTCTTCCCTGCCACGGAGTGAAGGAATTTGCCCCTTTTGTTCCCATTGTCATTCCTCTGTGGAAAAACCTCTCATCAGGATCACCGTGGACTAACRTTAACAGAAGCATGAGAGTTGCCATCCTGGATCAGACAAGGGCTCTGTTTAGCTCCGTGTCATGTCTCCAGCGGTGTCCAACATCTGATCTTCAGGGGAGGTTCAAGGAACCTTGCAGGAAGCAGTTATCTGATAAAATTCTCCAGGGAGGAAATTTTTTTGTAGTATGATCTAAAATCCACTATTATTTACTAAGAAACTGTGGGATTGAGGGTCAAGGAAAATAAAGTTAGTGTCTACCAAAATTTAGGTGTTGTCTATGTTTATGGCAAATGGATATAACATAGTGGGATTAAATTGCATTATATTGTATAATACAGAGAATTTTTTTCTTCTGTTCTGCTGATAACATTTGGGGTGAAAACCTACCTTTCTTTGTTTCATCAAGTGCTATAATTAACATTCGTCCTAATCTATTTTATAAGTATTAATGATTATAATTTCCCAATGTAAATTGAGCCATAGGCAAGCTTGCCAGAAGCTTTCTGCACGTGCACCTACTGTAGACTTTGTGGTTTAGATGTCATTTAACTGCAGAATGGGTTCAGCCTCTTGAGCCATTGCAAAGGAGTCCTCTGCGCAGACTGTTCTGGTTCTCACCTCTCTAGTTTAAATTGTTGTGTCGCATTAGTTATTTTCCCTTGTTTTGAACCCAGGGCTTTTGCTTATAGCTCTGTTTTGTAGGTTAAAGTAGGGTGGATGGAAAGTCAGTTCCCGACTTTGTCTTTTTTTTTTCTTGGAGTGTTACAGGACAGTTCAGCCRTAATGATGGAGCATCAGAAATAATAACCGGCAGCCTTCAGCAAAGTGGAAATCCTGCAACTTTGCTTTACGTTTTCTTTTATTTAGTTCCTAATTTATTTCTGTGTGCACAGCTTAATGAATAGTACAGCCCTAAATGGATTTGATAGGCCTGTGTTGCTGGCTGCGCTGGCAGGTACTTGCAGGTAGGCAGTTTGTCTGCTTAGACATCTATAAGAAATAGTCTTCCAATTCAATCCTATTATATTGCTTAATTTGTCCTGCCAGGGAATCTGTAACAAAACTTAAGTATCAAGTCGGTAAATAAATTTAATTTGGTCAAGAAAATTTACCCTCTTAGTCTATATAGGAATTTTAAATTATTTTTGAGTCTGTTTTTAATCAAAGACAAAATGCTTTGTCTTTGATACCATATCAATACTTTCCTACTACGCTAGTTAATGGGATAAACTTTCCTCAAAAAGTAACAAACTGATGATTATGCACTGGGATCTGTCACGGTGGAATTAGAGCAGAGGCACAGTGGTTGCTGACACGTGTCAGTAAGTGATAGAGTAGATCTGATGGCTCACAGACGTAATATGGGTAGGGCTACCTGCACCCCTGTAAGCAGCACAGGCTTAATCTTGTGTGGAGTTGTGAAATCATACTCCTGGGTGAACGCCAGTGGCTGATCACACAGCATCACTTTTGGATGGGCAGATGATGGAGTCACAACCGCCTCTTATCTGCAATGGCCTGAGCAGGGTGTCCCCGGAGGGGCCAGGATGGGCACATCAAAGTGGAGGGGTATGTGAGCCACACGGACCTGTGCTGAATTGGCTATGAAAGTATCGCTACAGCCTAGCTCTGCTATAACCAGTCCTTACTGAGAACAGCCTCAGTAGACCTGGTTTTTTAAGCTGGGCATTCAGTCTGTCAGAGAAAAGACCAGACTAAGGTGGACACAACTGTGATATTGCTCTTGCTTTTCTCAATGCACACCATATATTTGTGTGTTTTGTCCCCTTTGTGTGGTTTACCGAAGCGATGATCCCATGAGGGTTCATAATGGCGGTGTTAGACTGTACATTTGGATTGCCATTTTCAATTCCATATGCTCAATGGGGAATAAAAAGTTTGTGATTACAGCTGATTTTAGTTCTTCTCTGTAACTGCTTTCTCCTGATATAGGTAATGAAATGAGCACCTTTGCCAGGCTAGATGTTGGTAGAGGTGCTCATGTCAGATGCTAAGTTTCTAGACTTATTAAAATTGGATGGATAAAAGAGAATTTTTTTTTTCTCCCAGGTTCTCTGAATGTTAAATTTTGAAATTTATTTTTAAGTAGCATTATGTAAAGTGCCTGTGCCCATGCTCAAACTCACCTGGTGACTTTAGGGCAGACAGGACACGGTGTTCTGACAAGCTGGTGAAGCTATTGCCTTCAAGCAGGTATTGCCTGGGCACAGCACACTGAACTGCATGGCCTTGGCTGTCTTTGCAGCTTTCCAGCTGGCTGGGTATGATGGCAAATGGTAATACTTTCAATTGGTAGTAACTGGAGCCAGATTTATTTCAAATAACCAACTGTGATTTCAGCTTGTTAAATTTCCAGATCTGAATTTTTGAATGAATAAACCCCCCCTGCTCTTTAATAAAATGGTTTTACCACAGGCTTCTGCAAGCACTAAGCCTTACTTAGCTAGGGCAAATACTAGCAAAATATTCGGCAATTATTGGGGAAATACATATTTGTTTACGTTTACAGCTATTGACCATATTGGCATGATAATGTGTACTGCTCAGAAGTGTTAATGAAGTGGTATCAGAATTGTACTTGCTCTATTTTTAGCTACCGGGTGTTTTGCTTTGCCTCTATAGCATCTAATCTTTTACCAGTGTGTATACACATGTAGGGAGAGCAAAAGCATACAGATAGTAAATAAACTCTTATCACTTGCTCTGAGATCCAGAACTGAGACGGGAAGGGGACACTTGCTCAAATAATAGACATACACATCTTTCTGTGCCTGTGAAGACCTTTCTTGGGTGGTAGCATATCCATTTGCCCTGCTGACTGATTTTTAATTCCAGGGCACGGAGTCAGGGTCAAGGCATTTTAGTCTGCCCAGGASTCTTCTAATCTACTGTGATAAACCTTATGCTGTTCAGACTCTATTACAGTGCTGTATCACACAGCGGCCCAGCTTTCTCATCTGTTAACCTATCAATTTTCTTGGCTGACTGTTATGTCCTAATGGTACTTTAAATTCTTAAATTATAGTTGAGATTAATCAGATTTAAGCATTTGACCCAGAAATCACTGGGCATGTGTTGCAGAACATCAGACTGGGTAATCAGAATGTCCCTTCTGGACCTGGAAGGGACAAATCAATGAGTTGATTATTTTTATGCACCAGTGTGTACTTTGTAAGTAAATAGCTTCCAACAATTTTCGTGATCTTGAAAGCAAACGAGAACACATTTCAGTCACAACAGAGGCATGTGTGAGTGATAGATCTGTTGAGGAGTGAGACAGCTTGAACCGTGTCTTCTGCCCTGAGTGTGTTTCTGTTTGCCAGCTAGGTACCAGCACACAGGGTGCCTCTCTTTGCACAAGAACAAACAGGAAACAGGGACAAAGCTACCTTAGAGTCCAAGAAGCTATGTCTGTTAACCCTTGCAAGTCCCCATGGCCCTTAGTTGCCCCGCAAAGTTCTGCTTCGACAGAAATAGTGGTTACATTTTGCTGCTTCGGATCATGAGCTTGCTCATCTGGACAATTGTCAATGTCAGCTTGGGACACAGGCATACCTCCTTGCTACCTCACAGATAAGCTGTCTTAGTTTATCTTCTGCAGACTTTAGGTGGGATGTTTGGATTTGCTTCAGAGAAGTGGTATGAAATTAGGTGTATGAAGGACTGTGACGTTTCCTTTAGGATGGGGACCTGGCATGGCATCTGAAAGACCTGGAGATACTGCTTTGAACCTCAGGGTGGCTCATGGTTTGGCACTGTAGGTCTTTCCAGGAGGCTGTTTCTAAGTACAGGCAATGGAGATGGTGCTTTTACCTCTGGGTGCAGGAACCAGACTGCGCTGCCTGCTTTGCCTGTGCCTGAGCACTAGAAACCCAGGCAACATAGATGAAATAGGGGCTATTGCTGCCATGGAGGGGGAAGAGCAGCTTCTTCCAGTAGCAGTTCTTCCCAGCCACCAGCGGTCATAGAAGTAGAAAGCTTGATTATCCAGAGTGATCCCTTCTCCCTCTAGCCCTGTGGCAGGACCAGGCCAGACTTTCGCCCTTCAGGCAGGAAAAAAGATCAAATTTTTTTCCAGTCACCACTCAAATTTTCAGACAATTCTGCCTGGAAGTTTTCTTGTCTTACAAATGCAAGTATTGATGCTGATGAGAATCTCCAACTAGGAGGACCTGTTGGTCAATATTTCTTCTTATGGTCAGATGTAAATCAAAACTTTAAATGGCTCTTCAGAGTTGACCACAAGTTCCTTTTTCTCTCTCTCTTTTTTTTTTTAAATAGGGTGATGTGGTGTGATGATGTAATTGGAATTATTATGGATAGGTACAACTGTTAGACCAAAAAAAGTTATATTTACTCACAGGATGGCCTGAAGTACCTTTAGAAGAGTTGGTAATACAATAGCTTGCCAAGAAGAGCTCTAAAATAAAGAAAACTACCAATAACACAGATTTCCTTGCAAAATGGAGTAAAGCTGTATGCCTCATATGAGGCTAGCTGGTGGCCATGTTCTGGTTAAGGTGCTGCTGTAGGTCAGAGTCAGCTCATTTTCACTGGAGACGCACTGAAGGTCAACCCACTGGGTACTACCATGCTCCTAAGCATTTTGGCCGGATTCTGCAATTGCTTACTAGTTGCACACATGTGGGTATTCCCATTCCCTTCAATGGGATGACTCATAAGGAAGTGCTCGTAAGCAAGAGTAAAGTCTTGGGCTGCATTTGAACTGAACGACCACAGAGAGGTGAAGACCTTATTGAGAAATCACATGCGGTCTCTTTCCAGTTTAGGAGTGTCCTCTACAAAGTGCATTTTTGCTGAATGTATTTGAATCAGGAGGAAATGATATTTGACAGTAAAAAACACAAAGGRTCGGTTATGTTTAACAAGCCTTAAAACACATGCAAATCCAACAATGACTGAAACAATTACTTCATGATGGATAACTTTATTGCCCACAGATGGCACTTTAAACCCAGAAGGTCAGATTCTTTGTATACACTGAAGTTGCAAAGATAAACTTATCATTCTCCTTAACCTCTCATTGTGCAGGTGAAAAAAGATTAGTCAACATGTTCAGGATAACTGGAGTGGTTGGAAGACAGTCACTCAGCCTCGAATTATGAAAAAGATGTTAAAAGTAAAGGCTACCAAACCTGTTAACTTCAAGGAAATTTCTAATAACTTCTAATATCATATGGTTTTTTTTAACTAAGCCATAGAACTAACTTTTGGGTTTACTTTCTTTAGTCAAAGGTAGCAGAAATTCGAAGTGTATAAAAGGAAATTTAAAAGTAGAAGCTGGAAAAATCAGAATGGAGATAATAATCCAGAACATAGTCCCAATTTTGAGTTCAGAAGATCTATCCTTTTAAGAGAAATTGAGGTTTAGCTAAAATAAGTGGAAGGTCGATCATGTGGGCATGGTTACTCAGATGTCTGTAGAACTGAACTCACACATCATACTGGAAAAATATATGAATGTTCATTTATTTTATCTTCTTTTTAATTGCTTGTAATCAGTGTTTTTGGTTAACAGGTGATTCAAATTTTTGTTTACTTCATTCAGGAAGAGCATCGCCTTTTTTGCAAGACAGAAAATAATCAAAGAAAGTTTATTCTTTTGTTCCTTTGCAAATTACAGATTATACCCTCTGCTTTCTTAAAAAAAAAAATTGTCCTTCCCTTATTTTAGACAGAATGGCTAACTTTTGCAATCTAAATTAATGTTTGCTCATTAATTTAGCAGCCCTATTGACTGACTTTCACATGTATCTAATAAGCCTTCTGAAACAAATAGAATATGCCAAAAAAATCACCCCTTTCCCTATGGGAGGAGATTCCTCAGTTATCAGGATTAATTAGTTCTCTTGTTGTCACATGGAAAGAAGTTGCACCCCCCAATGTAGGTCAGTGTGAGGGTAGGCTGCTGATGGTCGCTTAGTGACAGGCACAATGATAAGTGAACGTGTCCTGTTGAGCCATGACCCTTCAGAAAAGACAGTGTCAAGTAAAATGCCTAGAGAAGGTACATAGAAGGCATAATCTGCTTCTAAATATTGACTGTAGGAATTTCCCTGCTATTCTCCTTCCTTTTTCTTTTCTGGTAAACATGTCAAACTCTATTGCATTTGTACTCTGCATCAGTTTTGAAGCATTTAAAAACGTAAGGAAGCTAATGACCCATGAATAGATAGGATGTCAAATAAAGCTATTTTTCTTCAAGACTTAGCAACTTGCTGGTAAAAGCATTGTCGTGCATACTTGTAAAAGTATTGAGCAACAATATTGGCTCAAAATAAGATCTTTTACTTCTGCTTTTTGCCAGTGAAAAACTAAATGAATGAATATATAACAAATCTGATATGTCATGCCAAATACACTGATGTTAGGTCTTGAATATTAATATGATTAACTACTGGAGTTAAGTATCTAAAATGTACTTGAAATCAATGATGAAACTCTGACTTATATCAATGGGAGCAAAGTTAGACAAACACTAAGCACGCCTTAAGATCCCACCCACAATATTTACAAATACTGGGGTGTCTTTTAGATACATGTAATATGTGTAAAAGGGCAAAAGCTTGAATATGTATCCAGTATATCTGGGTTTCTTTTTTGCCTGCAGGATGGGGTGAAAAGATCTGGGGTTTTGGTGGTTTGTTTTTTTTTTTCATTTGATTTTAGTGACTGAGGCAGATCTTCTGACATACAGGCTTCCAGGCTGTTTTGTTTTGTATGCTTAATTTGAGATAGATACTGAGATTTACATGTGGACGTCTTTGCTTATATCACCATAGAGTTATCAAGAGAAAAGTTTGCAACATTTATAATGGTTTCTTGCCCTTCACCTTTGGCAGACTTTGAAAACAACAGCAGGCCACAGACACTCCCAGGGCTGGTCTCCTGGTCTCAGCATGGGTCAGGTGTGGGCATGGTGCTGCATGGCTGGCTTTGCTCCTGGGCAGGGTGCCGGTGCTGGTGCTGAGTAAAGCCGAGCACTCAGCACCGCAGTCATGACCAGGCACTGCAGACTTGCTTTCCTGCCTTGATCTCAGCACCTGTCACTCACATGGATTTTCCACCTTTCCATCAGTTTTACACTGGAAGCAAACGACGTATTGCTCTAGCAACTGGGTTGAGTGTTGCAACTCTAACAGCTGGGCTTTGATCCCGATGGGTTCCTCTGGCAGACCATTACTGATGTTTTTTTCATACATATTGAACTGTTTGTAAACACCGTTGCATGCTTTCAGCTTTTCTAGAGCCCGAAATAAGGAGCAGTTCAGGGAAGCTTGAGGCCAGGTTCCCCGCTGAAGTAAGGAACAAGATTCATAAAGCTGGATATAAACGCTGCCTTCCTGGGAGAGCATCTGAGCCTCCAATTCTGGGATGACAAGAGGAATACGAATGAAATGCAGGAACATGGTGGTTTCATGAAACTGTCAGATTGTTTAGTTGGAGGACATTGACAAACCCGCTCAACCAAAGTGTCTGCGTTGCTCCTCACAGAAGCTGCCTGAACTCTTGTAACATCGTATCTCAAATTCTCAGTGTTTAGCTTCAGGGACATTATTTCAGAACTGCAAATGGGTAGACTCATAGATCGTAAGCATCTATGGGAGACTATCCCAGAAAAGCACAGTGCGCTATTTGGCAGACCCAGGATTTCAGAGTTGAGATCCTTAAATGGTAGGTGAGAGAAATATATGTTTTCAAGATATCACATAACAAATTGGTTCTTCAAAGATTCGCTGCATCTTTTTTCTCCCCTCTTAACATTTCTAGTTGGAAGTATGATTGTCTAGACAAATCACAGAGGAAGTCTGTGTATTTGTACAGTATCACCATTCAAATTTCTGGTAATACTTGTGGTGCAGTTCAGAGGACCTCTTTATTCTGAAAACTTGTAATGCCCTTGCTTGAAGCCTGTTTAAGTGAGGTATAATTTAGTTTATGTCTATGTTTAAGTGTACCCTTTAAATCTTCTTTTAAATAGGGATGGATGTTAGTATATATAGGAAAACTACTGGAGGCACAGCTTAAATAAGATATACAGGGCTAAAAAGAAAAATGCGGATCAATGTAACTAACTTAGATACCAAAGAATAGTTAAAAGTTAGTTAACCCCTACACTGTACATTTCCTATATTGTTAAGGAAGAGAAACAGGTCTCTGAAGACCTCTAGCAAACAGTTTTGAAGACCTAACCCGCTATTTGCTTCTTTTCATGGATTGTGCTAGGTAGTCCCAGAAGGTGATTTAGGTCTCTTGTCTCCACTGATGTTATAAGGAATTAGTAGGAAATACTTACTGACAAATGGACCACAGCTGGCTCCTCAAAAAAGACCCCCAAAACCAGCAGATGAGGGCAGTGCCTCTTTACCTTTTGTACAAAATCCTTGTACTTTTAGCATCTCTCTCCAAAAGTGGAGACTTGGCTTCTAGGCCTTGCTCAGACTGAAGGAGTTCAAGTCCACATCTCAGAACAAAGTTTTGCCGTTCAGCCTCTAATCTGAGGCTACATCTGCTGCTGGGTGAAAACTGCTGAATTTGGAGCCGCCATTGACTTTGGAGGGTTTATACAGCCGAAATTTAGCTGCCAATCTAAGCCAGAGTTGATGTCCAAAAGTTCCTTCTATAGTCAATGAAAGAGGGAGGCCTTTCCAGTAGGTGATCCATAGCAGCCAAATAATATTCACTTATTTCTACTATGGTGCATACAGCTGTTCATATTTGCCTGTGGCAGGGACCTCTTGGAAGGGCTTAAAATAGCTAAACTGAAACTATACTTGACTGCGTTCTAGTGGAAAATCCTCATTACCCTTGCTTACGTGATGCTGCTTCTCTCATATGTTGACAAAGAAATACTTTCTCTTTGGAGAAAAGTGATCTGGGGTACTCTCTGGTCTTCTTTCACAAGACTGAAATCTTCATAAATTTCAGACTTAAACTGGTTTTCAACTTTTAACTGTTTCAAAATATTTGCTTGCTGTGTTCCTAGCTTCTGGAACACTTTGCTGTCAGTGTGAGGGCAATGGGATGGATCAAGGACTGTTTCTTCTCTAAGGCATGCATTTCTGTCTGCTTGCCATGAAAGCTTTTGTGGCCATAGCCTGTTATGGGGCAAAGATAAAACATCATGCCTTTCCAGCACTTGCTGGCTTGATGAGAGGGAAGGTCCGGTGTTCCTCTAGTCTTCTGACCATGGGGCTTTTTCATGGACTTCCTAAAAATTGCTTTCACGTGGCCTGTGAGAAGCCTGCCTGGATGCTTTCATGTGTCCTAAGCCACCTCGTGTTATACTGGCACCCAGGGTTTCACCCATACCAGCATGGTCTGGCCATGACCAGGGCCATGCTGGCATGCTTGCTTTCTTAATAAGCAGCAAATCTAGTCTGGAGGGTGCCTTGAACTTGTTCTCAAAATTTATTGTAGAGCTGTCCAGTTACCTTTTGACACCACTTCACTGGTAGGAAGCCTGCAGCTAGTGAGGGACCGTAGGTAACAGTGCTGTGACCTTCAGTCAGGAAGGGAAGATCCTTAATCCCCTTTCACTCCTTCCAAAGCAGTTCCAGCTTTGCAACAAGTTGTTTGAGTGAGAGTTTGGTATCTTAGAGGTCAATACGTGGGTCTTGCCATGGAAGTGGCCAACTTTTGCCCTTCCCATTGAAGGGGCTGGCATGGTGGGGTTTCCTAAGGAAATGCAGCCAGCGGTGCTTGAGGGCCAGGGCACGCTTCCTTGGTTAGAAGGTGTAGCCACAAGGTCCTGAACTTTCTTCATGGTACGCTCAGTGAACAATCTGAGAGCAAAGTCATTGACCGAAACTTGCAGAGCTTTCATTTCTACATTTTTTTCCTGAGTAATTCTCGTGGAAGATTATGTGAGTCCTGAGTCAGGACAGCAGGATTATGCTCAGAGCAAAAGAATATGTGTGATAAGGGGGACATCCCCTTTTCTTTGCTTTCCCCTTCCAGTATAACATCATAAATGTGAGTTGACTGGGAACAGGATGATTTGTCATTGTTAATGTTTTTTTCTTTGTTTTTCTAGGACCTAGTTCAGGATCAAAATTAAAAGTTCCTGAGCTGAGCATAAATGGCACACAGCACGTTGTTCAAGCAGGCCAGACTTTAAATCTCACCTGCAGGTAACCAGCTGAGTTGGATTCTGATAATTTGGCTGGGAGTTCATACACCTGACACTTTCTTTTTTTGTAACTGAATTTAGAAAAAAATGAAACCTTATGTTGTGGGGAAAGGTGGGGAGTGAACTTCAATGGCAATTGTTTAATAGTTCTTTGTTGTTTCTGTTGTTGTTTTTGGAAAACAAGATAAAAGAGAACCCCAGAAATAGCCTGATATAATAAAAAAGAAAGCTTGGGAACTGGAGCTATATAATTGTAGCCCAACATAATTGTTTCTACTTCCTTATCTGTATTTGCAGGGGGGAAATGGTTCATTCATGGTCTTTGCCTGAAACTCTAAGTAAGGATAGCAAAAGGCTGAAAGTAATTAAATATGCCTGTGGAAGGAATGGGAAGCAGTCCTGCAGCAGTCTGACCTTGAGCAGAACTCAAGCAAGTGACACTGGAAACTATAGCTGCAAATACCCAACAAGTCCAGCAAAAAAGAAGAAGGAATCTACAGTCTATGTCTTTATTAACGGTAAGATTATGTTTTTTAACACTTCTTAGTACTTGCACTTCAATACAGCAAAATGACTAAAGAAGGCAGTTCAGCTGTGGTTAAATACAGGGTTTTGAATGATATTTTCAGCCTTGCAAAATGTCTTGATAATTTACCAATTAATGTATAAAATCTGCTTTCTCAGGGCTTGCAAATACAAATGCTAGTGTTTTATCTGTTAGGAAAAAAATTAAGAAAGAAAAAGACCCAATCCAACCAGTCTGCTAGAGTAAACAGATCTCCACATGGAAGTAGACTAGAAGTGAATCTGTGAAATGGGTATCAGAGAAATCGTATCTTACAGAATCGGATGATGACTGATGAAAACCATATATCTGGTACAATGTCCACTTTAACCTGTCTGTGTAAGATTATAGATTTCTAGGCAGCTGAAGGATGCCAAAGCTGTCTATCCAGATCACTGAATAATCTCATGCTGTAGAAAATTACTATTTGCATATTAAGTCACATTCAAAAATGTACTCTGTAGTCCACATTACACAGATTGTAAAAATCTAGAATAAATGGAATCAAACTAAACACAGAATTGTGTTCAGCAAACAAGTATTGTGTAATGTATGGGAAATGCTGGAACTAGGTCAGTTGTTAGGCTAACAGAAATTGCTTTCTGATCCTGTTTTCTTCCAGGATATTAATCAGACACTTCTCAGAACAGTTGAATTCAATAGACACAATAATAAAAGAAGAAATTATAAACACTTTAGGGATTTAATTTTATATTTTAGTTTTTCTTGATTTTTACAGAATAAAATTAATAGTTTACTGTAAGATATCAGGATTCACAGGTTTTGAAAGCCCATATTACAGAGAATGTGCAACTGGAAGTTTTCCAAATTATGTGTCTGCTGCTTCTAACGAGTTCACATCAGAGTGAATTAGCCTTTGTTTTCATTTTGTGACACGAAGAGTGGGACTGGTGCTGTGAAAAGGTAGAATGAAGTGGACCTCCCACTACAGTGATAGAAAATAAATAGCTCTCCCCATTATTGTGTGTTGCTCTATTGAGAATTATTGAATAATTCATGCTGTTCATCCTGCTTTCCTTCACCTGAAATATACCTCAGTGTATTTTTCTCACCCAACTATTTTCATATAATTCACTGGATATCCAACTACAGATGCATCCATGGAAGCATAACCAAAGTAGGTTATTCATTTAGTGACCAACATTTCCTGCTGCCTAGGAAAACTTATAATTTTCTTGGATGACTTTTGCAAGTTTCCCATCATGGGACCTTCTTGAACCTCCCACCTTGGATGTCATCTCTATCTGAGATCTACTCACAATCCTCTCCATTCACCACATGAGAAGAGCAAGGATGGTTGTGGCTCTGACTGAGAACCTCTGTGCTAAACCCACTTTACAATATAAGAGATTCCTTTATATTCTCTTGGTCTCTTTCCTGTTTGAAGTGTTAATTTTTTTGGATCCTGAATTTTTACAAATGGAAGACACAACCAGTCTTTCTAACTCTTCACTGCTTCCCAAGTTGTATGTAGCTTGCTTGCATCTGAAAGAGATCCTCAATTAGATGTATGTGAACCAAGGTTGTCTGCGTGATTCACATGGTGATGGAAGAGAAACATATCATTGGAGAAATAGTTTTTGAACACTCCCTCCCCACCCCCGCCCCCGATCAGTTAAGGAAGATTGCCTGAGTGTCTTGATTTTGTTGATTTTTTTTCAAGGACATTCAGTCATTAAATGTTGATGTCACTGTTGAAGTAGGATTAGATTACGTTTCTCCTCCTACCTTACTTGCCAAAAACCAGTAAAATGTTTAAGGGACAAACCTGTATCAAGCTTAGACCTCTTTGGCATCTTAATTTTCTGAACTTGACAATCCTTTTTGGTTGAAAACCAATTTCTTAACACTTAAGTGTTGATTGTGTCCTAGTCAGCACATATGAGAGTTAGGGCAAACTACTAGTAACGAGGGGGGCTGCAAGGTAACTGCTCGTTGAATGCCTGTTGAAAGGGTCACTCTGCCCTAAGGTGGGGAAAGGTATATTAGTCCTCCAAAAACTTACAATTTCAGGAAAAATTGTTGACTAGGTTGAAAAGAAACAAGATACCGAGTACCAAAGCTCACCCTTTCTGATCAGTGTAGCGTTAGCATTTGGAAAGAAAATACTTAAGGAATCTCTTAATGTAAGTCATTGTTTCTGTGAACATGCATGAAATTCAATTATCTGGCTCAAGTAGGGGTGAGATGGGAATAACAAAATCCTCTGTGAAGACTACCTTTCTTGAGTTTAGTTTTATTTTAAATGAATTTGTGGGTGCTTAGGAAATAAACATTTGTAAAATTTGGGTCCCTCCTAGTTTTGTATTGTTTCCTGTGGCAGGACGTTGTGTCAGTCCATTTCCCATATTAGCTCCATGTGGACCACTGAGGTGCCTGTTTCCCATGTCTTAGCATGCTGYAGATGAGAACAAATAGTTGCTATTTACAAACACAGAGTCCAAATCGGGAAAGTTGATATTGTTTGTACAGGAAGTCATCACTTATTGTTTTAAAAATGTTATTCATTTCCGTAATTAGAGTGATACTGAATATGAACTGGATTTAAAAAAAAACAATAAACCCAATAAGTCCTTTGGTTCAGTAATGAATGTATGTTATGGCAGAAGATGAGCTTCTATAGACAAAAACAAGATGCAAGACGATTAGTAGGAGACTGCAAGTCCCACATGCCCCAGGATGACTTCAAGCATTTCTGAAGTCCTGTGTTTGGGTGATCAAGAACAGGCAGGCTGGTGACATTTCTTTCAGGAGCTAGTCCTGGCACCACCCGTCTTTCAGCTGGAGAGGTCACTACTGAGTTGCACAGGGGAGTGAGTGCGCAGCAACTCTTGACCACACACAGCTCAGGAACTGAGACATCAAGCGAGGGAAATGAATTCTCTTAAGAGCCTTGGACTTTGCTCTAGGAAAACTGATGGCCTGACTTCCACCACGAGCCATGGGAAAAATCTGAATTGAAGCAAAGCCTCTTTGCCAATTTCTCCACTGTCTCTGACCAAAAGCTGCTCTGATCTTTGTTTTGTTATGCAACTGCAGCCTGGTAGTAAAGTGGAAAGATTTGTAATGAACACTCACTGCATACACTGGAGTCAGGCATGGGGAATTTTCTGCTTGAAAAGAGGTAATTACGGAATAAAGACATTTAAGAAACACCAAATTATCAGCAGGCTGTTTTGAAACCTATGTAGATTTCCCTGGGGACAGTGCTAACGGCTTTTCTTTCTGCCTGCCTTTGTTTTGGTATCTCCAAGACACTCTTCCAGTTGCTGGAGCTCATTCACTTTCTTCAGAAATGTGCAGTACTCTTCATTCTCTACTCTCATCATCTCTTGCCTTTGATAAATTGTCCCCATGGTGTGACAGAGGAAAAGCATGTAAGTTCAATTACATTGGTAGATCAAGGTTAGATTTTTGCAAGAATTTAAAAAAACTTTGATTCAAGTTGAAGTGTTGCTACTTCCTGTGATGAAGACAGCTTTCAGCTATTAATATACAAAAGTAATGTCTTAATTCTGCTGCAACAGAGAATTCTTCTCCAAGTGAAGTTGTAATTGGCTTTAGGGTATTAGCCCATTTCTTAGTCAATGTTCTCCCTCTCCTTGTCTCTCCTCACACTCCTGCTGTGCATGTCTTCTGACTGCATACTTTTCCTTGCAAAATGAGACACATACTGGTACTTCAATCAAGTGCCATTCAAAATATTCTGTTTTAAAATCAGACCTCTAGGCTGAGTCAGTTGTCTATTCTATTTCCGTACTTAACAGAGAGAAAAAAAGACCTTCTGGTATGTATTTCTCATCACTGATTTTACAGGGTACCTGGAGAACAAGCTTAGAATAGATGTCTTGCTTTGAGATGATTTAAGTCAGGTGAGACAAATCAGAGCTGGGTAATTAAAGGTACAAGTCCTGAGAGTACTTGTACTCACCAATGCCTAGAATGTCAAACATGTCYGCTAGTTTTCGATATTTGGCTTGAGATGTGTCTCAGGTTGGACAGTCCAAAATGAAGGGCTTTAGCATTACTGAATGATTCAAAATGTAAGCCTCTGAAGTGCCAAAACATCTGGGGTTTTGAGTGCATTTTCAAACTCTAGAGTTGTATTCTGCAAGTGCTGAGCATATGGCATCTCCTTGGGAGGTCTGCTTGTTGACAGATAGCTGGATCCAGCCCCAGAACTGACATGGATTTAAGATTTAGCTTGTATGGATTGATTCCTGTAACCCTAAATGTTGCAGAACAGGGAGGGCATCCAAAGAGTTCCCAAAAGGGTCTCTTAAGATCAGAAGCGTCAAAGTCAAAATAATTCAACATGTGAAAAAAGCAGTAAGATGAAAGACCCTGAAAGCTAACAGAAAGGGAGATTTTCTTCTTCTTTCTCCTTTTTCTTCTTCTTATTCAGAAATAATGTACTGACAGAAGAACCTGCTGAGGCCCAGGAAACTCCTCCTCCCCTGTCCCTTTTTTCTGTCTTTGCTTTTGGCACAGTTTTGACATATGAGCAGTATGGTTTTGGCTTACACTGTCAGAGTCAATAATATGATAGCGCTTCTGTTATGAAAAGGAAACTAGTTGAAATTAAACTGTGCGACAGCTGTATCAAGTAGGCGGACACATTTTTAGTGTCTAATGAGGTTCCTGTTACAAAACAGAGCCCTCTAGGACTTGCTGACGTCAATCACYTATAATTGCTGTGCTTTTGTCATTGTGTGTACATGGACTTCACATTATAGTACACTGTGTTGAGCGGAGCATGTGTGGACGCCTTGGCAGCATCAAAGGCCATGCACTAAGCCCTCCGAGGTCCCTCTTCTTCACCARGGCTTATAGCTCCTACTGAAACAGAAATACATTTCCAAGATGAACCATCACGAGGGAGGGCTAGATCTGAAAAAGTGTTCCTAATGTCCATTAGCCTTTCTAGAGATCGCTTTCTGAATGTAGTAATTGCTCTAGTGTGGATTTCCTGGCTAATGTGGTAAGAATATTTTTCCTCAGGAGTTTTAACCATGTTTTATGTGTGTTATGGACCTACGCTGATGATAGCGTAGTATAACTAGCCCCAAAGGAAAACAAACAAACACTGCCTAAAAATCAATGTACAATTATGCTAGCAATGCTTTGTGTCTGAATGTGCTCCAGAGATAAAGTATTCCACTCCTTTTTCTTTTTTTTTATTGGACTTCTGTGATTATTCATTTATATCTCAAGTCTTCCTTCAAGGTTTAAAAATAACATGAATTTGAAGAGTACTATTTTACAGGCTAAGAAGAGGCAAGAGTGGAAAAGTCCTTCTTGCAGATAAGTGTTGTGCTTCCAGACATACAAAATGGGATTTTTTTCTTAAGGACCATAGACACCTACATGTGAGCAGGTTGAATAGGTGCCTTTCCTAGGGCATGWTTCATCTCATCATAAAACAGATGTCTAAAAGAGGTCAGATGAGTCCCATGGCAGAATTCCCCCTTTATACCCAGTGACAACACTAACAGTTTGGCCACCTAGCTCAGTGAGAAATGTCTATATTTTAGATGTGTGAGATGAGAGCCGCTCTTGGTGTGCAAGGTTCTCCTCGAATTACTTCTGAACAGCCCTACTAATTTAGCTGGGATAAATAAAGTTAGTTAGGGTGAATCCCTACAATGGAAAGGGGAATTTGGCAATTGGCCCATTAACTTTAATGAAGTTTGCATGTCTGTACTTTAGTAAAGACTTTGGTCCTCTTCACGTGCATGAAAGAAAAGGGTGTTATGTGAATGTGAGGAAACTTTTGGCTCTTTTAGCTTGAAAAAAATCTTAATGATGAGCCAAGTGTAAGTAGGTATTTTGGAAGAACTTCAGCGGACAAACTTTCAGAGATTTCAAGGAGCTCAGACTTTCCTGCAGAGACTTTTCTTCTTGCAAATGTATGTGTAAGTACTCTGGCTTACACAGCACAGTTTATTAAAAACAAAACAAACCCAAGAACAGTAGCTGAAGCTTGTGGAAATAAAGAACCTCTCCATCTTTTCTGAATTTGGCATTTCAGTGTTGGCTAATTTAGTTGTTTGTGCAAACCCCATAAATAGCCTAGACAGGTTACTGATACCAGACATAATATTGCTTGTGTTAAGTCTCTTATCAAGTTTGTATCTGGCTGCCAACCAGCTTAATAAAAAGCTGCTATTTATGTTCTTTAACAATATAGTAAGTGACCTTCATGGATTTTGTGATTTCATGAATGCTCTTTGTGGTTTCATGTTGATTGTAACTCAGAGATATTGTAAGGAACACAGTCAAACCAGCACACAGTCATTAATTCCAGGCACAATTTAAAAATACACTAAACTGACTTTTAAATTAACCTTTAGCATAGCAAATATTCTGACTGTCCATCTTTCATTTTGCTACCCTTGCAGGCAGCTCTGAAGCAATAAAAAACCAAAAAACACCCCCCCCCCCCAAAACCCCCAAAMAAARAAAAAAMAAMAAAAAAACCCCAACAAAACCAAACCCAAACAAAAATTCAAAAAACAAGTCAGCCCTCTTAGATCTTCCATTCCAAATCCYGATGGAGCTGAATGTGTAACTTGGATGTGGTCTTCAAGATAGGTCAATCCATGATGTTCCTTTTATGCCTAGACCTTTCTGAACATAAAAGTGAGTGAAGCTGGCCCAGAAGACTGCTGGTGGGAGGTTAGGTAATCCCAGATGCGCTGCCAGCCAGCTGTTCAGGGAAGGATGGCATTTACCTCCCCTCAGGAGGGAATTGGGAGGAAATGTAGCAGGAGCCACTGGCAATAGCTAGGGCTATGATGGGAGGGAAAAAGGAAAAAAGAAGCAAGGAGTGCTATTATTTGGGGGACAAGAAGGATTCCATGTCATTGGCATACCCTGCCAACATGGCATAACCTGCCCTGGTGCTGCTGTGCTTTTGGCTTTGCCTGATGCAGGTTGGTAGAGCCTGCACCAGATTCTAGTCTTGAGGCACCGAGAGTATCCCCTTATGGCCATTAAGACGGAAGGAGAATAAAATCAAAGGGAATCAGGAAAAGCCTCCACACTCATTATGAAAACAAAACTGTGCTAGGAAACATGATGCGTATTTCTTTTAATCAAAAGCAGGAAGACATTTGGAGCACTTGGGGCCATCGATTGCCCTCCGGCCCATGGCGGAAGTCCCCAGTGATGTCAATGGGAGCTCTGCACGCGAATAGCGGGGGCACAGAGACGCCTTGGTGTACCACTGCAGGGAGTGTACCAAGGAAGGCTGTGACTGAGCTTTAAAGCCTACTGGGAGCAGGCAGGGCGTTCAGTTGACTTTTATAGAGCACTTCATTGACTTCTCCAGGCGTGAACGTGCATTTCCATTGAAGAAGAAGAAAAAAAAGCCAAGCATGGTGTTTTGTGCTCATTTCCTGTCCCTGCCTTCAGATGGGCAGGAATCCTGCGAGGTCTGAGCCGCACAGCCCCCACAGCCTTGATATTGGCATCAGTCAGTGGTGACACTGTGTCTGCAGACAGCACCGGTAGTCCCCAGAACAGCTCTTCCTCACACTTGTAATGATCTGGAGATTATGATACAGGAAATTACTTTGCAAAGCTTGCTGGTTTTGGGCAGGAGCTCTTAATTTTGTGACAAAGATGAACGAGTCTTTGGGGAGTAGTAAATYCATTTGTCTGGTGATGTTAGGGTGTAGGTGACCTCTTCTGTGGCTGCAGCCCCTGAAAAACAAAAAAGGTTTTTTCACCATGCTACAAACTGGTTCATTCTTGGTCTTTGCTTGAATCGTATTGCAGAGGAAACGTCAGCCTAACAAGTCCTTAGGGTATTTTTTATTACATATGCATCCTCTATTACTCATAAGTTCCTTTTGCAATCTCGGTGGACATTTAACACCTATTATTAAATAAAGCATTGTGGCAGTCTTTCATTTCAGAAAGTTTGTGTAACAGTTTCATTAAACCTCTTTAGGAAAACCTTTTCCGTATCCTGGGGTACATTTGAGATACTGTACCTTAGCATTCTCCCCAGTAGAAATTCAAGTAGAACTTGCTTCTCTTCCTGTTTGATGTCTCAAACAAAAATATTATTTCATATAATAAGAAAAGAAGGTCCTAAGGGCAGAACAGTTTTATGACACTGGGAAGTGCAGATCATACTTTTGAAAGAGAAGCAAAAGTAATGCATTTGAAGAACTACTTGAGTGAACATAGGTCAGCATGCAGAAGTCTGGGACCAGAACACTTCAGTAAAGTATTGCAATTTAAGGTTTTATAAAGGGTCAGTTCTTGCTAGTTTTACTCATTTCTTTTCCAAGAAAGATTTCCGTTGTTATTTGTAAGATTTTTGACTGAGTGAAAATAATAGGATTTGCCTGAAAAAACATTGGAGCTGTAGATAAGCACGGAATTAAGATCTGAATGTTCCACTTTTTTAAGAGTTAAAAGCCAAACCTTATGTGAATTTTGAGGTAGTCTATCTGCACTGGGAGTCAAACAGAACCTTCAGATCTGAACACCTGCAAAGAAGATTTGGAGCCAGAGCCTGTGGCTTGAGCCCCTCTTTGTTAAGTGGCCCAAACAATAGCAGCAGCAATGTTCCCTGTTCCCAGCGCAAGCTATTTATGACAATGCCCTTTGTTAAAGGGATTGTTCAAGGGACGGTAAATTACTCTGCCAAGCTTTAGTTATTGAGTCGAAGGGAATGAATGTTTTCCTGGCATTTTCATTTACCTTGTCACTTACAAAAGAGACATATAGTGGGAAGGAGAAGAATAATTAACTCTCGCTAGTCTGTATTCTCAGGGTTGAAAATATGGCTGGATAATCACAGTAGATTCTTTCTCCTGGTGAAGTCAACGTGAGTTTTTTCCATCAATTTCCTTGCAGGGAGCAGGAACATGTCCTGTTTAGGCGTTTCCTGATAAGTAAATTTCAGTCACTTCCCATCTAATTATTTCTCCTGGTGATAATAAAATAGAAATGCCCTGAAATAAGAAACACCGCTCTCAGCAGTAGAGATGATGCCGTAATGGGAAAAATGTACTTTAACTCTCCTGGATTTTAAAGGAGATACCAAAGTACTGCTATTGATATTGAGTGATAAATATATTTTCAAATATTCAATAATATTTTACTAAACCTGTTTAAATAAAAGTAAACAGAAGAGTGATTTGAGGACTTTGTCTAGCTTTTGTTATGGACAGGGTTAGTCAGTTCTTTCAAGACTGTATGCACCATTACAATTTCCATACGCTGTCTTAAGGGTTCAGATATTAACCTTTGCTTTTTCTTCTCTTGCAGATACAGGCAATCCATTTGTAGAGATGCACAGTGATATACCTAAAATAATACACATGACTGTGGGAAGAGAAATGATCATTCCATGCAGAGTCACAGCACCAAACATTGCTGTTACTTTAAAAAAGGTACCTCAATCCAAGCATGCTCTGAAAGTGTTATTGTGGATGATGCTTTTTTGTTTGTTTGTTTACAACTATAGTAATGCTTTTGAAGTATTTCAACAACTTAGTATTTCTTAAACAAGGTTTCTGGGTGTCAGTGTGTTTAGAAATATTTCAACCCTGGAAGCTTCGTCTCATATCTCACAGAAGAGCTTCATCAAATCGCTTACACTGGATGGGAGTTTTCTGAAGAAACTTAAATTTTTMATACCATTTTATTAAATTTTCACTGACAAAGGTTTCTTAAGCCCAGGGAGGAATTTCTTGTTAGGAGAAGAGATTTCCTCCCACCTCTTCCCCTGTCCTTCCTCTCCTTTCCTCTTCTGTCCTCTCGAACAGTCGGTAAGTGCAGTCCCTGGAGACTTGCTGGGGCTGTACAAGGATCTCTGCAAGCCTTTGCCCTACCTCACTCCCACCAGCAACTTTGCTGCTTCCTTTTCGAGTGCACCTGTCATCAGACAGGGGATGATGGCTTCTCTTTGTAGGGAAACTTGTGCAGAGTTTGAGACGATGGGGGCAGTTTTAGAAAATCTAGACATYTTTCATGTTTTGGGGAAACCATTTCTTTCCTAGGTTCCTTGAGAGCTACATGGACAGCTAGCTGACCTATATGTCTGTAGTAAAGTGATTAGTATCAACACAGAGAATGGTGCTTCTTTTTTTAAAGTTCCTTTGTCTGGCTTAAAAATTAGATGGAGGTGCCAGTGATACTTTCTTTCTAAATAAAGGGAGTTCTGTACATAGTGGCATAAATGTTCATCATTGTTACAAGGAAAAGAAATTTGTCTTTTTATAGAATAACATGCAATTGCCAAACAATACCACCGTAAGATGCTTATCTAGATCAACACGGGTCTTTGATTCCTCTTTGACTATAGAGTTTTACACCAGCCACAGATTTGATCCTGTGTTTTAACTTGGCCTAGAGGTTACAAATTCTATCCAGCGCTGCTTTGCTAATGTAGATACTGATTTTGCCTCTTGGTTTCCACCTGTTAAAACACATGAAAGAAAGCAAAACGCAGAGACAAGAAAGTAAATCTGACCTAGGATGTTAGCTTATGTGTGTGTGTACACGCACACGGTTCTCCTGCAGGAAGTGCACCAGGGCTGGATGATGCACAAGATTCTGTGGCTATAGAATCAAAAGTAGATGAGGCTTGGCTTTCCATAGGGTGGATGTTGTAAATTGGGAACTTATTTGGGCACTGTATTGTCGCATCTGGAATCTCAGCATATTAAATTCCCAACTGAGAAAATCCTGTCAGGTTTCTCTCTTATTAAACAATATAAAAATAATTTTTCTCTCCTTATTTGGAGAAGATTGAGACATATCTACTCTCTTTTTTTCGTATCAACTTGCCTTTAGCTTGAGTTTGTGGTGTAAGACGCATCTTTACACCATTAAAACCAGATGTAATACTCTGGGAAGGAGAAAAAGGAGGTGGAGCCAAGTCTTGAAAGAAGGGATTGGTTGCTTACATGTTTTGCATTCCAGGAAAAATAAATGTGTTCCCTAATTCATCCTAGAATTTCCTGAAGTATGTAAGCTACAATGCATTACATCATATCTTACTTTATTTATCATCTGTGACAGCCTTGTATGAAGATTCCAGCAAGTTTTCGCTCACATAGCAATTAAGAGATGTGTTAAATGCATTTCACAGCTGCAGGCGAACTACTTCTGGAGAGCTGGCAAAAGCTATTCTGTGTTTTCCATTTAGCAATAAAGGAAGAAGTCAGTGTCCCCATAATGCAGTCCTCTGGAGCTGGAAAGAAAATCCCAGCATTAGAGTCATTAGAGTCTGCATTCTATATTGCCAGGAAGTTAAAATATGGAATATTTTTTGGTAACCTCCCTCTTCTGAAAGGACTCGTTGGGATAGTTGCATGAGCACTGCCTCCAGCATTTTGTTCCTGTACAGTGCTACTTCTTAGTTTTAATGGACTAACATGGGGAAGGCTTATTGTCCGTCTTCTTCAACACTACAAATGATTTTTTGCAACTAAGGTATGCACTTCTCTTGCCTCTTCATTTGCTCTTATCTTGCTAAACAGAGAAAGCATCACCTTTTGGTACAATGGTTTGATCCCTCTGTTTAGTCTCTGTTTGGATTCTCTGTCATAAAGTCAACAATGACATTCACAGGAATAGAGGTAAATAAGCTTTAGCATAAGGAATAAAAAGAGGAAAAAAACCCAAGGATGTTGAGAGTCACACACCTGGACCGTCTGAATTCTTAATAATGCCACCTCATCCTTCCCAAATTGATGGAAGGGGAAACATGAAGGAAAAGAAAAGCATTCAAAACTCTAATGTATATTTTTACTATACTTCCAGCTGGCTCTTTCCAATACAATCTGCCTTTGGAGACGTGGGGAACCACAGCTTGACTATATACTCTTGACCATATGTATATACACAAAACCATGTGGTAGTACTGTGTAAATGCCACCAGGTACCAAAAAGGTTCAGTGGTTGGTGCTGAGCAAAGAAGGAGGCACAGCCTATACCAAAAGAAACTGAAGTCTAGTTTGAAACAAAGTACAAAGAAGGTAAAAGACCAAGACTACACTGGGAGCCACAGTGATGTGGTTCATGCAGATAAGTATGTAGACAGTAAATTCCATGTTTACTGCAGCTGTCGCAACGAATTGATTCTTTGAATACCTCTGACTATCTGCTGGTACCCATCTGTAAGCTATTATTTTAGCTGGATTTATCCTCTGCTGCTTCAGTGGAAATTTCACTGTTCTAGCACTGCGTTTCTTCACAGGTTTTCTACTTCTCTCTGTGATGACCAAATGGCCAAGTTTTTTGACAAGGCCCTGAACTACATTGGCCCTGCTCTGTGTGGGGGATGGACCAGGTGACCTCTAGAGGTCCCTTCCAACCTAAATTATTGTGTGATTCTGGGATCCTCTGTCCTGTACCATCCATGCAGTGATCATCATGGTGATGATTCCGTGTCTCCAGGTGGTGGTCTGGAAGCTCGTTTAGGGCAGAGCAAAGCAACTGTGCTTCTCTGAGAGTGGGAAACAGGTCATCTGAACCAGTGGGGTTGCCAGAGGAGAACAGAGTGGAGGAGAGCTGGGTAAGAAACCGAAGCAAGTAAGGAGAGACAGAGTAGAGCTGTGAAGGGCTGGTAGGTGTGAGGTGAGCACCCAGCCACTGCCCTTTGTCTCTTCTGAGACAAAATCCTGATATTTCCATCCTCTGAAAGGGACTTGTTGCAGTATCTTATTTCCCCGACTTAGCCAGAGACTAGCTGTGTCACAGTGGTCTTTTGCTAGTCATAAACTTCAGTTTTCTAAAGTATTCCGTACAGTAAATTAAAAATGTCAATTTATGCTTTCGTGTGTGAGTGTGTGCAACTTTTTAGTCTCAAAGCTGCAAAAAATTACACAAAAAGATGTAGTTCTAGCTGTTTTTGAGGTGTGTCAGATGAGTAAACTGTGCAGGCAAAGATTTGCCTCTGGGGCAGGTGAGCCTGTTGGATATACAGACAACTGACAACATTTGGTGTTGCAAAACAGGATCATATTTATGAGCACTTTATTTCCAAGACCCGGACGCTTCCTGGGTGTTTTGGTTACTTTCCCATCCCTGGAGTAAGGCTAATACAAATTCTGTAATCCATCAATTAACTAATTAAGTTGAAGTGAATGCATTCCCTGGGAAATATCAGTCTAGGGAGGCTCTGAAGCTCTGACTTGACTCTTTCTTCAMAGTATTTATGAAAACCTAGAGAGGAATACGCTCAGAAATAGTTTGGTTTCCACCAAAGCAGCAAGAGGATAAATCCAGTTGAAGCCCTTGAAAGCATAACTATGAACTAGTTAAATCAAAACTTGAATATTTGTTTTATTTAGAACAGGAATGGCAACAGAGCTCTTAGAGTCCAAGATATTGTTGAATGGTAGCCAGCAGGCTATAATGTAATGGGCTTTACTTGTGTGTGTGTGTGTAACACACACTTCCCTGTGATTTGCATGCTTATTATAGCATCTTATCAGCTGTTGTAAAGATAAGCAATTCTATCACAGCATTTTGTGCTCTGTAATTATTGTTCATTTGATTCATCGTGCATTTCTGTTGGAGGAAATGGCATGAGATGAGTGGAGGTGATCTCAAGGGCAGCTTTTGGCGTGCACTGAGCAGGCAACATTGAGGGTGCCGCGTTTTGGAGAGACGCTGTACCACGCAGGAAGGTGCCGGGCAGCCACGCTTCCCCCAGCCTCTGGCAGCCACCCATGCTGGCTTTGGCCATTGGAAGGAGAGGGCTGGCCAGCATACAAGTCCTCTGCTCAAATAAAGGGGAAGAAAGAGATGAAGGGGGCATAGTGAGACTGGATGCACAGTGAGAGGTGATGGGCTGCAAGGTGCTTAGTTGACCCAGAGGTCTTTGCTTAGGGCACTAATTCACTCAAACTCTGCCATGTGCCATCTTTAAAAATACGTTATTTTTACCATAAAAGTAGGCTTTATAAAAGTAGAGTCACATCCAGGCTTTGTACTCATGGCTGATCTCTGTGTTATCCAAATGGTGGCATTTATTCCATCGATAAGGCATGACAAAAAAACATGATGTGAAAACAGGAGGTCTTGTCTGAGCTTCAATGCCTATGTCATGCTTTGCCTTTTCAGGGTTTTCTTGATACCTTATTAAAATGGGGCTTAAAACTCAAAGGATCCTAATGTAAAATATAATTTGTACTGCTGACAAAGTGAACACTTGATCCCATGTGGCAATATTTTAGTCCGTATTAGATTTCAGCTCTTAAGTTTAAAAACACCTGATGGCTTTACACTAATTACTTGTTGGGTCTTCAACTTCTGAGGGACTTAGAAGTGCCAAATTTTAAAAATGTGCTGAATACTCTTTCTGTGTGTGAAATGTGATGTATTTAGTGTTTCAAGGTATCCTTTCAAAATCTCTAGTCAATATGACCTTCCTCATTCAGTATGATCAGTAGTTCTCAATAGAAGTGCCCAAGGAAGCCTTGTGGCTTTAAAATTTGCACTTCATGTTGTATGTAATGACTTAGAGACGTGTACTCTGTGACCTGTCAGCTTTGGAACAGCCATTCATGTCCTTAACTTTTTTTTTTTTTTTTAAAACAGTCCAGTCCTTTAGACAACATAAACGTGAGAAGCATCAGATTGAATCCTGGCAGGAATTTGTTAAAGCCATGAAATGACAGCAAATTAAGTCCATTTGTCACCTCTATTGAAAAATGTGTATTTGTGTCTCAGTGGTGAAACCAGGATACTTAATTGCAAAGGTTTGCCAAGACAAGCACTTTAGCTGCCAACCAGGAGCCAACAGAATAGCAGCCCAAGTGCTGAGGCTAATGATAGTGTCAATCTATTGTGTCATAAATTACATCCTGTTATAAATAATGAAATCTTGGAAACAAATAAAACATTCACATTCTTCACCCAGATTTTTCCTCTATTTTGTGATGAAAATGTGACTTGAAAAATCTGCATAATTAAATGTCATCCTTTCTACTTTGATTGGCATTTTTAGGGTGGTTTTTTCCCATTCCTTTTTATTAGGCTGCTTTGATTAGAGAGCGGCATGAGGATGAGTTGTTTTTATGATGCGTGTTTGACACTTCCAGATTCCACGAGAAACCCTAATTCCTGATGGCAAGACAATAATCTGGGACAGCATGAAAGGCTTCAGAATACCTAAGACAACCTACAAATTCATAGGGCTCCTGAGCTGTGAGACAACCATCGGTGGACACAAGTATAGCACAAAGTACCTAACGCACCGAGAAAGTAAGTAGCGTTCTCCGCTCCCCGAATTTCAGAAAGCACTCTGCCCTGGTGACGTTATTCACTTTTCTTTCTCTCCGTCACGTCCAGCCAACACAATTTTTGACGTTCAGTTAAGCACCCCACGTCTTGTCAAGTTGCTGAAAGGAGACAGCCTGGCAATTAACTGCACTGTCACCGCCGCCTGGAACACCAGAGTGCAGATGACGTGGACTTATCCTGGAGAGGTGAGTGCTGTGGTTGAAATTAAGAATCTGGGGGTTTCCCATAGATCACGCTGTATCTAGCATCCCGGGAGGAATTTTGCCTTGAAATGCTTGCCATGGTTCACATTCCATCGTTTTGACCCTTGCTGACATGTATTTAAAGGTTTCTTTTTTTCTTTCTGGTGCTTAATTGAATAAGTAAACATGTTTACACAATGTACTCTGGTTATATTGCATAATTGCAAGTGAACGCTAGAGTTGTTTCATCCCTGGGAGCTTCTTTTCAACCTGGAGAAATGGTAGAAATTTATCACCCAGTCCCAGGCAGGGGCTCTCTCTTGTGACAAAAAAGTTTTCAGTGAGGCTGTCTTTCTCAACACATGCATTTCAAAGACTGGCAGACAGTCAGGCACCCAACTCGAGCATGTTTAGAAAAGATATTTTGATTTAGCTAGCCAAAATCTTATTTGTTAAGTGTCACACGAACAATCCTCTTGTTTTGACAACTACAGGAATGATCTTGAATGTGCTTCTCCTCCCCCCACATTGGGAGCATCCTCATAAATATTTGTTGCTTACAGAATAACTGCCAGCGAGTCCGTGTAAAGCTGATAAGAAATTTGACATTAGTTTAGGGTTTACAACTCCCATTCCTTTCATGTCAATTTGATTTATGCTGGTGATTCAAGTCAAGGTCATTTATTATGTCACTCATTGTGCCTAATCACAAGCTGAAATTATGATTACATTATATAGGGAAGATTAATGCAATCGTTTCTTGCATACTGTAGCCTTTTCCCTGGCATTTTTTCACCTCAGAAATAAACAACTTAGCAACAAGAAATGCTCCAAATATATTATATTGCTCATTGCTGCCTTACCAAGCCCTAGCTGGGCACTGCACTTGTGAAATTCTGCTTTGTTTTTATTTGGATGGTAACTGAAGGGTGCTCAGTGTTTATAAGACACCAACGATGTCCTGGGTTAAATAAACTTTGAGGCCAAAGGCTGAGGGGGAGTTGCAGGAAATAACTCCTCAGACTCACATTATCTTCAGTTCCACCCTGTTATTCCCTTGCCAAATCTAGTCCCTTTCCCGTCTATAGTGTTTCCAGAACTCTCCTCTTCTTGTGTTAATGCCCTCTTCTTCTATATGTCTGCTGCCTATGCATACTGAATCCAGGCACCAAACTATGTGCCAGTGACTCTGGGGATTTTTACAAGCAATGCTGGGCAAGGCGCAATGGGGAGCTGGGTGTGTTGGTATGGCAGGCCATACAGAAGGGATGATCTTCGTCTGGAAAGAACTAGTTTGGATGCTATTACAACTTTGGCGAAGATAGGAATGAATTGCCATATAATGTTACTTCTAGTTTTTATTGTTGACCTTCTGGAAATGTTAAGTGTCTTTTGTGTGTCTGTGCTGTACAGAGGAATCTGGATTTTTTTGTTTGTTTGTTTGTTTATTAAGGTATGGTGGCAGTACAGTAAAATAAAAATCTTAATAATCATGAAAATTGGTTTGATTAAGCTCTTTCTTGTTCATTTTTGCTTTTATAGGCAAGGAAGAGAGGTTCTGTAACGCAGCGCATTGACCAGAAGAATACAGAAGCCAATATTTTTTACAGTATCCTTGTTGTTGACAAAGTGCGTGATATTGATAAAGGCCAGTATACCTGCCACGTGAAGAGCGGGCCATCAATCAAAGCTGTTAACACAACAGTCATTGTTTACGGTAAGAAATGTTGCAGATTTGTAGAATACTGAATGCTCATGTACCAAGTTCAGTCATATGATAGCTTGACACAAAGTGGAAGTGAATTTATGGCACGTTCATCATCGGTAGAAAAGGGAGGGAGACCAGAGAAAATATGTGCCTTTTCTTCCACGACTGTTTTGTGTTGTTGGCAGTAGACGTGTTAATGTTCAGTGTGATCACTGTTGTCTGCTAAGTACTGTGATGACCCTGTCCTCAGTCATTTCTGGCAGAAGCAATCAGTTAAACTGTAGTTTGGGGGGGTGGGGGTGGGTTGGAAAACAAACAAAAAAAAAAACCCCACCAAGCTGAATTTAAACAGAAGAATTCCACTTCCTCTTCTACAGTACTTGTTTATTGTTTCCTGTGAAAAATGAAGAAGAAATAAATACACTAGCCCTACATGGAGCAGGGAGCAGGTAGCTKCCAGACCATTCAAAAAACTGAAACAAGCACAAGATACAGCAACTCATTAATGTGGGTTCACAGTTGGAGCCTTAAATGAGTTCCCTATGGTCTGCCTGGGCTTGCTGTGAGATATGGAAATTCCTTGTGTTATTTCAAGCTTATGTGAATCAAGACTTTTGTGCATTGGGACTCTATAAGAAGCTACCTTGTTTGTGGCATCCTGTCACCATCAGGACTACCCAGGATCTTTGGAGCATCATTGGTGTTAATGACCAAGTGGTTGGAGGGTGTCCTCTACCACAGATGAGTCATGGTCAGAATATTGATTTGTTCTATATTTTCAGTGGTCTATCTTTTCTTTCTCATCTGGAAGTATGGACTAAGCACCAGATGACGGTATTCTTAGAGAGTATTTCAGTCTATTTTCTCTGTTTAAACCTTGTACTAAGTCACTAGGAACATAAGATGAATCATGATATCAACTTCTTATGTTCTTGAACAGATAAGTCTGAAGCTATCAGAAACTGACTTAGATTAAAATTAAAGTCAGAGAAGCTAGAACTGTTGAAGCTAGCCTGTAAACTCTCACTCACTTAAGCAGCTCCATCTATGGGATACCCATATTAGAAAGATCCTGTGTGAATCAGGGTTGTGTCTTTAAGTATAACCTGACTTGTGTGATTAAACTGCTGATTTGTCTTGTGCATGTTATTTTCAATGTACATGGCAAGTGTGATTAAATATTGCACTTGTTTAATAGATATCCAATATCCTTATGCAGCCCATAATGTGAGTAAATATTGCACCATAGGTACTATCAAAAGGGCACTCAAACAATTTTTCATGTTTTGAAAGTTTTATCTTGCTTAAGTGCATTTTGGGGAAAAAAAAAATTCAATATATTGTACGAATATTCTGTTTTATTGCCCCTGGTTAAACCCATCAACTTGCCAGAGAGTTTGAAATATGGGGCAGTACAACTGGAAAAGAATGAATTCCAGCAGGTTGAGATTGTTCCAATGAAGTGATAAAGATTTGTTTGTTTGATGAAACAGCTGTTTACCAACGATACAGAAAGTTTCTGCCTTTTCCTTTGCTGTTTCTCTGAAGGTCCCTTCAGTCCTCTCTGGCAGAATATTTTCTTTTGGAACATTAATTGATTCTTGGCCTTTAGGGGTGGAGTGGTCATCTGCTCATCTAGTTCAGCTTCCCATGTACCACAAAACCACCTTATCTCTCTTGTGTTGAAACCAGTGCCTTTTTTTCTGACTGAAGCACAATATGAATTTTGGCTAAAGCGGATCTTCTCCAGGCAGATTCATGGCCTGGGAACTGTATCGCAGTTTCTTGCATATTTGTGGTATTCTTCTCTATATTTTTTAGATCTTTAGGTTTTATTCTTGCTGTTGCCATGTGGGAACACCAAAATTATTAAAGATCATTTTTATTTGGATTCCTGTTCTCTTTAGTAGAGCAACTGTTTTTGCAGGCTGAAAAATCAGTAATATAGGTGCACTCTCTTTCTTTTCTTTAAGATAAAATGTTCATTAATTTGAAACGTCGAAGAAAAACTGTGCTGGAGGCTGTAGCTGGAAGAAAATCCTATCGTTTGTCAATGAAAGTGAAGGCATTTCCCTCTCCAGAGGTTATATGGTAGGACAACAGTTACTTCCACATATGCACACTGGACCTCTTCTTAGATGAAAAATAATACCTTGGTAAAATATTCATATAAGACCCCTTGAAATGGCAACAAACTGGAGACAATACAGTTGTGGAGTTTTATTGGAAGTTTCAGGGTTGTCCTGGGTATTAATAATTTATGAGAACATTATCTCCATTTTGCAAGTGCAAAAAAGGAGGTTTGGAAAGTTTAAAGCTCAGATCCTCAAATATGTTAGATATGTCTCCTATTGAAATCAATGGACACTCTACAGCTAAGCATCTCTACTAACCTTGACTGAAGTGTTGCATCCAACTTCACTCAGACCTGGATATGAACTTGCTTTTCAGACAGTACGAGAAAGAAAAGGCGGCTTTCATTAAAATAATTGACTGAGTTGAGTCATACAGGCATGCACTATTAGAAAAGCAGTGGAAGTTGTTTTTATTATATGGTGATCTGCAGGTTGTAGATCTGCTTTAGTGACTGGAGCTTTCACTTTGGCTCATGTATACTGTGCTAAGAAATCTTTTGAACAGTTTTTTGTATTAACCCAAACCACTTTTGTATAAAACAATGTTATCTATTCATGATCTCAAGTTTTTGGAGTTTTTTTGGTTTTGTTTGTTTGTATGTGTTGGTTTTTTTGTTTTTGTTTTTTGTTTTTGGTTTTTTTTTGGTATCATTTTAAATACTAGTAGCTCTGGCTCAATTCATTGCACTTTAACAAAGGGTCTATGACAAGACTGATTAAGAAAACAAACCATACATACATGAACAGTGACAGTTCATGTTACTCACAGCCAGAAACTACTTTTGCTCCAAACATTTTGTTTTGTTTTACAAAACCCTTACATTTATAGCTCCACATGGAAAATTAAGGGGCGAAAGTGAAGCTGATGCTAGCCATTTATACAGTATTTTCTGTTTCTTTAATGGTTGGGCTTGTTGACTACACATATAGATCCAAAACTTCTGAAATACAAAAAAAATCCATTTAAACAAGATTCTTTTTTTTTTTAATTTATCACTGTGAGGTTGGTCAAACACTGGAACAAGTAGTCCAGAGAGGCTGTGGAGTCTCCATGCTTGGACATATTCAAAACCAGACTGAAAATGGTCTTGGGCAACCTGCTGACCTTGCTTTGACCAGGTGGTTAGACTAGGCGATCTCCAGAGGCCCTTTCAGCCTCAACTATTTTGTGGTTCTGTAAAATACAGATAGAGTGAAATGCCTAAATCCATAATCCTTAGATCCAATTTTTAGTGCTCCTCTAATAACTGTAAGAGTTTTCTGTAAATACTTACTAAAACCTGTGAATCATTTTAATCAAGTCCATCATCATAGCGAAACTCTGTTGCACTCTTCTACTAACATCATGTCAACCTTCATACAACAACCTACAGCTTTATGCTGTATTTTAGACTTTGAAGAAAAATGTTATGCTTCTTCAGGAATCTGTGTGTGAGCAACAGTTAGTACTTTCTATGTTGATTTTCTGTTATCTTTAAAAACATTCACTTGATAGCAGGATATCTGATTCTTAAGTGCTTATCTAATCTACTTACTCTTCCTCTTCCTAAAATCACAGCTGTGCTTAGGCTACTGTAATACTTTGTCCCAGGATGTATTCTGAGGTCATAAAGAAATGGTCAGTGCTGGATGACGCAACCTTTGTTTGTGTGAATGACTCTTAGCCAAAATGGTTGTCTTCTAGACTAAATGGCGGCACAAGCATGGAAAACTGGGATCTTCAGAGACAGAGTTGCAATTTTCAGCAACTCTGAAATACTATAGAGCCCTGTCAGATCCTTACCAATTTTAATATATAGAATGGTATTCTCCAAAGTGCTTTATAAATATCAGCTATCTTATTTGTAAGGGAAGTATAAGACTCTGGTAAACAGAATCTGAGACTGTAAATTCAATCCTTGCCCAAAGATTGAGAAATGTGAAATGGAATAACGCAGGCAGTTTAAGCAACGTTATTTTTCAAAATTTTGATTCCTGGAATTCTTTTAAACAGGCTAAAAGATGGGCTACCTGCTGCTGAAAAGTGTGCCCGGTACATGGTTAAAGACTATTCGTTAATCATCAAGGATGTTGCTGAGGAAGATGCTGGAAACTACACTATAATATTGAGCATACGGCAGTGGAACTTGTCTAAGAATCTTACAGTCACTCTTACAGTAAATGGTAAGTTTACAGCATGTTCCCATGCTTCTCCTGAATATGTAAATGCTAAATTTTCATTGAGCTAGATTTTCATTGATCTGGCACAGTTCAGGTCATTGTGGGTTTTCTCACTGACTTTCATGGACCCAAATCCAAGCCCCATATGCAGGGTGACAGGCCCATCTTGGAATCAGAAGACGGACACCGGTTTTCATTAGAAGGCTTTTTGTCTTCCATGGTCACATACTTGTTCCTGATGACTTAAATGTGTTACTAACCATTCATCTGACTTAGGCCTGCTGTTTTTCTTTGTTCTCCTGGGCATTTTTCTTATTGCTCACCCTGCAGGAATGTAGTATTTTCATGATCATGCAATACATTGGAAATGAGCTGGTTTTAATTGCTTTCCAATTTTTACCCTTTACAGTGAAACCCCAGATATATGAAAATGCCGTGTCATCATTCCCTGATCCCAATCTGTATTTACTGAACAGCAAACAAGTGCTGACATGCACTGTGTATGGTATTCCTCAGCCTAAAATTACGTGGATGTGGTATCCCTGTAGACAAAACCATTCTAAAACAAGGTAGGACAGCTTCCTTACTTCTATTTAGCATGTCTTCCCTTACTACTACATTTAAATATTTACTTTTTTACAAGAATAAAGCTTGCCATGACCATTGCTTAGTAGAGTTTGTATACTTTTAAGTAATGTATTTTTTTGGTAAACATGTAGGCACAATGCAATTTTTTTTTTGCATCATTATTTGAAAATGGAGGGCAGAGTTGTTATTTTGTATTGCTACTTAGGTTTATTTACAGTTCACTACCATTCATGCATGTAATGTCCAGAGGCAATAATTGCTTTTTAATTTTTATGAGGGAAGCCTTGCAGACAATGTCTTGCAAAGTTCACATGCTTTCTCATGGAGGAGATTTCCATGCTTTCCTTCGTGCTTTCCTCCATGCACAGTGATTCCCCTGTGTGGCGGCTTCTGAAATGCAACAGAAATAATCTTAAAGACTTTTTCCATTATGAAGGTTAAATCTCTGTTATGATAGGTTGACTCATAGATTCAGTTCAGCAAGCCAAATGTGTCCAGCATTCTCCAGATGATATTTCAACATGGTAAAATATAAATGGTACCATACAAGCTTACTTGATGCTAATGTAGTGCTTAACTAATCCTCTTTTATGTTTAAGCTTTCTTTTGAACTCTGTTTCTTATGATTACAAGTTTGTGTGTTGACTCAATTACCCAAAGCTCTTCCCGAATCATGAAATCTGACACAATCTTAATGATTAACACTCAACCTCCACAACAGCATTAGCATTAAGCTACTATTAGAGAGTTCAAACATGCAAGATATCTGGATCACAGCACAATGAAGATATTTAAAAATCTAACAAAAGTTTAGGAACCAACGCTTTCTCAGTTTCAGTTGAAGTTAATAATTTTACATAGGATTTAACTTCTTTAACGCTTTCAAAGAATTGGGTTTTAGTGCCAATCCAGCAAATATTTAAGCACATGCTTAACTGCAGGGATACAAGACACGTCATTCAATTAAATAGGACAAACATCTCATTTCAAATTAAGGGTGCTTGTAAGTGCTTTGTGACCAGTGAGAGAGTGGTCAGCACTTCCTAGAAGCACACATAGTTTCTCCAATTACGCCTTGCTTTGGGATTGTGCAAATAGGTGGCTTTCTGTGCCCTTCTCACCAAGAGGTGGCACTAGCAATCTCTCCTTTTGCTGAAATAGGTATAACCTGAAATTCTCCATTTCGAGGACAGGTGAGGGCTGCATTTCCTCTATCTATCTGTTATGTTACCTTCGAAGGACAAGTTGCAATATTCTGAGTATTAATTTATTTTTGCTTATAGGTGCAAGGTGTAAGAAAAAAGAAATCACAACACTTTTTAAGTAGAGAAACCCAGTGAAAGGCATATATGAAAATTTACAATCTTTTAGTTTCTTTCAAGTGTTTATACATCTATGCATGCTCTGGATTGAAATCACGGTGTGGCACTGATAAAACGGTTGGTTCTTCTTTGGGAGTTGGGGTGGTGCTCGTCCATTGTCAAATATTTCCTTCTGTTAACAAGCACAGACCTGCACTATAGCGCAGGAGAGCATGTCATCAGAAATAGAAATTAATATCCGCAAGCAGGTGTTTAATAATGTGCTAAACTGTAGACTCAATTAAATGCTAATTAGAAGTGTGTTTGAGCAGGTGATCAAAGGAGAAATGTAACAATTTGAATCAGCTATTGGCTCTGTTACAAGGTTGTTTCCAGACTTGCTTCCAAATTGCCTTCATAATTGTTCTGTGACAATTCTCTTTAACCCCCTCCCCTTCCTTCTCCTTTAAATGCTCATTGAAGAAGTAGTCTGGAGAACACCATTTTTAATGCTTTGCCTAAGAGGAGTGGAATGGCTCCCTCTGAATAATATGGTGACAATTAACTATCGCAGAAAGGCAGAAATACCTGAATAATTACATTTTGTCTCCTGCTCCAGGAAGGGAGCGGAGTGGACTACCTCAGCAGCTGGCACGCCTTGCTCAGGCTGATGTTTGTGCCAGTTCAGGTGTTCTCCCTGAAGAACTGGAGAATCCTTTAATCCCACCTATTTCACTATACTTTCCTCTTTGTGTGAGGGGAGGTTTTCCTAAACAACAGATTTAAGGTGTGCGTACCTTGTGCAGCAGATAAAAAAAAAAAAAATGTATCTTAGCCTGCCATTACAGCATTTCTTTGGATTTACCTGACCAATGTTAGGTTTCCAAGGCTAAAATATTACTCTACTTGTGCTCAAGTAGTGCCTGTTTCTGTGCACAGATGTGCCTTGTACCTTAAGTTGATAAACCCCCACAGGTTACCATTATTCAGTTTATGGCAGTAGGGATTCTCATCAGGTTTCTGAGACCCATGCCACGGACAGAACGCACACTCCGAGTAAAAAGATGCCGTTGCTGCAAAGACCTTGCAGTGCACAGATCTGTTTGCTTCAAGATTTATATATGTGCTTAACTTTACATCACTTGAGTACTATCACTGCAAGCTGGGGAATGATGCATCGTGCATAAATTAGATGATTTTATATTTGAAGGACTGTTGCCTATGGGCTCCTTAATAGAAACCATTAGGTTATCTGGCTGCTTCTTTCAGTTTCTGTTCCAGACAGTATTTCTGTTTCAAAAATCTAAAAATACCTCAGTAGATTCCATTGCTTTTAAATAAAATGCAGATATATTTTAATGCTTTGTGATTAATACAATCAATTTACATAACTCTCCTCTCTACATCATTCAGGCCAGTCACAGGAGGCCAGCCAAATTAAACAGTTTCCATAGTTTCCTGGTAGCAAATTAAAAAAAAAAAAAAAAATCCCTGTAAAATTGCTCAACAAATTTGACTTTTTAGAATGTGGAGAGATCAACGTCATTAAAATTCCTTGTTCTTTATTTTCTGTTAAAATTACTTTGCTTAAACTAACTCTATTGCCACTAAATAACCTTTTGTTAGTTAGCTAGTTTGTTAGTTAGCTAACTAGATGGATAGGTGGAAAGATTCTCTTCCAATGTTCACCCCAGCAAGGAAACATAGAAGAGTCAAGAAAAACTGTCTGGGGCAAAAAGTAATGTTTTGGGGTTTTTTAAAGGTTATGCAGAGCTAGTAAATTCAGAGATGGCAGGCAAAAGACAGTAGAAGATGCAATGAGAGTTAAAATAAAATGCAATTAAAAAAATTAAAGATTAGTCTTTCTTAAATGACCGAGAAACTTCTTTTCCAGTGCTACCTTACTCCAGCTTGCTCTGCTGCTCTGTAGCAGATACATGCATTCCCAGGCTGGGCAGCTCCCAGTTGCTCAGTGGATATATCAGAAGACAGCCTGTGCGACACTTGTCCCGCAGTGTCCATCAGCCTCCTTGGTCTCTTTCCTACCACCCTGGAGTTGTTCTTTCTGGCCTTGTTTTCACTCAGGTTGGGTTGTCAGCAGAGGGGCAGCCAGCGGCAGGGCTTGCTGAGGGTCTCTGGAGCCAGCCAGGCGGCTCCACCTAAGCCTCATCAGCTCTGAGGCTGCAGAACGAGCATCTACATGCTGGGAACGTGCTTGATGTTAATGGTTCTTGACCCGAATCTCTTCAGCAGATTTGTGTTTATCTTAAACTGGTCTGGCAGAGGTTGCCAAGAAAGGCACATGGGATACTGAGATTGCTCAGTGGAAGCACTGGTTTCCTCAGCAGTTGTGCAGTGGGGACAGTTTCTCTCTTTGGACATTTCCATGTGGGCAGTTCAAGAGAGATCTTCATTGTGCTCTGCCCAAGGTTTGACCGATTGGCCCTTCAGAAACTGCAAACAGATGCAACACTGAAATTTTACCTTGGGTGTTCCAACTCTCCCACCACCTTGCTGCCTCCCTCTGTCCTTGAGCTATCAGTTTTGTTTAGCCTCAAACCGAATATCAGATTATTATTTTACAACCCTGCCGTCACATTAGTCTGCGTTTTTTGGCTTTTGTTTTTTTCTCTGTGTGTGTGTGCATGAGAGAGAGAAACATGATGGTATTGTGGAGATGCCTACAAAAACAAAGTCATTGGAAAAACTGGTACCTGGTTCTCTGCCCCCTTGACTACAGTGTCAGGATATGAACTCTTCTTGGTGGTAAAACCACCTGAATGGTGGGATTGGGAATGAAGGGGCTGAATACCTGAAGTTGAGGACAGAAATGGGCAGCAGGGACCAGGGGCTGTGCAGCAATGCCTAAGCTGGTACTGCTGCCAAAGAGCCAATCTCAGGAAACCACGATGTTTGTAACTCTGATGTGGGTCCATGCTCCTCAGTGGAATCACTACAGGTTTAGCACAGAGTGATGAGAAGGGAATATTACCTCCCTTCGAGGCTTGTCTGCAGTATGAAGGTAAGGTCACATGAATAACTTTCTACAGAAATAGCTCTCCAGCACTGCACAGGGAGGAAGAGGAATGTGTCATGGATCTCAGCGAGGCAAAAACTAGAGGTTTTCCTTGAAACTTCTGCAGAGATATAGAAAGCCTGAAACTACTGTAATGAAAGTGCATGGCCAGACTCCCACCAGCTTCAGTGAAAGAGGAGGCAGGCCATGTGTGCATAGCAGTCTAATTGCATTTCTGCATTGTTTATGTCAGTGTATTAATAAGGGATTGAAAGGCAGAATCATTAGGATGTGCTCAGATAGATTATCAGGGGAAACCAGATTTGGAACATCAGTGAGGTATGTAAAATGAACAAGTAAAGAACAAATGTTAATTGTACTTAATTAGAAATGTACTGAACCACCCAAATTTAATTGTTGGATGTCTGCAAACATTGATGCCCATTAGTTTGTCCGCAGCGGCTGTTTTTGTTCCCCATGCCACCTTCTATTTTCGGGAAGGGGAAGTCTGAGTCCTTAGAGCTGGTAAAAGTAGGTCAGATGCCATTAATAAACAGGTAGTTCAAAAATGCCTTTGTTTAATTTGACATGTAGCCAGATCCTCAGCTCTAAATTCACACTGGCAGAGGATCTGGTTGGTGGCCTTTGTGCCTTCCACTCTCTATTACAAGAAAATCCTCTAACAGTGATCTAATAACATAAAGGTACTTAAAATGGGCACATGAAAAAATATGCTAGCTATTCCCTTATTTTGCTATGGTTGGGGAAATAGATTAGGGTAGATAAAAATCAGACCCTGTGTTCTTCACATATCTTTCAAAAAATACAGAGGAACAGACATGAGTGTACATTGTGGCAGCATGGACTTGCAGAAAATTTGAAGCCAAAAGAATAAAATAGCATCTGATCTTCTTCAGCCTGAACAACAAATGTGCTGAAGCATCTCATTCTGCACTTCCACTGTGAGCCAAAAGTCAATCCTCTGAAAACAGCTAATAGGGCTGTATCCTTGTTCACAGTCAGTATTTTGGAATTTTTTAAAATATTTTTTTAATATTTTACTTACAAAATGCCATATGAATCAGACCTGGCATATACATATGGATAAATAAGCTTGACAAATACATGGTATACACTGAATACAGTCTGCCCCAGTCTGTCCTCAGGGTAACACAGTGAATGCACTGATTAATTTATTCTGCAAGCTGTAAATGCTTTCACTATGGGTCTTAGCTGAACCAGAAGCTTAAGCTTTCAAATTTTGGTATTGCTAGTTTTCAAATCACTTTAAATCAAAGTTTTCCAAGTCTGTTTCCAAAACGTTTTAAACCAAAATGCATTATGTTGCCCAAGTAATTTTTTTAATTGGTCATTGATCAAACCTAAAACATAAGGACTACAGTAACACCCAGATGGTCAGGAGTGCTCTGCTTAGTATCATACTTTTAACCCTCGCTCTCCTATCTTTTATTCACTTGCTGCTCCTTGGTTTTTTCCCAGTTTATTTTTTCCTCTTGGTGCCTTCACAGGGTGGTCTCTTGGCTTTACTAGGGACAGTCTGACACCCAATCTTAAGGAAGAACACATGAGGGTCATGCAGGAAGTTGGAGGTTATTGCTTGACCTTTTACTCACTGTGGCCCAGACCACAGAAACTCAAGCATGTGACAAGCTGTACGTGGGGACTGCACGTCGTGAGCTGCCAGTGTCCAAGCCAGTGGGACGTCCCAGCCCGTAGCCAGAAACCTGCTCCTGCGCTAGCAGGGGCTCTTGGCCAAAGGAAGGCACCAGGTCAAACTCTGTGTGTGCTTAGGAGTGATTATGAATGGAGTACTATTACTGGATCGAGTACACCTTTTACAAAAATATACAAACTTTAGTTAGCATCCTTTTTCCTTTTACGTGTACGCCTTTCAAAAAGCCTTTGCAGAAGGCTTTGAACAGACACGGCGTATGGGGTAAGATCATGCTCATAAAAAAAAAAAAAAATTCAGTTAAAAAATAGAAAACAGAGGTTAAGAGGGAACAGCCAGTTCTTGCAGTATAGGGAGGCGACCAGTGAAGTTTTTCAGGAGCTGGTGCTGGGGTCTGTACTTGTCAACGTGTTCAGAAATAACATGGAAAAGGTGGTAAGGAGGTGAGAGAGTTTGCTGATGATACTAAGTTATTCAGATTTGTAAGGTTGAGGGCTGATTGCAAAGAAATGCAGAACTGTATGAATTGGGGTATTTGAGTGATAAAGTGGCAGATGAAGTTCACTGAAGATAAATGTGCATGATGTACATAGGAAAAAAACATCTGACTTTCACATGTAAAATGTAAGTGTAAAAAGGCTGTACGTGTAAAAAGGCTGTTGGCTGATCATTACTACCCCAAAGAGAGATCTGAGCATTGTGATACACAGGTTTGTGGAAGCGATCACAATCATGAGCAGCTCAAAAAGCAAATCAAGTATTAGGAATTACCAGGAAAAAAATAAAGAACAAAATAGAGAACACCATGATAACTCCACGTAAATCCATAAATTACCAACATCTTTTATACTATGAGCATTTCTGATCCTTTCATCTCAAAGGAAGCAGCTAAAGTGGGAGGCACGCCAGGAGGGGCAACAAAAAGGATCAAAGGAATTTCAGGGAATGAGAGGAATGTGTGAGGGACGAGTGAGGAGGGAGGTCAAGGCTCTGCAGACTGAGAAAGAGGTGACTTGGGGGACTACACAATAGAGATCTACAGACTTTTGAAGGACACAGATGTCTGAGGATCAGTTCTGTATGTCTTTTACAGTTCAAGAAGTAGGAGCCATTAAATGAAGCCAGGAGAAGTGCAATTCGGAACAGAAAAAGGAGATGGCTCTTCATGCAGTGGGTAGCAGATCTGTGAAACTCCTTGCCAGAGGATTTTGGGGGTTTGAAAAGTTTGCACAAAGTCTTGGAAGAGAAATCCACTGAAGTGTAGAAATGGCCTCCGTTGTGGGAAGCTCTTGAGCTGATAATAATTGGTGACTGGGGAAGTATTAGGAGGAAGTATCTGAAGTTAGTCCTGCTCTTACTCATCCTCAACCATCTGCTTATGGTCATTGTTGAGACAGGATGTGGGGTAGATGGATCCTTGGTCTTATATCCACGTCTGTCGGTGTTTTCTCTTCCTGTTTTCCCTCTAATCGACTCCCCTCTCTCCTTAAAAATGTTTCCCTCCATTCTTTCTCATCCCTTCCTTGTTTTCTGCCTGCACTTCCAGTCCCTTGCTCCAGTCAGCCCAGAGTTGCTCTCAGACCCCTACTTGCAGCGAAGCCGAAAACAAGCCATCTTGAAAAACACAATCTTAGTACAGCAATAGCTCTTTCATCTCCTCTGCTGATCACTGGAAAATTGAAAGGGTGTTAGTTGTGCTTCCAGCTTGTTAGCAAGACAGGGAGTATTAAGGACTGTGTAAATAGATTAGTGAATAATTACTCTTTTCTAGAGCCAAGAGGATCCAGTCAGGACAGCAAAGAAAAGGAAGGGAATTTCAGCATTATGAGAAGAAAGGTGCTGGGGATAGCTGGATCTTGGAAGGCTATAGGTGTGAGGTTATGTCTAGAAGTCGAGTGAGCTGTTAGGAGTGACTTGTGCATGGAAAATAACTTATGCCGGAAGGGTCTGAACAATAATCTTGGACTTATATATAGGGAGCTTATTTGGAAATAGAAGAAACGGAGAGTAGGAGTGGACATTGCATGTAGAGCTTTCATGGTCTTTCTCTTTAGGTTTCTGACTGCTCAACCAAATCATAAAACACCTCTTCCTTTCAGTACAACACAGACTATTAAAAGAAAACATTTTTTCCCAGCAAGAAGTTCTAGGTGCTTGTGGAAACCTCATGCTTTTAGTGGTAAGTCTGTAGTTCCAGCCAACATTCAACTTCTCTGTGGAGGACGTGGTTGGCACTCTTGGAGGGAGAAAGTGGAGGCTGAGTCACAGTGACCACATGGGAGATGAGAGTGATTACAGTCTAGCAAAGGAGGGAAAGGAGGCGGACAAGAAGGAAGGAAGGAAGGATTGGCTGAAATGTGGTGGTATTCTGTGTCCATGAAGAATGTTAGCAGAGTGAAGCAGGAAACAGAGGGTCAAGAAGCAAAATATATTTATCTGATTACCAACTCAAGGTGAGAAAATTTCAGGTCAACTCAGGATGTGCAAAAAACTGAAAAATTGCTTTCAAATGCTGTTATGTTCCCTGATGGCCGGGGGTCTTAAGTACTGGCAAAGTAGTTGGAAGCAAAATGTGTTTTTTGGTGACCCTCAGCCTCAGGCATTTGCATTTTTTGTTGTGAATAGCTGGTGTTGCATAGTGCTCAGGTGCAGATGTAGAAGTGATTTTTTTTTTTTTTCCTGTGGAAATGTGAGCCATGGGCTGATGAAGGATTGAAAGGTGGGATAGGTAAGACTGCTGTTGATCTTACTGCTTCTTTTGAGATAGTTCAGGTCAATCAGCATAGCATACTGGCTATGACTTTCTGTCATAGCATACTGGTGTAGTTCAGGGCAAGCCATAATGTTTGGAAAGGATGACTGTGAAAGGGAAACACTATCCATTCATCTGGTTGCATGTAGATAATAGCAGGAAAGGCAGTGTGCAGCTGTCAAACACTTTCTTTTTCCATAGAGCCATGGTGATGTGCAACAAGATGATGGATGCCATATACCCTACTGTTTTCAAAGATGCTCACCAGGAGGATGAGGCATTCAGTACATTGGGGACCTCCCCTAGAGAATGCGCTTTCCCTCTATGTATCCCCCTCAATGGGGACACAGAGCATCCTATAAAACAGAAAAAACCTCAATCCTCACTCTGGCAACGGAGCAGTGCACCAGGGTCCCAACCCAGCCTAATGCATTGAGGCCACTGAGAAAGCCTCCAGCCACCCTGCAGCTCGGCAGTGAATAACTTTTCAGCACAGCTAATAGTGTCCAGTATACTTGGTCAGAAGTCCACTCGCATGCTGGAAACCGAGGGTGAGGAGTGGCGATGGAGAGTTGCTGTTCTCAGGGAGTTGTGAGCATGTCTGAAGTGAGATGGGCTGGTGATGTTCCATCTGAGGGGCAAGTGTTGACACTGCAGTGGGCAGCAGTAAGGACCAGTGACAGTGAGAGCAGAGAAGCGAAGGGCTGAAGAATGAGACAGGCAGAGGAGTAACCTGCACCACTCTCACCAGGACTTCTTGTTTGGCATTCCTTGCTAAGCTCCTAAATAAATATAAATAAACAAACTACAGTATGTGATGTAAACAGTATCTAACTCCTACTATTTGTAGAAGATTTCCTCCTAGCCCCACTARCCCACGTACTCTGTGTGAGTGTGTGTATCGGGGAAGGTGCTTGGGATGAACTCCCAGCTGGCTGCAGCTTTGCCACCGAATGCGCTGGGGCTGGCATTTTGACCTCTAACCAATTATTTTTGACCTAGAGTGGGAGCACTTGGGCCGTAACTCCATAATGGACAGGCGCATTATAGTGTTACAGCCAAAGTTCACAGAGCATGCTGGCGGGGGGCCAGCACACGTTCTCCCCCTCCACCCCCATTAAGCACGTTTCACAACCTGTACATGCTCCCTGCTACTATTTTCCCTCTCTGTTTCCTGCCTCAAATTGACTCAATATTCCCCAGGACACGTGGCTACGCCAGCCTCACACTACCAGTTGCACAGCGCTGGATGCTGAGGCGTGGAGCAGGCGAGGCCCATGTCATTCAGATTTTTTTTATAACTTCCAAGTGGAAAACAGTTCCTATATATTCTTTACAATTCCAGGAATTTCCAGAGTTCCTGTCTTAAAGTTAGTGTCGTCACCATCGCCTCTTGAAAGACGTGAGTCAGCCCAACTTGTATTTGTAATAACATTGCCCGATGCTACTAGGAATTGATTGCTGCCCTAAAAAAAGGATAGATGCTGTGGAAAAATATTGTGCCTGCCATTAATCATTCTCAAAAATGGTCACCATCAGTGACAGGATGGCTTCTTCTTGCTCCTAGTACTGGTGCAATTGCCAAATACTACCTCAGTAAACAAGAGTGTGATTGAGGCTGCCAGTGGCTTTGCCAAGAGGAATGCTTAGAGAATTGAATGGGATGTTACAGGAGGGAAAGGTTGCAATGGCCACTGGCATCACACAGGAGGGTTTGGGAGGGAGGAGCTGAGAAGATGAGAAGACAGAAGATGAGTATTTTTCCAACTGATATGGAGATCGAGGCTCTTCCACTGGTATTTGTCACTCTACCACTTGAACTGCAAATTGCAGAACTGTCTCCAGGATGGGGAAAAAGATGTGTCTGGACACAAGCTGGGTCTAGGGCTTTCATTTAGGACTGTCTATCATACAGAGAATCGGATCTGTCCTGTGAATAAGCAGAGAAAGCCTTTACCTCGGCTCCTACGCTCTGCTGTGAATCACTGGGGTGACAACAACTTTTCTTCTGAGACCAGTAGTTTCATAGGCAGGACTTTAGCTTGGAGCTGGTTTGTAGTTTGATTTCAGTGAAATACATCAAGATGACATGAAGTACACTCTTACCCTGGAAACTTTTCCCCGTCGATAGTTATAAATATACCATGCTATTGTGCTTGGCATGCTGTATGCTAATAGAGGTGAGGGCTCTGAAACTCATTAGGAAAGGGAGAGGGCTGCAGAGCAGAGTGAGGACAGTGTGAAGCTAAGGTTGATAACCATGGCCTTGTCCAGAATAGGCCATGGGAGTTTTCTTATCTCACTTTGGCAGGAGGTGCTGCTAGCTTCCTGTGCGAAATCAGGAGCATATGCTGCTTTCCTCTTGTTGTTTGGCTTCCTCCGCTACACAAGACGGTTCCCAGCACTGTGATTATCTTTGCATCTTCAAACATGGCACACTCTGCTTCCTCAAGGGCTTGATGTATTCTTGAGAAGCAGGCTGGCTCCCCTCCCCCAGGCCACTTCTCTAGGGCCCCCGCCGGTGCCAGCTCCGCACATCACAGACCTTTTGTAAAGCTGAACTTACTTCTGGTTGCATAAACCTCCCCCCAGCCCCTCCAAAGAAGTGTAAATTCCCAAAGCTAAGGGCGGCGAGCAGGTCTGCCGGCAGCGCTCGCCCGGCAGCGCTCGCCCCGCGCTGCAGGCAGCCGGGCAGGCAGCGCGTGCTGCCGGCTTCCCCCGGCCCCCAGCGCCAGCAGAGCCACTCTCACCCCTCCTTCCCCCCATGCTGGGCTTCTCTCGAAACCCACAGGAGCATTAACAGCTTCTGTTTTCACAAAGGAATAGCCTATTTCTCAGGTTCTCGACACAAAGGACGAAGCGTGCCTGTGCGTGCGGGGGTGTGTGTGCGTGCACACAGGCAACGCGCATGCGAGCACGCACGCAGGCACATGGAAAAAACTACTTAGGGGATGAGAAACCTGACTGCTCTGCTTCTCCCAGTGCTCGACTAAGACAGTAGAGTCTGATTACCTTGCTCTGAGATTGCATGATGTTTATAAACATACATTTGTACACACATCCCCTTAGCATTTATTATATCGGATCTCTACACATGCATAGTTGCACCCACAAAGTAGGAATGTGAAAGGATCTGCGGGGAAACAGGTGTAAGAAGTGCTTAGAAATGTACTGGCAGATATTAGCTTGTTTATCAATCTCTGTGCACACTGTGTGCTTTTTCATTAACCTGGCGGTAACCCTGCTGTAAGTTTTCCTGAAGATGCCAAGCAATGAGGCTCATCCCACAACAAAACATTTCAGGAATTCATGCGCTCCGGAGATATCTGCAGTAAGATTCAGATATCCAAAATTCAGTGGGATTTCCCTGCAAACACAGGCAGTTCTTGCTACAAATAGGATACCCTTGCTATTTTACTGAGTGGATAGTTTGAAGTAACTTGCAATTTCTTTACAAAGCTTAAAAATACATGCCTGATGTTATCTGAGAACACACGCAACAAAACATCAATTGAATTAACGGGAAGATGGTTGTGTATTTTGCTCCCAGCCAGAGTAAATTTTTATATTTTCATTTTTCTCTCTTTCTTTCCAAGCATCTGTACTTAACATAAACATTTGGTTTGATGACTACATCTAAGTTCAGCGGAGCCTTTTCTCTTTCTGTTACAAAATGCCTGCTGTTAGGACCTGAAGTCAGGTTAGGAGGCAGGACTCTTAATTACTTCCACTTGTCCCTTCCCCATCTCTACCCGATGCTGCTGGCTTAAGCAGTGACTTCACGTGGCACCGCTGGCAGCAGCAAGAGGAAGGATGACTGAGTACTAACCTGAGTAACCAGCTCAGGAGCCTGGAGGTGGCTCGTGTTCTCTGTCCCTAAGCTGTGTTAGTGTATTTGAGGTTAAAGTGAGAGTATTTGGCAGCTGAGGAGAGAAAGCATCTGGTTCTGCACCCGAAGGGATGAGTCTGAGTCTTGTCCTAGACTTTGCCTGGCAGCCGCGCTGCAACTGATTTGTAAACGTTTGCTGATCCAGCAGACCGTGGAGCCAAAGTGGCGCATACGACAGTACTCACATCTCCCGCTGTGTACCGTGGGCTGTTGGATAATGTATTCTCAGCTTGATTGTGACTCCTTTTTTATTAAAACCATGGACAACAGCTATTAAGTGTATTTGATTTTCTACTATAATTGCATTAACATTGTAATCGGCAGTTTGGACATAGTATGGTATGTGAAGTCAGTAGAGTTCACATATGTGCCTCTGGGGCTAATATTTCATCTAGTGTTTTACATGTGTTTTTCTTGTTATTGTGATGTTATTGTAATTATCATGGTGGTTTATATTATTGTATTAATGAGTAATCAGCACCCCATTGTGCTAAGCATCAACAAAGACATAATACTGTCCTCATCCCTAAGACATTGCAACCTAAATATATATGGTCTTTTTCAAGGAATTATGAGGAAGAGCATAATAATAACTAAGTGTGGAGGCTCCAGAGCTCCAAGAAAGGAGATTGGAGATGGCTTTCAGAGCCGCACAAGCAGTTTCTGAATATGCATTGTACCTTCTTTCTGTCCTTTACCAAAATATGTGTCTCTGAAAGGTCTTTTATAGTAAAGAGCACAAATTTTCAGCATTGTAACAAAGAAACATAAATTCTTTCTGTGAGGAAAGATACCCATTTCCATCTGTTTGAAAGGATGAAAATTTTTAAAATTCTTTTTTAGTATGGATGAAATGAGATTTTGGGGTCTTCATCTTCCTATACAGAGATTGCCCGAATATCCAGTCATGAGGATGTGCCTTTGATACTGCCTGTTTGTGTGCCTACAGTACTGGCATCATGAAATAAGTTCTGATATCTGCTATGGCATGGAAATTTTGTCAGCTTACCAACATTATCATGTCTTCTGTGCTCTAGTCTTGTTACAGAACCAGACTTCTTAAAGCATTAAATGTGCAAAGTAAATGGCATCTACCTTTCTGAACAATTTTTAACCATTTTTTCCCATCTGAATGCATCAACTGTCTTAATGCAGCTGTCTTTCATCCACCCTGGCCTCAATAATCATGTATTATAAGTTGGCTTTTAAACCACAGTCTGGAAGAAATGTTTGTGTAGATAGGGCTTTCTTGCCATGCTATTGCTCCCTGTCCTCTCTCCATGCATCAATGACCATGGCCTGCTCCTGGTTTTTGGCTTTTTCAGCTCACTGAGCCTCTCAATGCATGTTAAGAAATTTGGGCAGACAATGATTACAGCCCAAGTTAGTTTACGTATCATCACTTCTTTAAGCTTTAATATCTGCGAAGAAACTGGCCAGCTTGACACAAAGCTGCACAATTGAAAACAAGCATGTAAAGTTAGTGTACCATTGATATTATAAACAACACAAAGTTTAAGCACAGTTAGCTGAAGGGAAATGAACCTCATTCTTTGGTCAGGATTGCATCACATGCCGTTATCCAGTCACCAGGCTTTAAAGGTCATTTCTCCAAACAATTGATATACATGTCAGAACTATTTGGTTACAGATACTACAGCTGTTATCTTTCAAATCCGTGGAAGATCAAAGGAACATATCGTATTTGAAAGAGCTTGACCCTGCTGAAGGGTTAAGCTCTACTGTGGAAGCTGGAATTGAACAAGCAACAAGTAAATTTTGGATGAAAAGCAAAACTAGATATCCTCAAAGAAGAATAGGGACAGACAGCATTTAAGAAGCATTCCAATGTGTTTATTTCCATGTGTACCAAATTAGGCTTTGGGAAACAAATTAGCTCTACCATGACCACACCTGAATGTTCTGATTAGAAGCCAATTTCTTACATAAGGCAAAAACATTTTTTTTCCTGAGATTTCCATTCATTAACATGACTTTGATTTTTTCAGATTAAATGAACATTTAAATCCCTTTGGCAATTAGGTATAGTTTTGTTTAACTTTGTTTTGCGAATTTACAGCGTTATGGTTATTTTTACTGTGCGTCTTGTAATCATTGAATCCCAGTATTGATATTTTGCCATTTTGTAAACTGAACTGAAGAAAACATTCAGAAATGAGAACTTGCATCATTTTTCATGATAACAAAAAGAACCTGCACGTAGTGAAACAGCATCCAATACATTATGGAATGGATCTTGAAACAAATATAACTTGTCTTGAATTTAATGCTGAAAATAATATGAACTCATGTTTGAAGCCAAGCCTGAACCATGACAATGGCTGAGAACAGGAGCATTGGAAATGGGATGTTGGTCTTGCACAGCCCTATAATTAGGCTCAGATTGTAAATTCTGACCTCCCAGTCCACAGTGGGTTAAATTTTAACATTAACTCCAGAGAGCTAATATTCAAGGAGGGGCTGCGGAAGTGGATCCAATCATCAGGCTCCAAACCTCAAGATTTTATGAACAGTAACTATACTTGCCTGGTCATCACAGCACCTGCAGTTTCCCTGGCTGATCACTGTTTCCAGAAGAATTGTTTTGTCTTATGTGTTGAATGTTTCAATCTATCACCAAATCAATAAAACTTCGATTTTTGTTGTCTTCAGGCATGGCTTTTGCTCTTATACTGAAGGATCTTTCATCCTGAAAGCTGGCAGCAACATAGGAAACAGGATCCAGAGCATCACTGAGAGAACGGCTGTAATAGAGGGCAAAAATAAGGTATGATTCCTAGGAGCAGATAACCTTTCTGTGTGACAGCATGTGTTGAAAAGGCACTGTAAGATGCTATCAAGGTAACAGTGAAGAAGCCAGTATTTTTATATTGTTCAGATTTGAAGAGCTGCATACATGCAAATAACTTCCGTACTTGGTTTTTATCTGCTGAGATGTAGAGATGCACTTATTTCTGCATGCAGGCATATTAAGTGACATGCCAGGAGAGTGTATCAGTGGGATTTGCCATATCTGCTTTCTTAGAKCTGGTCTGTAGTATCTTGGGGCACCTCAGGAGCACAGGGGCAGTGTTCCAGGCCATCTTTGCTTCATTTTGTGACGTTGCACAATTTCCTGTTGTTTTTTCCTATGAGAATTAAACAATTTACTCTCATTAGAGAGTTTATTCACAGATGTGGTCCTAGATTATTAGATGATTGGGTCTTTTTTTGCAATAAAAAATTTAAAGGACCAAATGAATCCAGAATACAAAAGCAAAGTTTAAGAGAGATCTCAGTCAGAGACAGTATGGTGGGATTCATCCCAGCTGTGTTAACTGTCTAAATGTTGTGTCTAGTCCAAGTCAATCATCCCTTTATGGACCATGGGGAGATGCAGGCACTTCTGAAGGACGAGTAGGCCTGTCATCTGCTGGTGTCTATTGTGGGAGAAGAATGCCAATGAGATTACTTGCCAACGGGCACGGAGGATTATCCATCAGTTAAAACCTTCAGATCAACATGCTTTCCTAAAGGATGCCCTAGATCAACTGCACTTCCCTCGGTTAGATGTGAGACTGATTTGGTGTGGTTGGGTAGCCCGCACTACGGAGGAGCTCAGGCGAAGATGCACAACGCCATGCCACTGTCACAGCATCTGGTTTCACAGACTAGTTTGGTTTGTGGCAGTAATGGCTGAAGAGATTATAAATTTTAAAGCCTACCTTATTCTAGGCCTATCATTTCTAAGGACACTGAAATGCTTTTTGTAATATTAAGGGCACCGGGGATATAGGTCTCCTTTCCTTGATGGCTGCCTTCAGTCTTCTGCATGTGAAAATGGATGTAAACTGTAATTACTCTCATGTTAGGGCCCTTTCACAGACCGCGAAATAAATACGGCTCTGCGTTCAGCCAAGAATGGCCTGGGACTGCATTTTCTCCTGCTGTTGTATTATTTAGAAAGTACCACAGGTGTTCGTGGCGCCGTTCCAGTGCATGGGAATGGGCTGGATCCCAGTGAGGCATTTGCTCTATTTAGCTGGCCAACTCTATGTGCTTAAAGATCAAGGCAAAGATGGGAGCAAACAGCTTCCTAGGGGAGACTACCGTAGGAAAGCACATGAAAAATGAGACACAAGGAGGGATTTGAAGGAGGAAAGGGAAATCATTTCAGGCACAGGAACACACAGTCTATTCCAAAGGGGGAATGATGAACAAAAGATAATGAGAACCAGTTATTTTCCAGAAGGAATCTAGCCATGCTATGGTTGAATTCTACCTGCTCGCAGGGTACAGAAGGAGCTGTCTAATGACCAGACCTCATTCTCCTTGTGTGCCATGCGTTTTGGAGACAGCGGAAGAGGAGTGGCTRAAATGTCAAAGCAACTTCCGGTCAACAGCAAATAAATTCCTCCCTGGAGGAAGATGCTAATAATGGGTCCTTGCAGCAGAACTGCAGGTTTTGTTTGAAGTCTTTGGCAAGCAGCCCTTTTTTTAAAATGTGCCCAGAAATGAACCACAGCATGGTCTCTGCATGTGTTACGTGGAAGGTTTTGGAGTGAAACTTAGTGGTTCTCCTTAGTATTCCATGTCTTCATGCTGTTTAGTTCATCTAAGCAAGGTCTACCTTGCATTGCTTTATTCCTCCTGGTCCCTATGGGGAAGGGGAGGTTAGTGAAACAATCTCTTTGCTCCACTTTTTCACAGCTTTTCTAAGGTTTTTTCATTTCTGCTGCTCTTCCATAGCTTTTCAAGCACAGCTGGATTGCTATTGTAAGTAGAAAATGCTGTCTGGGCCTGGGTTCCTGGCCAAGCTGTGAGTTGCATAATTTGTGCACACACAGCTGCTCTAGAGCATCCAGGATTTTTTTTTTTTTTCCGTGGGAGTCTATAGCTTTTCACTCTTCGCAGCCCAAGAGTCATTCTTGGTCTCCCAGAGCAAACTCAAAGGGGCACAGTTCAGACAAAATCCTTCCTCGTCTGCTGGGATATTGTAAGAAAGACTGTTAATAGCACTGAGCTCACTGAATGCAGCACGTCATCACAAGTGTCTGGCTCCAGTGGACTGCTACTGTGAGCAGTTCTGCTACTGCAAACAGCTATGAACAGCTCTCTGAGGCACTTCCACATCAATGGAGTCCTGCTATCTAAACAGAGTGTCTACCCCACTTCCACATCCAAGCATAGCATGCATGGTAAAAACAATCTCAAAGCTCAATGGAAACAACAAAGATGTAGGAGACAAAGCAGTAGGAAATGGAAGAAACTCAAAAAGTTGCACATTTGGGTTAGCATGAAAGGAGAAATGGGGGTGACCACAGGATGAGATTATTGTAATCAAGGGAAGAGATGAACAAGGAATGGTCAAAAGGTTTCTTTTAGCAATCAAGGTAGCTGTTTTCACCTTGCTTAAAGACATTGTGCCAGTTCCACCCGTTTCCTGTATGTGCAACATCTGAGTCCCTCCAGTTTGGCTTTTCGCTGTGGTAGGTTGATTGGTTGTTTGTTTGTCTGTGGTTATCAAGGTAGCCACAAGTATATTTTTAAAGTTAGAAAAACCTCAAACCCTGTGTCTGTACAGTTAAAGTAATGCAGGAAGCCTGTGCTACATTATTCTTCTGGTGACAGAGAAACCGTGACAACAACAGTGTTTTAGTAACATTTCCATTGAAGCCTCTCTAAACGGACATTGAGAAACTCAAGTGGTATAATGGAAGAACTTTGTAACATAAGCCATAATATTAATCATAAGACAACTCTTGAAGTGATTTGATTCCCCTACCCAAAGTTTTCATTCTCATTTTGTTGGACATTTCAGTGACTTCCTACAAAGTTGGGCTATTCTTAGGCTTATCATGTAAACAGGTCACAGACACTCTCCTGTCATTCAGCTGCTAAAAACCATCACTTCTCAGTGTTCCCAGCTAAAGCTAACTGCTATGTATAACTCAGGGCTAATGCTGATTATTATTATTCTTAGCATGATCAGTGTTCATTAAAATGTCAGTCTGTGAATGATCTGCAATAATGAGGTACAAAGAGCTGGTGTATTCATTGGTATCAGTGCATACATATTGGGTGTATGTTCTCTCCTGCGTGTGCAGGCACACACTGGTTTATCAACAGCTTTGAAAGAAGGAGTCAATACTCATTGTACAGGGGTACAAGGGGCAGGGAGCTGCAGGACAGGTGGACAAAGATCCTGGGCAAGGAGAATGCACAGAAGAGTGCTAAGAAGGTGAGTTCAGATGAGAGAGAGTAGAAAGTGTTGGCCAAGAAGAAAGGATGATAAATCCAAGGGAAGGAGACAGTAGACAGGAAGACAGTTGAGTACGGGAAAAGTTGGAGGGAGTGGTACAAAACCCCCTTGTTTTTGGGAAATAACCTATTAGAGCCACATTCTTGAGAACCTGAAATGGAACAGAAGGTTCCTGACTGCCCCATCCCTCTGCTGCTAGCAAATGTTGGGTGACTGACAATAACAGGTACCATGAAAGCTGGGTCTGCGTCACAGTGCATGCCTCCAGGAACTGTGTATAAAGAATAGTAATGCATGAAGTTGTGGTTTATCATTCATATATGTATGTGTGTGTATGTGTATATATATGTGTGTGTGTATGTGTATATATATGTGTGTGTGTGTATATATATATGTACGGCCTTGTTTTCCACTGCATAAATACCTTACTGACACAATTTTTTAGTGGTCCCATCCCTTGTGAGTGACAAAGCCACTTGACTTCAGGGAAAATGGAAAGTAATGACCCTGTAACAGGATTCTGCAAGGCCAAACCTAGGCTCACCCTGGTCCATCTCTGGTTTGGCTGGCAATGATGGGTCAACCTGACATGTGCTGACTGTGGGTAGTATTAAAAACTGTGACCATCCAACATAAAGGTGAAGTACCAGATAGTCAGAAGAGTCAATCCTTCTTGGACATGACTGATTGATAAGGTGTGACCATGCAAAATAGGACGGGCCCATCTCTCCTACATCTTCTATGCCAAGCCCTAACCCTCTAGCTCTCTTCCATGTCCCCTCGTCACTGATGAGATGAGGAAGCATGKGTTGTGTCTGTTCTCAGTCCCTACACATGCCAGCTGTCTGGCCAGTACATCTGTGCTGATTGGCCATCTGGAACACAAAGCAGAAGAGAAAGCTGTTTAGCTCACTACAACAACACTCATTTTGATCTTTCTCCTCTACCCAACAGCTGGTTTTCATGAAATGCATGAGATCTTATGAGCTCTGGGTTGTCTGTCAATTCTGGTTGAAACTGGGCAAAGGGTTCAAAAATTACTGAGGGTGTAGGAGAGGAGAGGGTACTGCCAGACAGATGGACAGGCTGGCAGACAGATGGACAGACAGACAGTGCGATCTTCCCAGGAAGCCAGGCTAAAGATAGCAGTGGGAGTGTAGCTTGCCTCTCTTTCAGCACATTGTAACTTCTCTTGGGGCCTCCTGAGCGCTACTAGAATCGCTGTCAACACTTTTAAATAGATTGCTGGGAGGTGCCAGCTGAGCCCAGCCCTTGGTGAGATTAAAACCAGCAGAACTTGGCACCTGCCTCTGCCGAGGTGCAGCTCCCTCCAGCTCCTGAAATCGATCCCCTCCCTCGGTGCATGAGGGGGGAGTGAGTCGAGCGCTGCCTCACTCTACCTATGGCCCTGGGAAGGAGGGCAGGGGGTGCCCGTGGTATAGCTGTCTGTAGCGTGATCTCCTTGCGAGTCAGCTGGGTACATTGAGTCTCATGGCCCATTCAAGCTGGACAACACATGATGCAGAGAGAAACTGCAGCTCTGCTTGCTAACAGCGGTGAGCCTGTCTGACCCGGGGAGAAGAGGGTGCTCTCCTGCGTGTGTTCATGTCCTGCTATTCAAGATATTTTGGTGTTTCATCTATGGCAGTCCTGAAGGTGAAGCGTGTTGTCCAGATGTTTTGCACTGATGTTCCTTGCCAACACGTGAGGCATGCAGATCATATGTCTTTGGCATAAGCAGAACAATCCAATGGTGTGCTGCCAATATTTTAACATAAGTCTTCCTAAATAATATTCCTTTAGCCAAAGATTAATCCAAGGGGGTGAGGAGAGCATATTTTCATTTCTTTCCCATTTTTTTAAACAAATACTTTTTCTTAAAAGCATAACTAGAAGGGAATCAACAATATTTGGCAGACTTGCGCTAACCTACTTAATGCTGAAAGGACAGTATTTTGTTTTTTAAACGTATGGGCTGTTTAGAGAAGTTAGCACAGCAGTCTCTGGATGGAGCATGTTTATGCCTGTGTCTGCAGAGGCCTTCTAGGAGTCAGGAAAGAGTCAAGTTACCAACCATTTTCTGAAACCTCCTCTTGCTTCTCTGCCATCAGCTGGAGCAGTGGGAATCCTCTATCTAAGCTACTTTGAGACAAGAGAAATTCAAGCAGACCCTCCAGGGGAAAGACCGGCCCACCCTGATTCCAAGCACAACGATCATGCCAGTTGCTTTGCACTCTCTTTTCCCCCCAGTCTTTTCCTCATCAGTTTCCACCACAAACAAATCTGTGAATTCCTCTTCCAGCTCTCAGGATTTCTGCTTTATGCCTCTTTTATTTGCCAGCAGAAGTAGCAGCAGTATGGGATTTACTTCCCTAGCCCCTGGCTTTGAGATGAGCCTGTAGCGTAGTGCTTCAGCTGAGATGATGGGTGCAGAAAGGAGGAATAAAGGATCAAAGCTTTGGTGGTAAATGGGGTTTTGGACAGATGATGCTCAAGATACCAAACATGCCAGGAAGGATTTGCCCTGTTCTGTCTGATCATGGCAACTGGATTCAGACTTTCTGTATATAACGTGGTTGCAAAGCCAGGGCCTGAAACTCTCTGTTGCGAAGCCAGACGATATAAGGCTGCGAGAACTTTTTCTCTTGCTCCTTTTGCAGCAATAGCTGTATAGAGGAACCATGTAGCACAGACTGATCTCAAACAGCCAAAATTGTTCAATAAACAATGTATTGCTTAGTTTTGTACACACTGCTTCTCTGGTTGTTTTGGCTGGCATCCACAATGCAGAACGCAGACTGCACCACTGGAGGGCTCACAAACTATTTAAAGAGATGTTATCTTATCCTTATGACTAATTTATAAGCTAAAAGATTTATGCAGAGACATGTTGTCTCTAAAATATTCTGTTCTGTTGCAAAGTCAGTCTTGCTTTTTCCTAGACACTATGGCTTTCTCTGCCTTAGTCAAGTAAACATACCAATGACTGCTCTCTGGCACTAAAGCCTGTGTTCATAACATTTATCTCCCTTATGCTCCAAAAGGCATTGGTTGCGTGGAAGTTGCCTGTTGGGAGTGATCCTTGGCCCGTGCTAGAGGAGTATGTGGGACAGTGCAAGTTGGTCAAAACCAAAACAATGCTGGGGAAAAGCATTCAGTTTAAATAACTGAATTTCAGTGCTGAGGAATGTTCTCTAGGGTCATTTAATATGCAAGAAAAGGCTTAATCTATAACCACTTCTGTCAGTAACTGCAGTCATACTGCTTAAGTGTAACTGTATGCGCAGTCCTCAGTGTAATAAAAGTAATAATCACATCATAGTGGGCTGGAGCAGTAAAACTCAGATAGGGTGCACAATTTTTCATTAAGAACTAATACTTGGTCATGTCAGGACAAAATACAGTTTGATAGTACAAAAAAATTTCCAAACCATCAGAGTAATTGTGGGAGGAATAATTGACATGTATTTTTCAGGCTCAGAAATGCTCCAGTTCTGGGTGTAGTAGGATAAAGACAGGTGTCCTGCAGTCAGAAAGTAAGAGCTTCATTCTTCTTCACTGTGCATTTTAGGTCACTGTTCCTACCTGGGCAAAGTTGCTATGAGGTAATACCAACTAACGCAAAAAAGGCTAATTATGTGGTGGAAAGTCTGGGATGGCAGAAGCAGTTTTCAACCACCCATGTTAGCCCTCTGGCAGATGTTATGGGACTTCCTTCTATTCTGAGTTAGTGTTGATAAAACAGCTGCAGGAATCCTGCTGCTGGGCCCTGTGTCCATACTTGATGAAATTATGTTTAAAAACTGGAAGGAATTCAAAGAGAATGACAAAATATAGACAGGGCTGGACCCATGCTTTATAATTAGGAATTTATAGAGGTCAGCCTACTGAATTTAGCAAAACAGGATGATTTTTTTTAAGGGCTGTAATTATCTATCTGGTATTACTGAGCCTCTCTCATCTCACAGAAGAGCCAAAAAGGTAGGTTAGAAAAATTCTAGCTAGAAATGAGATGTAGTTTGTTAGCAGACAGGTAGCTGACCATTGAGACAGCTTAGCAGGGTAGAGGTGCTGCTAGCATCACTTGTAGTCTTGAATTTGCCATAGGGCAGTTTTCTAAAAGAAATAAGCCAAAATCACACAACTTGACTCCACTGTGTTTGCTCGAATAGTGGGAAAAGTAACAGACTCTTTCTGCTAAAGAATGTTTTGGGAAACCAGAAGATCTATATTATTTGGGGGTTCAACAAGGAGTTTGGGGATAGCCATGAAGTCTCTGAGCTGGAGACATAGAAGCAGTGCAAATGTTCAGCCAGTGTTTATGTAGAAATGTAGATAACTGGTCCTTATTTATTACTGACTCACCCTCTTGTGCTTTTCTCTGGACTCCAGCAATCAGGCAGACTTAAAAGAATGTATTAATTGCACAAAAATGATTTTGAAGGTTTTTAGAAAAGCCAAATAATTCCAAACAACAGGATTCCGCGGCCACACAATTTCCTTTTGTCACTGTCCCCGCTCTGCCTGTTACTCCAGCCAATGCATGTTTTACAGAAGAACTAAAATGGAGACAGAAAGACAGAAAATTAAGCTACTAAGTTGTATCTGAGGGCATGTTCCACCGCTGAGCTCCATGTGCATGCCTCATGTCTCAGCTCCATGTCAGAATGACACCTCAGTTGTTTCTGTAGAACTTTCTTCTTTCCCTTAATGCCCAAGCCATTAGACCATGGCTTTCCATCACCATGAAGGTATAAGTCTTATTATTACAATGATTTTTATTTTTCTAAAGGCACATCAGGTGTTGTTGGTCCCTGGCCTTCCAAGGTCTCATCTTGCAAGTCATACCACTTTGTGAAAGTATTTCGTGTGCTGAACCTCTTAAGGTGGTGATAGAATACAACTTAAAGAAACCCAACATATTATTATTTAATAGTAGAAATATTAAGTCCAAGAAGAGGAAATATTCTAAAAGAGGACGAGTAAACATGTCTTTTGCCCCTGTCCTTTCTCACCTGACACTTACTTGAGAAAATGAAAGAGAAATCAAATGCATTTAGTGCCAAACGGAGCTAATTTTTTCCCAGCATTATGCAAGTGCCTGAGGCATTCCTCACCTATTTCCTTTGCAGTCTGGCTGCCCTACAGGCTGCTCATCTCCTCAGGTGAACCACATTGTGTCATGCTTCATGTTTTGTATCTTATCATTACATCAGCAGCCAGAGGTAAATCAACCTGAAAGACACATTCAAAGATTTTTGGCTATGATGGCTCTGATAATATAAGGGTCTCCCAAGGAGCTTGTTTTCTGTTATTCTTCCACCCTTTCCAAAACTATATACAGTGACATCTCCTGTAAATAGCCGCAGTGGTGCCCGTCACTGAATGAATAGAGAGGCTGAATCATGGGACTGTCAACCGTGACTTAGGAAAAAGAGAAGGGACGCTTTAACCGAGTTCCTGATCCAACAAGAGCTAAACCTCTTCTTTCTTCCACAGACTGCTAGCACTCTCATTGTAGCTGAAGCCAGATCTTCTGGAATCTACAGCTGTGTGGCATCCAATAAAGTGGGAAAAGCTGAAAGAAACGTCAGCTTTATTGTAACAGGTAAGATCTAGTCCTCACTAGAGCCAAATGTGTTTTCTGGTCCTGGGATTATAGCTGTTAGACTGTTGTGGCTTTTTCATATACCACAGTTTGAGAGTTGTTGTAATGTGTGCACCTGTAAACTCATACCATGCTTTTGGGTGATCCTGGAAGGGTTTTCCACAGCAGCTGGTCTGGATTTCTAGGAAGGACACCAAATTTGGTGAATGACTCATCCCTCCATCAAGTATCCCACCATGACACAAATTGCTCACAAATATAGCAACCTGTAATTCCCCCTTTTAAATCACCTAGCCTCTGCAATCATTCCGTAGGTGAAATTTTACTGTATTTTCATACACCAGTAAGCCAGTTTCATGTGTGACACTGATGGTGTCTACAGCCTCATCCTGATGCTAACCAGGAGATCTCACAAGGGCAGTGCCAGCATCTGCAGGCAGCRTGGTGCCAGAGGAGGGATGCCTGGGGTACCTGGACAGCCTCTCACAGCTCTCAGGGACTATGGCAACTTGTAGGTAGAAAAATGGCAGGGTATAAACTACAGAGTTTTGTTCCCTCTTCTGAGAAAGACAACCTTGGATGTCATTTGGGCCATGGCACTGAGAAGACTCATTGTGTTAGTTGCACATATGAGTATGTTTCCAGTTATTTTTCCATTACTAGGTGTGTGCAAGTGTTTGCAGGTTCACAAAAAAAATTATTAAATATTTGATTTCAGGAATTACTGAAAAAAACACAATGAATTTTTGAGAATAACTACTGCATGATTTAGCAGCATAATGTCTACAGATGCCATAACAAAGGATTTGTTTTCTGGTGAAAGATGTTATTCTGGTTTTGTTAACAAAGTGGTAGTTCATAGAGCACTTAGGCTGATGACAACTTTCAGTGTAGGTCATTAAACACATGCAGTTCATTCCGAAATATGAGAAAAGACAAAAAGGTTAAAATATTCTGATACTTTAATCCCAAAATCATAATCTTGAAGCTGAAAGGGAAGAATAATTTTAATGTATCCTGTTTAATTTTTGTTGTTTCTCTTATCTGGTTTTGTTGTCCATCTCTCGCTTATCATTCTGATGAGTGATTTTAGTGAAACTCATTCTGTTACGATACTGAGAGGTATCAAAAGAGAGTAGACACACACTCACTAGATTTGGTTAAAAAAAAGAAAGAAAACTTCTTTGAAAAATGTCCCCCCTCCTGATTTTGTGGACCAAAATTTATATTTTTTAAATATTCTGACTAGCTGTAGTAATACACTTCCACATTTAGAACGTGCCAATTATCTATAAATACAGAAAACTGGTAACAAGCATGAGAAGTAGTTATTGAAGTACAAACAGGTAAGTGACACATAGGCAGGTTGTTTGTTAAAATACAGAAACAAGAAGAACATCTCCATGTTCTATTAATGGATGTGACAAGAACATTTGCCACCTTGAAGATGACTGCTGTCCCCGCTCTCAAATCACAGTTTTGCTTTTGTCCCTATCCTTGCATTGTGTCTGTTTGGACAGAAAGCTAAACAACAAAGCATAGTTCTCCATAAATTAACATGCCAATGGAGCTGTATTCTCATCTTTATGTGGGGACTCCACAGGTAACTTTGAGCAGTCATTGAGAGTCACTCACTGAGGCTGTTGCTCTTTTAATGTGCAAGATGCTGAATTTGGCCTTCTCTAGCTCTTAGTCCTCAGTCTTCAAAATGTCACATGGAAGATCCTGAAACCAAATGAAGCTGAAGTTTGATGGGCCCCATTCGCTGTACCCAAATCTCCCTTTCAAAGTTTTGATGGCGGTTTCGGATATTGTAGTGCTGTGACATGAAGGAGTTAGTTTCCCTACTTAGATCTTGCATTCTTAGATCTTGACCAGGGATAGAAGGAAATCCTTCTCCTTGATACCAAAGCTTGCATGAGAACATGCAGAATAATAYGACTTTCCTTTGAAGACTCTTGTATTGGCTGGTGTTCAGAAAGGGGTGACTGCTTTATTATGGCTTGGAAATTCTTAATATCTTGACTGGTGGCAAACTTTCTATATAGGGTGGTGAATTTGAAATGCATTTGTCCTTTGAGTTCCTGGAGCTGAGCACTTCAATTGTGTGACATGGAAAGTCCTGATCATCCACTGATGCTCAGTGGCACTGATTGAAGGCAGTTTGTTTAAACAATACTGCTGTTTTGTCCTTACAAAAATCAAGTTAGGCTTGTTCTTCTGGTTTGTGCACATAGCGCATCAGTTGGGCTCGCGYGGTGTAATCATAATTCTCCTCCGTCAGGCTGAGACCAAACTGCTGTGGCTGGGTAACAGCCTGTTTTTCACGTCAATGAAGTGCGTCCAGCATTTGCTGAAAAACACATTGAGGGAATAAAAAAAATGAGAGCCCTAAATGCTGATGGATGTGAACAGGACACTGCAAAGTATTTCCTTCTGATGAGTCCAAAACCAATACTTCAGGTCTCCTGTGACAGCTTGAGGCTAGTTTATCTTATGTTGTTGGGTCTGCTGGCGCCACATGAAGCTAGCCTGAACCACACAAAAGTAAGTGTAAGAGAAGTGTCTAAGCAGGAGAAGGTAATCCCTTGTAGGAAGAAGAGCTGCTGCCCTCTGTAAAAGGGACAAGCCAGAAAGGAGTCCAAAGAGCAGATGGACACAAAGCCTGTCCTGAACAGGAAGATTCCCTTTCCTTGGGGGTAATCTCCTTCAGGCCTTGTCCTGGGGATTAGAAAACACATGTGCTCCAGTGAAGCTGGAGGTGGTGGTGGTGTGAGGAGTCTCTTTTCTATAGACAGAAACCATTAGGAAGGTGGTGGGAAGGCAGAGCTTGTCCCAGCAACCCTAGATTGGCAGTGGCATGTTCCRCCCCTTCAGGGAAAGGTAGATCTGAGGAAATAAGTGCAAGAAGGTATAGCAGAGAGGACCCAGTACGAACAAGGCCTTTCTTAAGTTATTGTAAATCTCATTATTTCTGGGCTTGAAGTGCAACTTGGGTATGTGTTTCTAGGAGGTTTGAGAGTGGTATAATTTTATATCCTGTGCCTGAGGGTGCAGGACATGAAGTCCATGGGCTCTGCCATAGCTTTCCTTTCCTATGGCCTCTGTCAAATGGACATTTTTGGGGTGTTGTCACACTGACTTGTTTCTAAAAGCAAATCTTTGTTCAGGGCACAAGAGTAGCTGTGAGCCTTATAAAAGCAAGGTGGAAAGGTGATTTCTGAAAGCTCTCCTGCTCGCTGATACAGAAACAGTCTCTGTAACAACACCTTTATGCCAAATTTAACTGTGGTAGCCCCCTTCCCTCCAGCCTGCCCCTTTCCCTACATTTTGGGCTGTTTTGCTGGCACACAGCAGGCCCATGGGTGTGTTTGCAATTACAGAGGGTGAAACAGGAACAGCTCTGCCTTATCTCCCTGGTTTCCCAATGTCACTAAGCGCATTTTATTTTGAGATTCCTGATGGTGCTTGGCAAAGATAAACAAAATCTTCCATCAGGAAACCTGGGAGCTATTTCCACAGGAAGCTTCAAATCACTAAAGTAAATAAAACCCTTTTACATTATTCCCAGCCACGTTATTTAGCTAGCCTGAGTCTGTAACAATTAGTGAGAGGTGTCATATATTAGGGGGCTCGTAGCCTTTAAACAAATGATTCGCTTGGAATCCTGTGCATTTTGCTTTTGTCCCTAGGTTTATTCAGAAAATAGTCTTTCTTCACAAAAGACACATCTAGGAAGAGCTCCAGACCTGACAACATGGAAGTAGTTGCAACTATATTATTCTGTTGGCATGCTATCCTTTTATGTTAAAAATAGTTCATTTGCCTCAGTCCCAGGGGATCTTTAGTTTCATCTTAAGAGTTTTGCTTGGCTCTTCCTAGCTTTTGCCGAGTACTGGCATCTGAGAAAGCCAAAAATTAGCAGTATTTCAGACCCATACCCTGGCTTTCCCAACGCATATCAGAACAATTTGAGATGTACAGTGAGTAAGATGCAACAATTTCTTTGGTCCAAATACTTATACACGATCAAAACTTTGGCGCCTTGATTGGCTTTTGGTGTGTCTGAATTCAATGCTTTTTACCAAAATCAAGCATAGGATTCACTTCATCTAACTTAAGCCTTAAAGGTAGGTATCTAAGCCTAAGCTAGTCATGTAGRATCATTTCATAATTAAGTGTGAGGGATCAGGATCTCTGGAATTTGACTCATCTTAAGGCGATGGGTTGCATTGCCCTCTGGAGGTGCCTGTGTCACTCCATGGGCTGTAAACTGTTGTCCATACACAAAACAACTATATTCAAGTAGATGTCTACATGTTGATGGCTTAGGCTAAATATTCTGTGCCCTCTGTACGGAAAGGTTTCATCTTAGTAGCACTCCCAGTTGACATGTTCTTAACTGAGACCAGAATCTAGCATCACGCGCCCTTACATGTCGAAAAGGATGCTGATGATAGTCACTCATAGATGAGTTCACTAAATTTGAAGTTTTTCTTATCATTTTGTTTGCTGGAGAGAGGAAAAAAGGGGATCCCAATGAAATGTAAGAGGAACAAGTCAACACACAGGCTTTAATATCCAATCTAATATGTTAGTGTCGCTGCCTCCATTAGGTTGATCTCTGGACTACACACCTGAACTACAGCTGGTGACAGGCATACACTTTGCTCTCACTGCAAGGGCACAATGAGTTCAACCAACAGAAATCAGGCCTCTCCCTGGAAGGCATCTACAGTCAGAGGAAATTTCAATCCAGGACTTGCAGGAGCTCATTTACCCTGTGTTTAACACTCAGGGCTAAGTGTGGAAAAGAGGATATTAAGGGGGACAACTGATGCCAGACTTTCAACAGGCAGAACTTTGTTTGAAAGGCAGAGGTGAGCAGGTCGTGTTCGTGATCCTCCTGGGGAGGCAAAGCAGCTCAGTTAGCATTGTGGGGATTTAGGGAGAAGCTTTCTGATGGATTGGTCAATCAGTGAAAGCAGTTACTGAAAGAATGTGTGGGATATTATTCACTGGAGATCTACTCTTTACATGTCCCTGCTGCTGTGACATTAAACCTGAAGCAACRTTGGTAGGCATGGAACTGAATGAAAGTCAGCGTTGAGCTGTTCATGCTCTAAGAGACAAGAAGAGAAGGCATAATTCTCCCTTATGAAAGACGAAACCATTCTTATAATTTTGAGTCAAGTTCACAGCCAAGTGCCGTAGCAATTAGCAGTGAAAGAACAATTGAAAATGGTCAAAGTCGATGTCACTTGACCGAGAAGAAGGAAATGACTTTATCAGAATATTGGCTACAAATAAACGAAGAGAGGTTGCATGCTAGGAGTAAAACTTGGAAGTGCTTTCTCTCAGGAGCTTGCTTCTACTTTCACTGAGGTCAGTGGCGTAACTCTCCTTCGCTGGAGGGATGAGCCCCAGGTGGAGGTGACCAGGAGGCAGTCGGCACCGCCGCGGGCCTGCGCCGCTACCCAGGTGGAGGAAGCTGCAGTAACGTTACAATGAACTGCATGACATGATTTCAAGTATGACGTTTTACATTGTTGGCTAAATTATTCCTGCCTGAACTATCTGCTGTGAAAAATCCTTGTGAAAACTTAAGTCATATTTACACTTAGTAAATGGTTGGTGCGATGATCCTTGACTTCTCTCAGGTGGAAATGTTATTCATCTATGTTTAATGCCAGGCAGTCTGAATAGAGTGATCTTCATCCTAGTGCTGCCCGCACACAGCTGGCCACCCAGGCCAGCAGGTACTGTTTCTGCTTTGCTCTCGGGTGGCTGACACGCTTTAAATGCATGGAGGGTAAATACCTCTGTTCCAAGGGAAATCTCAGGCGTGTAATCACAGATTCAGTAATTTCTCAGAATTTGAAGCATTTTTAAGAAATAGACATAATTTGTCTGAATACTCATGAATAGCAAGAAAACAATATAACCAAGCATGATGAGCTGCAGTATTTTTCTACTGTCCTCTTGAGATTCATTTTCTGTCATGCAGTTTGCAAGCTGGAGCTGAGATCAGAACTTTCCTCCTTTTTCATAGTCCCACTGTGCTGTCTTTAAATAATTCTGCTTTTGGTACCTTGCCCCAGCCTGTCTTAACTTGGCATAACATTTATACAAACTCATTACTTCCAAGAGCGACTTCAGTTTACACCAACTGATGTCTGAGCCCAAGTGTCTCATAGCTCCAAGACAAATTATAAGAACAGCTAGAGCCCAGCATATGAAAGGAAAGATTAGAGACTTCAGCAGGAAGACAATGACATTGATTAGTTCAAAGGCTTCCTGATAAAGGGGAAAATATATGCCGTGTTAATTTTGGCTCATTCATTTCATATAAACTAAAAAGTGTTCTTGATTTTTGACAGATGTACCGAGTGGATTCCATATTAGTTTGGAAAAAATGCCCATTGAAGGAGAGAATTTGATATTGTCCTGTTCGGCCAACAAATTCCTGTACAAAGACATTGCTTGGATTTTACCGAGGACAGTCAACAATCAAACGAAAGCAAAAAGGTCTCTCAGCAAGGAATACTCCATCACCCTCACTCTGACCATTAAGAACGTTTCCCTGGCACACTCGGGCACCTATGCCTGCCGCGCAAGGAACATATACACGGGGAAAGAAGTGCTTCAAAAGAAAGACGTTACAATCAGAGGTGAGCACTGCAACAAAAAGGCTGTTTACTCTCGGATCCTCAAATATAAAAGCACAAGGAATGATTGTTCAACACAAAGCAATGTAAAACATTAAAGGACTCATTAAACAGTAACAGGTGTCTCATATCATCTTGATTTTTTATTACTGTTGCTACCTTTCAGGCCCTGAGGTGGTGCACATTCCCCCATGGGTTGGACGTAGGAGGAATAGCAAACAAAATCGTAACGCGTGAGCTTCCAGTTGAGTTCAGACGGGTGTTTTCTGCTTTGACAAGGCACGTGGAAGCTGGGGTTTGGAAGATCCCCTGTGCTACATTTTGCATGTTGTTATTTTTTCTCTTGCTGTCTCCTACTGAGCGATAAGGAAAACTTTGGATCAATCTTTTCTTCCACTTTGATATCGGCCTCATCAAAAGTGTCAAAGCTGAATAAACTGATTAACTTTAAAAACTGCTGTTTTCAGTCAACAATGGACATTTAATAAGTTAACTTTAATGTGCGGAATGAGCACAATTCAGTTTGAGATTGACTGGACTATATATTTTTTATTTTAATCTGATCTTGGTGGACTTATAAATATTACCTGCTGAGCAAGTTCTAATGCTTATTTATTTGAAATTATTTTCTACACTAAAGTACATTAATCTTAAAAAGTATCTTCTAAAGGAAGTATGCAGGGAAGAAATAAAAATGTTGATATAATGCACAGACCTATCGTATCATTTATAATAATGATGATTTTAAAACTGACAGAAGTGAACCATGTTTCTCCAAATAAATCCAGGTAGACTTCCAGTTGCTGTGTTGGTCAATTTTTAAAGTCAGTTCTGCACTAATGTAAAAAGCTACTGATAAAAGTGTGAGTATTGCTCCTAGCCTGAAGACAAAGGAATTTGTAATGCTGAAATTATTTTATTAAATGAGAAATAGTACACTAACACGACTGACAAGGTTGCAGCCAGCACAGGGAGTTGTTTAATACGTTTTTTAAAATACAAATTCAAAATTGAAGCCATTAAAAATATTCATTGCTTTTGGTATGCAAATGACAATTGGATTTATTATGGGGATTAAGAACCAGCCAAACTGCTGAAGGAGAATTAAGGGCAACCTAAAACTTCCTTGTGAGCGTTTCCCCTTTTTTTCCTTCGTCATGATTTTGCTATGAGATGTTTCTGTGTATTATAAATTCTGTATAAGGAAGAAGTTACTATTTTTAATAGATCTGATAACTTTATTTTTTTACAATACATAGCTTTTATTATTTTTGGTTACATTTATGATTGATCATTTATATAGCATTTACATAAGCCATAACAAAACAGACCATAGTGACCAAAATAGCCACAGCAAAGGAACAAAGTGGCTGTGCTTTTAAAATAGAGGGTGACAACATGACAGTTTCTTGCGCTTGGGAACTCACCAAACTATTTCCTCCTTTAGGTATCGAGACTGTGTCCCACGGCTAAACTTGTCTTTCACGTGGGAATTGCTTTTGTCAAGTGTGAAAGGGTAAACAATAGCATTTCCCCATAATGCCAGTTTCGTGGAGCCTAAAATGCTTAGAAAACAATTGATAACATGGAAGTTGTCAGAGTAAAGAAAAGAATAATCATTTATATCTTGAAATGTCACCTATAGCCTGCTTGTATACAGTAGCTCTTTTGTTCATTATTAGTGTGATGGCTTCCAGAAACAATGCGTTCTTGCAAAGGGACCTGGGTCTCTTTTTTTCTAAAATATGCCTAAAAAGCAAGCGAAATCATTGGTGACTGCTTAAAAATGGGGCAAGTGCGCTCTTTAGCATTTGCAATTCTTCAAAAGAATTACAATACAGAATTCCCTTTTTTACGAGGCTATTTTGTGAGAAGACATTTGATGGCAAGGTGGGCGGTGATGACAGGACATTATGAATTTTCCATGGCCTTGGGAGCTGGAGTGTGATGACTTGTAGCAGCCAGTTGCCAGGCAATATGAGTTTGGGTCAAAAAAAAGAGATGTGGCAATTAGACTGTTCTTCTGTCAAATTGTGAATTGCGATGATGTGTATCACTGCTGGGCGGACGTCCTGCCAGCCTGGTCTCCACCAGCGCTTGGAGGGCCATGCCGTGCAAGGATGTCGTAACATCCCAATGTGGCTGCCCGTGTTGGGAGGCACAGAGAAACTTCACTGGAAACGTTTGAGGAAAGCAGTTCTTGGTGGCCAGATAAAAACTATTGATGTCACTTTTGATGTCCTCAGATGACTGGAGAATCTCATCGGTTTGGGGAGTTTCTCTGCCTTCTGTTGTGTAATATATTACTTAGGGAGAAAGGTGTGAATTATATTTCTTGGGTTTTTTAAGTGTTAAAATTAAAGCTTGTATTTATATTTTTGTACTGATTAATAAAAATAAGTGAACAGACAACATAATCATAACAAAGGGCAAAAATGGACGGAATGCAAAAGTATACCCCAAAATGAACCATTTGTAATGTTTCCCCCCTCTTTGCCATTGTTTGCTTTTGGAAATGCAGATTTTCACTCCTTACTGCCCTGAGTCATCTCAGTGCTCTGACACCAGCATCCCCTTCTCCCCTCTGTGACTGCCCTGTCGCTCCCCTAGGCCAAACTCTGCCTACAATGAAGTTCCTTGGGTACTGAGAGCAGAGTTTGGCCCGGCAGGGCAGTGTTTGTGGGCAGGCATGAGGGCTGGGGATGAGCCCGGGGGGCTGCCCTGGGCACTGAGCCCAGCACTGTGCATGCTGGCGGCCAGGGCAGCCCCTCGGCTTCAGGGTGAGTGGAGCGGGGCATTGGAAACTCCCCACCTTGGCTTCAGTGCAAAAATGAACGGGAGAAAACGGGTGGCTTGCAAAAGAGAATAATCCTCAGGTTGACCAAGTCCTTGAAAAAACAGCTGATTGCAGCAGAGAAATTATTGAAAGTATGTGAATGGTGACTGGATCTAAGTTTTAAGCAAAAAAGTTTTTCTTAATATGAAAACCCATCTTTAGTGTATGGCTATAAACAAATTAAAATTAATCACAAATAACTCACAGAATGTGTGATTTGCCTTTGTTGTGTCATCTTGTCCGCCTTCATTTTGGATGTCTGGGCTGCGGTGTCCATCAGGGACCGCTGATAAATGTGAAATGGGGAGCTCTTCTCAGCGTGCGTACATGGACATGTGTCAGACCATGCCTGTTCATAGACAGATTGTGTTGTGAAAAATGAGAACTGTGCAAAAATCGAGGTGAGATATCAATAAGAAGAGGGCAGTCTTCTTGGCTGCACCGCGAATACTGTTGACCATGTCATTGTGTAGGTATTTGATGAAGAATTTTCTTTACAGCCTCTCTCATGAGCATTACAGTTTGGGAAGAGAGAACAAATTGTCTACTACACTGTAAACAAAAAATAGCATTGTCTGTGGAAATTACAGACTTGCAGCTCAGAAAAGCCCAAACTGGTCTTTGCAGGGTTGTGACTATGCTGGAATTAATTTCAAGGGGTAAGAGCATAGCAAAGATAGCCTACTTTAAAAGTGCTTTTAGTACTACGGGGTTCATGCACACTGCATAAGCTGGTGGTACATAGGTGCTTAATTTTTCTGGAGAGTTTTTATTTACAGCTGGTAACAGAATGATTGTGAAGATGGAAATGTCTGATAGTCAGTTTTTCTGAAAGGATAGAGAATAATCTTCCAAACACAGAATGTCAGAAATTCAGCTGATATTATACTTGAACKTGGTGTACTGGTATCTATTGCAGTCTAAAAGAAAATATTTGCAAAGAGTTGGTTTCTGCTTTTTTTTGKTTTGTTTTATTTCATATTTTGTAATGTGTGTCTTACTATGTTAGTAACTGCTGATACTGGCAGTGTCCTTGAAGGGAAAGATTGCAAATAATTGGTTCTTGCAAGACCAGAGAATTTGAGGGAATCTGCAGAGCATTTGCATCTGTGAGATTGCTCAGGAGCTCGCTGGATTCTCCATCACTGCTTTAAAGGGACCAAAATACCAAAAAGGATGATGTGAGAGTTGCAAATGTGACAGAAAGATGTTGCCACATATTGCGCATAAATGTTGCAAATATCTTGATCTTTGTCAGAACAGCCTTCGGCTCTGTACGAAATGGGGGAAGGAGCAGCAAAGGGTTGAAATGAGGATGAGAAAGATTCGTTGTTTTGCTTCTTTCAGGGATGACTTTAACATGATGTTTACAGAGTGTTTTTGAAATGCCCTTCTGGGGGGCCCTTGAGCAGAAGCAGAACAGATGAGATGCGCTTCCAATACTCATTGTCACTGACTGTCATGGAAATGTGTTTTATTACATGGCATTCATATGAATGTCAGTAGATAAAAGTAAAACAGGAGCAGTGTTGCTATGCTGTGTGGCCTGCTAGCACTCAGCTTTGGCCTCTGCCATCAGGGTTTCCAGCGTCTGTGGCTGCCGGAGGACACGGGCACATTTCTCACCAACACAGTTTTGGCAGGCGGGCTGTGGTGTGGTTTGGCCAGGCCTTGTTGTGTTCAGCCAAATATGTGAAACGCAAAAGTGGAAGAATTTATGAAGACTTTGGGACATGTAACACAATGCTTTTGTGCTTATGGTTTCTGGTTTTAGATGATGTGAGTTTACTGAATATGATTTGTAACTGTCCTCTTTAAAGTAAGTAAATGATAAAAGTCACATTCATGGGTATCGTGGTGTACAGAGCTGCATGGTGCTATCAGTGACACAGAGATACTCTGCTACAAGGGTGTCCTGCTAATTGTTAAAAACTTTGGTGTCACAGTTTGTTTCTCCTGATGATGCAGAACTCTGAGCTTTCATAGAAACTCGTTGCTTTCGATAAACAAATGTGGTTGGTAATGGAACTGAGGAAATCTTTTAAACAGTGTCATCTTTGGGTCTTCACTGGTCATCATAGCCTGCTATCACTGAGTAACAAGAGTACTCTGTACACACCAGAGTGTGTAAGCAAACTGGAACAGTTAATAAAACCTGTGAACAATGAACCTGGTAGAACAGCCATAGCTGTTTACACCAGTAAAATGCTGGTAGCGAAGATAATTAAACCCCCACAGTTACAGGGATGTAAAACGGAGGTGTTGTTTTGTCTTGTAGCTCAAGAGGCACCAGCCCTGCTGCGGCACCTTACGGATCAGACAGTGAACACCAGTAACTCAGCCATGTTGGAGTGCCAGGTTCGTGGCATCCCCGAGCCCCAGATATCCTGGTTTAAAAACCATGAGGAAATACAGCAAGAATCAGGTGAGAGCCCTGTGTACTCGCTTACCTTTTACAGCCTTTTTATTTACCCGTCTACCTTAGGTAGCCATTGGCAGAGTCATTGGCATTGGTACCCAGATGTAAGGAAGGAGTATTGCCTGGGTGTTACAGGCAGGCAGGCAGGCAGCAGCACGGGTGCTCCAGGTTATTCTGTCTCACTCCAAAACCTCAGCCAGGCTGGAGGTGTAGGCACAATGGGCCTCTATGGAGTCACTGGAAAAAATATAGCTCTCAATTTGCATCTTAGAAGAGTCATCTCCAGAGAAACATATTTCTCTCCATTTACTATAGAGGGAGCCTAAGGATCAGGTGTCTTGGCCAGCGTATAGCTAGGCAGGAGAAAACCAAGCTTGAGTGATGTGCGTAGGAGTGGGAGTCTGTGGTCAAGCATGCAAAGCCCATTCTAGGTTCACAGCCTAGCTGCCAGACTAATTCCATATCTGGGGTCTCCAAAACTGAAATGCATCTGCCAGCAGTCAGGGAAGCCAGGTCTCACGCAGCAGAAAGGAACAGCTTCCCAGGTGGCATGCTGCAGCTACAGGAAAACTTTGGGAGATATTTACTGCTGTGTCTGGAATGTGGCTTCAAAGATCAGCTAAGGCTACATGTCCAGCTCTGATGGCACCACAGTCACGGAAGTGTTTCTTGGAGATTTCGGGTCGAGATGAATGATGAGGGAAAAGGCAAAACCTTTCTCATGGGAATTCATCCACATTTGGATCAGAAGCACACAATGAGCTGGTGTTACAGGCTCAACAAAAATGTTCAAGGAGGTTTGGTCTGTAGGAACTTGAATCCTAGGTGTAGTCTTCAATAACAACATTTTAGAAAGTTTGTGTTTAAGGTTCTGTCCTGCATTATTGGAAATTACTATAGCATGAATAAAGGCAACTGGGAAAAACTCTGAGGATTTCTCCAAGTGAGTTACAAGCCTGTGCAGACTTGCAGCACAGACACTAAACTTAATCTAGAGCCAGATTCCATGAAGCTTTACAGTGACCACATTGTTGTAATGTGCATTATTAACACTATCTTCTAAAATGAGTATTATGTGTCTAACTTGGGTATAATGCAACACGTAAAGTTAGGAGCCAGGAAGATGTCTCTAGAGAGCAGGTCAGAGCACTTTAGTTAGGTGCCTGAAATAGATAGTGGGAATACATTTTGTTGGGACAGTAGTTCTGATGGAGCCAAACGCACAAGTTTGTACTTGACTGCACATTTCCTGGCTATACAGTTCCTTAAAGGCAGTCCTGAGGCCAAATCTGCTGCCTGCCTCTTCCTTGYTTGCTGGAGTATTACCCAGGCTGGCTTCTGGGTTGACACATCTGGAATAAACAAGGTGTTGAAAACTTCAGGTAACTCCTATGTTTTACGGTACACCTCATGGGACCTCTCTTTGCACTAGCTGGGGTCTGTCCAAGAAGGGGCCCATCGTTCCATGCCACATGGGCAAGTGAGATTTGGAGCGAGTCTGCTGCCCATAAGGCCAGCGTGGATGCATGGAGCTGGGTCTTGGAAGTGCTCTAAGCTCGAGCTTCTTCTGGTGCAGACCTACCCCTTTAAATGCAGTGCTAAGTAATCAGACCACCCATTTTCCAAAACTTGGAGACACGCTGAAGAACTCACTTGGATGAAAGTCTAGGCACAGTGCTAATCAATATACGTGATACCAAGTGCTCCCAAGATCATTCTCTTAGGCTGAGCTTTTTCACTCACACAAGTGCTTTGTAAACACTRATTTCCAAAAGATTCCCAAAACATCCAAGTACATTTGGCTTTCCTGCAGATAATATTGTGCTGTGCAGTCTGTGGCTCAGATTTCTTTTGAGAAGAACTTGAAGCAGATATTATTACACAAGGGCCTGTTTTTGTTTATATCCTGGCTCCCTCTCATTGCAAAATATTTCATTTCACAGGAATAATTTTAGGGCCTGGAAGCCGAATGCTGTTTATTGAAAGAGTAAAAGAGGAGGATGAAGGACTTTACCAGTGTATAGCCACCAACTTAAAAGGGTCCGTGGAGAGTGCAGCATATGTGACGGTACAAGGTAAAGCATGACATTAAATGGGAAGAGCAAGCTTGCCAGGGTGATGTTCTTACTCAGGCTAGAAAGGCAGGGGTATGACTTGGGGCTCAGGCGGTGATCTCTGAAGGCAGCAGTTCGAAGGAAGTCCCAGCAAGGGAAGCATACCAGGTTGGAAAGGAAGCCTAGCAGGAAATGCTAACTCAGAGCATGTTTACACTGACCTAAAAAGAAGAATTGCTTCAACCCAACAAAGATCAGGTCAGGGTAGAAGAGAAATGTAAATTTAGTATCATCAAAACAAACAAAAAACAAAATAAGGAACACTCTCCTACCCACTCATTTTCCCATTTCAGGTTAATTCCATAGAAATTAGAGGCCTGGAATATTTTCATTTGTTTATTTTCAATGTAAAGTGAACTGCCAAATTGGACTAGAAGATTTTAGCGTAGCAATAGCTACACATGCATTTTTCAAAGGTACTTGTAAGAAGTAGGTATGATCTAGTTATTTCTGTAACCATTACTTGAGTTATTTTGCTATTCATTTAAATGTCCAGCATCGTTCTGCCTTCTGCCAAGTTTGACCAGGCCTGTGGCAGTGACTTCTATCAAGTAATTTTACATTGCATAAAAATAAAGTTTATCCAGTGACTTCAGTTTCGCTGAATACCCTTTTGGTCCATATATTATGAGATAAGAGAAGTAGGTTGACATTCTCCATATAAGTCAGTGCCATGTATAAATTGAATTTGACATAACCTATCTTATTGATCTCATGTGTTAAGTAAATAGTCCTAAATGCATTTAGTTTCTCTTTATAGAAGACAATTTGACTACCACCAGGTCTCTCAGGCAGGGATTATGTCTTTGTGGATCTTCTCATACAGTTGCTAAATGTATCTGAATACTACTGAGTATTTGGATACTACCCTACAGCAGAAGACAATTACAGCTAGTAAATCAGTATTGATTTTCTGCCATGGGTGTGTTAGCAGTCTCAGTTAGTGGTGATCGTTGATGATACAATGATGTTTTTGATTTAAAAGGTCAGGGATAAGTATATGTACATGTGGGCTGGCCTGACTGGTGTAATCAAGGAGTTAAAAACACCTATCTCCTTATGAATAATGCTAAGGTTTTTACGGCTGCTATAATAGCTAAAAGAATAACTTGTGCCTAAGTGCTTGCTCTCTAATGCATCCTACTAATTGATAGTCCTGGACAATGTAATTCATTATTGTATTGATTTTTAACATCATTGTAGCTTGGCTATTTATTACAACCACAAGCATTCTGTCGGATGGCTTCTAGGAAGTCATATCTCCTAGTCCATGATCCAGAGGAGAGGAAAGACAGCAGCCAGGAAGGCTTCTTCTCTGGTTACATCTCCTGGGGGACCACTGGCAGTGTTCTTGTGTGAGTCCTATGGGAGCTCTTAGATAAGCAGGAGATTAAGTCTACCATATTAAAATCTATAGCTTTGAGACTGGATGAGAAGAAGAGAGAGAGTTTGTCTTATCTGCTGTGATCAAGGAAAATGCCTTTCCACCCTCTCTCTTCCTGCTGCCTGAAGGGACAMCACTGGAGGTTTTCTCACTCATTCCTATGCCTAACTGGAGTGTCTGTCCCTCTCCCAGGGAATGGCAGCCTCTCACCCCATCCCTGAGCCTGGAGAGATGAGATCAGAGCTTAAACGTGGGGCTCTCTCTGGGCTTTGCCACTTGCTTGTCTTTCTGAGAAATACAGACCCTGCGGCTGCCGCCGCAAGTACCAAAGCCTTCCCTCCCTCCCGGCAGCTCTCGGAGCGCGGGGCTGGAGATCAAAGGGAGCAGAGCAATGCCTCATGCCGATGGCCGTGTTTAGCAGATTGGAAGAGTAGTTTGTGAATGAGTCAGGAAGGAAACTGTCTGCTCTCTTTACTTCCTCTGAAAAAACATTCTTATACTCACAGATAAAACAATGTGTTATTTTTGTATTCGAGATGGATGAATGGATGGTGGAATCCAAGGGCCGTCTTTAAATAATTGCAGCCTGTATTTGGTTTGGAAGCCATGCTTGCTGGGCTCTCTGAGGAGGAGAGGGGCCGTGTTTGTGGACATGTCAGAGCAAGCTGTCCGCTTGCTCTTGGCTAAGGAACTGAAGAGGCAGCGAATCTGCAAGGACTGAACAGGAACAGCAAATGGCTGCCAGAGCATCCAGCAGGCGGAGGGGACTGTGTCCCTAAAAATCTGGGGACACAAGCTGCTGGGCAGAGGGGGAATACAGGCTGTCTTGGGCAGCTCTCCTTCGGGGGGGACACCTGGCTGCACTTCATCTATCCTGCTTGCAGAGTGGGTGACTTGCCATGAAAGCCTTGCCCTGCTTCTCCTCCTGAGGACTCTCGCACCCCCTCTCAGCGGGAGCCAGCAGTGCAGCTAGTTGCAGAGGTGCTGCACCATTTGAGGGGGATGCGTTGATGAAGGAAGGAGCACGTTTTACAGCTCGTGCTCGCTGAAATCCGGATGTATAACAAACAAATGAATACAGCAACATGCGCTGTCTTAAAGCTGATGCTTAATAACTTAGTGTGATCCCTGCTGATGAGAAAGGAAAACATCACATTTATTAAGCATTCATTGAACTATTCCGACACTATGAAAAGGGTGTTTGCTTTTTAAATAACTATCTGTTTTTCTGTCTATCTACCTTTCTGACTTAGTATCTAAAAAAGGTGTTGTGTCTTTTGGGTCACTCTGACTCTGAAGTCATCAGGAAAGTTTCCATGAAGTTTAACTGGAATTCYCTCAGCTATGAATGAGGTTCAGCCTGGGTTATGTGGGTGACTGTAAGAGAAAAGATGAACATCAGGGGACACTTAGACTCCTGTTACCTCAGAGAACCACCAAAGGGGATTGGAAGGGAGCCCTGGAGGTCCCTAGTTCAACCTCAGCTCAAACCAGGATCATCACCAACACTACATCCAGTCAGTGATGGCTTTGTCTGGCCGGGTCGTGAAAACCTCCAAGGATGGAAATTCCTCAGCATCTCTGAGCACTCATCCCAGTGCTGCACTGCCGTGATCATGGGCTCACACAGATTAAGCAGGGTAGATCACATTGGTGTAGGGGTGAGGGATGCTTTGGGTGCAACAGAGTGGTGTTGATGCCCCAGGCATTGCTTTTTCCCTGGTTGACACCTGACACAGAGCTGCACCTCAATGTTCAGAGCTGAAATCCTAATGACAGAGCCCATGCCAGCCCAAGGCTTGAGCTCATGCCTGCAGGGGTCAGCACGTTAGTCCAGGCTCTCGTCCCTGCGTGCCTGCATGGTCCTGGTGGCTCCGGTGGCTGCTGAGAGAGAGAAGCTGCTGCCGGTGGCACTTCTTCACTCACTGCCTCCTCGCCCCTCTGCAGCACTGCAGAGACACAGGACGGTGTGGGGGGCTTTCAGAGAGGCTCTGGGGCAGGAAGGGGGCTGCTGCTTGCTGCAGCGAGTCAGGCAGATGGGGCAGAGCTGGACATGGCAGAAAGTCTGTGTCTAATGAGTGGCTGGTGGGTAAAGGTCTGGGAGGGGTGTAAGGAGGAGCCAGAAATCCTGGGCTACCGGGCAGAAAGAGGGATTTGGTCCTGCTTACAGCCCCTTCAAACTCTGCTATTGTAAGCCCTCTTCTGAGTGTCCTTCCCTGCCTGTTCTGCCTCAGCTCAAACCTTTTCCTACCCAGCTGAGAGGCACTCAGCCAGATCTGGCTGCAAGGCTTTTAGCAAGACTAGGAATCTAGCGTTTGATAACCCAGCCCAACCCCAGCCTGGAGAAATGCTTTCCAGTTACCTAAATTCACTCGGACATTTCAAAGACAGCACCTTCACATCTCTTCACTAACTCCTGGGCAGCATACGATAGCAGTTAGGGAGTTGCTGCCTTCCACCCCAGGACTGGCTGTACCGTGCCTCATGGGTTTTCCAAGTCCTGACATATGGAGCAGTGGCAACAAATGAACCTTCAGCCCCTCCAGGTTTTGCTGAATAAATGTCAGAAGCTATTACTCGCCACTTGCACGGGTGCTGCTCAGAAGCAAGAGGAGAGTATCCATATGCAAAAGGAAAGCCTGATGCCAGAGGATAGGCAAGCTGCATTAGGTTGTATCATTTATGCCATCACTATGTCCCATATCTAAATCAAGCCTTTAAAGAAATACTTGTGAAAAATTAACACTCTTGGTATTTTGGAGAAATAGGTACTTTCTATCTCCATTTGTTGCAGTSGTATTTTTCGTCAATGATGAGCTTTATTCTCAAAGCTCCGGAGTGGACATGCCGGARGAATCTTAGATATAGGACACGAATGCAAATCTGATTATCACCTTTAGAGAGGGAAGATATTATGCTAGTTAAGCCACAGCTACAGGAAGCAATTCAACTTCTCAATTAAGCTCCATAGCCTTGCCTAAAACCAGGCAACACATCCCTCTGCGTTACCCAGTAAGCCCACCAGTGAGACATCAATCATCCCTTTTTCATGTGTCAGGAGTAACACCAAGCGGCCCAGGGTCTGAAACTGCTGCAAGTGCAGTTGACAAAACCACTGTGAGATCATGTTCAGAATTACTCCTCCTTGTCCTCTCATTTTCTCTCTCTGGTGGGTGTATCAGAATAAGAGGCAGAGCATGAGGGTTTTTTTGCATTTGCTACCAATCAGATGGAAAACATATTGTGGGAAGTGTGGTATTTTGACATGATCACAGGATTTGCAAAACAGACTGCTCTGAAACCATTTTACAAGTCCCTAAGTAGCAGCCTGAAGTGAATTTTATTTTGGCTTTTTTTTAAGATCTGTCAGTGGGCTCTAATACTCTCCAGATTTCTAACGTTCATGTTTTCTTGCTGCTCCGTTTTCAGTCATTGTTTTTGTTTTTCCCTTTCTGTGCTTAATCTGTTTGCTGGTTTGGAGAGCTCTCCCAGCTCCCTGCCAGCTGGGTTCTGCGAGGTGCTGCTGGGGACTGAGAGGGCCCCGTGTCCCCTCGGGGAGCCTGGCCCCATGCTGCTGGTGTGACCGGCAGGAGACCTGAGGGCACAGAGCCTGCCAGGGGACCAGCAGGTTGGAGGGAGCATTGGGTCCTACACCCTGGGTTTCTGGCCACACTRCTTGGTGGGGATTAGGATCAAGACCCCTGTGCCATGCTTTGCACAAGCTGAGCTCACAGGTGCCAGACTGGGTCCATCCAGACCATGCAAAGGAGAGCTCATGGACTGCTGCCAGCYGCACCACGAGTCTCCAAGGGAGCCCCCAGCTCCCCCCCTGAGAGTTTTTTGGTGAGGGCTGGTGGGTTTCCAGCACGGCTGGGATGGAGGTGCAGGCTGCAGGGCTCAGCCATCAGCATTGAAGAGCTCCCCGAGCTGGGGCAAAGCAGGTGCAGTGCCCAAGGAAAGGCATCAAATGCCCTGGACAGCAAAACCCAAGCAGCAGCACTGCAGCATGCCCAGGGTCACACCTGGGATTCACCGGTGTCTACACCAGTACAATCCCTCCCTGGAGCTTCTGCATGTTATCAGCAGCTCTCACACCATGGCATTGTCCCCAGGGAAGGGCCTGCAGAGCCGTCCCCTCTGCGCAGCCCCATGCTCTCCTGAGGCTGCTGGGGACTGAGTGTTTCTGAGACCTCTGCTCCTCTCTCGGGTGTGGGCTTGGCCAGATGGGTTTTGCTGTTGCGGGGCTGGGAGTGAAACTAGATGAGCAGGCCCACACACATTCTCACACAGAGAAAATTTGGCTAAAAATACCCTGCAGCTGAATTTCCACCTCAAAAGGAAATTATTATCTGACTGGCCATTCTCAACCTGGTTTACTTCACCTCCTGCACCCCAAAGAAGAGCTGACTTTTTACTGAAAAACTTACGGATGGATCAAATGCAATTTTGCTGTGTTCAACACAATGGCTTTGCTGGGGAGACCATTATTTTCTAGGCTTTGTGAGCCAGTCCAAACAGAGATTAATACCCCATTGAAAAGAAGCTGGTCCTTCCTGGTATTTTATTTTAATGGCAAAGAAACATAAAATGCCCTTGCTTTGCAGRTCATTTTCTAAAATGTTGGCCGCTTGATTTTCCCAGGCACATCAGAGAGGTCAAACCTGGAGCTAATAACCCTGACCTGTACCTGCGTGGCTGCGACACTCTTTTGGCTCCTGTTGACCCTGTTCATTCGCAAGCTGAAGAGGGTAAGAATGGATGGGGAGCTCCCAGTGGCATCTGCATCTCCTTACAGCCCTTTGCTCATGTTAGAAAATCCTTCCCAGGCCACTGGGATTGCTGAGTCTACCAAAAAAAAAAAATCTGATTCATTTACCGCTCACCTTTGTTCCCTGTGCAATCACCAGGCTGCTGATGGGTGCCCAAGGAACCATGACTCGCAAGGCTGAGTATGAGTAAGCCCAGAAGCAAAGCTCGGGTAGGGGCAAGGCTGTGAGACTCACAAGCATTTGGGTGCCTGACTCCCACCAAAGGCATCCCCCATTCTCTTAAAAGCTGTGGGAGTTTGGCATCTTAATGTCTTTGAAGATCTGAGTGAGTGGGAATGACAGATCTTCACAGGGCATGCTGGGGTCTGGTTTGCACACAGTGTCTGGTATAATTACATCACTTGCAAAGTGATATTTTACTGAAGCAGTTTTGGTGGTGCAGCCTCTAGAGCAGATGATCCTGTATCAGCATGATAATGTTAACTGCCCCTGCAGCTGACCCTCCTTCTTGTTCAAGGCTGACCGTGATGGTTTAAAGCCCCTTTTTGTTGACAGCACCATGTCTGCCTTGTGTGCTGTGTGCAGGTTAAACCACAGCAGCTTTCATAAGCAGAAAATACAGTTCTTTGGTAGTGCAGAAAGATCTCGGAGCAACTTGCAGGAGCAGATGGATTTGAGGGAAGGGAGGTATTGGGGCAATGGGGTGCACTGCAGGACATGAGATGAGGAATGGCTGCACGTTCCCCTCTCCCCTACTCCCACACCACAGCGGCGCTGGGCCCCGGCTGCCCTGGAGAGGTACCACAGCGCGGTGCCATGGGGATCAGCTCACAGCCACCACAGCTGAGCGTATTGCAGCCGACTGAGCTCCGTGACAATTGCTAAAGGTTCACTGCGGCCCACCAGACCATTTTGTCTCAACCTGCATTAAGGCCTGACTGTATTTTAGGTTTAACACTGAGAACTTCTATTGACCGATGGGAATGCAGGACCAGACCTCCAAACCAGGGCGGTATGGCAGCAGTCACTCTGCCTGCCTTCCTACCGCCATAAGCTTCCGTATGAAGAAATGCATGGGAGTTTTAGGGGAGAGAGAAGTTGAGGTCAGCTGCAGCTGTGGAGAAACTTTGTAGCTATAGAGAAATTACAAAGCAAGTAGGACCAGTTCTGACCGCTCACCAATAACAATGAAGCAATTCGTAACAAGGCTGCAAACCCTTGGAACAGTAGAAGTTTTAAAAGTAGCAAAGGGTTGCAGATTTTTTTTTTAATTTGTTATGATACCAGAACTTGACATTTGCTTGTTAGATTGTTAAAAGATAATAAAAATAATCATCGTTGCTGTAGAACAAGGGACTTTAACTAGATGACATGTGACGGCTTCTTTCCAGATGAGGCTTTCCAGCTAGTGTTGGTCTATGTTTATGGTCTTCTCTGTGTTTCTGTTACAAACCCTTACTCTCAAGGATTTATTTCTGGAATTAGCTCTGAATTAAATTTCATATACAAATTACATTGCCACAACAGAAAAAAATACTTCTGTGCTCTCTGAGAGCATTTTCTTAAAGCTTGTCTCTTACGTGTACAGGGACAAATGCTATACTTAACAATTCTTCATCATTCAAAATGTTGTTTCAAATCTCTAATTGTGCCAAAGGTTTGGTATTCAGTGCATCTGAACAACAAAATGTAGGAAGCTCTCTGCACCTTCCCAGTCCCCTACTGCTCTTCCTGGGATGGGTCCACTTAAGAGCTCTTCTAAAGTGACTGGTAGGAGCAGTCTGGTACACATGTCTCTATCAAGAAATGCTCTTTTTGGAGCACCACACAAGCTTCTGTTTCTATCCATATCCCACTTATGCATGTCCTGTCCAAGGTCAATGGGTGGTTTGGAGCCAGGCTTTATGCCACCTGACATTTCCCCAAGCACCGGTGTAATCCTTCCTGGGACTAACCTTCTGTGTACTTGGGATGGTGAAAGGCAACTAAAACAGGAGCTATTAGCTACTGTCATTTTAGTCTAGTTATGTTTGTAAAGAAAGCATACACAGCTAGTAATACCCTTCTCAAACAAATGCCTGGAAATGCATGTATTAGGGACATATTTCCAAGCTGTAGAGGAGGAAAGTTGAAAGTCACAGGGGGCAACTAAAGTAACAATGAAAGAATATGTAGATATATCTGTGTGTTTGTGTGTGTGCCCCTGTGGTGTTTCCGTGAGTTTAGGAAAAGCAACGTGAAGGGGCTCAGTTCAACAGATTTTCTATAAATTCCAACTAATAGCCAGGAAATTAGAGCAAACACTAGACCTTTTCTATAGAAATATAAGTACTGCTGTGTCAAGAAAAGTCCAGTGGATTAGAGTGGCAATCTAGGTGCTCTTTGAAGGAAAATATGTTTCAAATCACTGGACTACAGAAAACTTTGAGATCAGGATCATCTTTCCTTACATTTCTCATGTGAAGTGGATAATCCATTTGCTCAGTAGAAACTGAACTTCTGGAAAATTCATTTGAAATTATGTGTTTGAAATTATGTGTTTGAGTCTGGGTATTTATAGATTCCTCCAAACTCAAATAATTCCAGTAAATTTGTCAGAAATTATACCAAAGAAATAAAAAATTCTGAAAATTTGTAAACAGCTTCTGAAATGTATAATGTCTAGTCTCCCGATGACTGGTCTTGCACAACTTCTAACCACATATGACCTATCTTTGCTGGGTATATGGAAAAAATAAACACTGGCAGTTGAACTCCATCTGTTGCATATGGCCACTTCTTGCTTTGCACAATCATGAAGGAAAGTTATTTTTATCAGTAATGTTTAGTCATTTGCTGAAAATATTTCTCTTGACTGTGCAGAAGGCCTGTATCATAACACCATATGTTAATACAGATCCACATGGATTTCATTGAAGAAACTGATATGTCACATACGAGGAAAGCTAGAGGACAGAGTTTCTTTCACATAAAAAGTCTTGCAATATTTAAAAAAGCCAAATGGAGCTTAACCAAACCATTGGACTGTGAAATATGCAGCCCCGTGGAGAGAATTAACTTGAAACCCTTGATCCAAACAGGAAGGTGCTGACAGATACCTTCATCCTCTTTTACATTTTGCCATATTCTTTGTTTTCTAGCCTTATTCCTCTGAAATGAAGACCAACCATTACCTGTCAATCATAATGGATCCTGACGAAGTCCCCTTAGATGAGCAATGTGAACGGCTGCCTTATGATGCCAGCAAGTGGGAGATTGCAAGGGAAAGGCTTAAACTAGGTAATATTGGCATACTTCACATTGGGTTTGCAGTGATTGAATGAGACAAACTTGTACAGGTAAAGAGGAGCTGGGTGTGTTTTAGACACGCAGACAACATACTGCCAGGTTCGGTGCGAGCTATTCCATACCAAGTGCCCTGGTCCATGGCTGACTTATAGCATTTAGGACTGACTGACTGTCTACCTGACTTTCCATATGTATATTTTGACTCCAGGTAGGAAAACTAAAATACAAACAATAATGCTGCACTCTATTTTTTGCAGACTGGTTTACTTAAAAACATGGCGTAAAAACAGGGCAACCGAAGGCTTCCCAATCAGACCGCTGACTTGGATGCTTCTACCTCTAGACTCATGAGCCTGACCTTTGGCATTTACTGTAATTTTCTTCCCCTGGTTTTGTGCTCATCTGGCAAAAAACCTATGCAGAAATGGTCACACTCCACCCTGCACCCCTCCCTGTTTCTCCCTTTCCTCTTCTCTCCAGCACTCTCTCCCTGTTTTCCTTCTGTGCTGCAGATTTATAAACATTCTTGTCGGTGCACCATAAAGTGCAAGAATGTGACACATGAGTCCACACATAAATAAATAAATATCTATGGAAACTTTGAACCTGGAGCTAGCTCGCCTACAGATGCCCCAGTGAAAGGCATGGGTTTGGGAGCATTCCTTACTTGCTTAGCCTAGTGTGGGGCTGAGGAGGAGGGCAGGAGGGTAGGGACCAGAATTTGAAGTTGAGGAATCCCTCCAGAAACCACACAGATTTTAGCAAGAGGATCAACATTAAAATATCAGTGATAAGCTCAGCCTGTTGCTATAGTGCTGTTTGTTCTTTCAGGCATGCATTAGATTTGTCCTACAGCAAGGGCTAGAAAATCCCTGCATCTTAGCTAGGAGCTGTAACAGATTCCTTCTGTCCTCCAGGGATCAGGGACAGAGGGTGATTAAAACATGCATACAATTAGGATCACACTTAATTCGCCTGCTAGAAGTCACAAGGCGACCAGATGTGAATAAGCACAGCTGAAATATATTGCTAGTGATTTGTAATTGTCATATACAATTCTGGGAATGCTGAAACATAACCTTCTGCTGGGGTGTTGTCAATCTTCAAATAGTTTTCTTACAATGATGGACCAAGAGCTTGATGTGCAGACAATGTGATCGCTGGTTTATGCGATGCTTTATTTGTGTGTAAATCCCATGGAAAGAATCAAGCAGAAACGGAATGTAAACACCAAGGAAAAACCCACATCTTGCAGGGTTGGTGTTTGGAGTCTGGAGGTGAGGAATGATGACCAGAGAACGAGTTAAAAGTGGAAGAGCTGGTGTAAACAAATAAAGAATGCTGACAATGAATGAGAACCAGATTCAGAGAAGTTGGGTATGTGCAGTATGCTAGATTAGCTCTGTGCAAGTCTTGCTTACATGGCAGTTGGCTCAGTCTTTGAGTAACCTTGGCAGTCTCTGAGGATTAGTGTCTCACAAACACAATATGCTCTATGTTTTTTTAAAAATAATTTTACTTAGAAATGCAACCCCTTCCAGCATCAGATATGTCTGTTTTTCTCTTCCCACCTACTTATCCTCCAGGATACGTATTTATTGTAACTTTTGCAAGTAAGTCTCTCCTTTCAGCCCACATCTCCTTTGCTATGTGTTCCTCCAACACGTGTACATACAGCCCATGGCTGTGATACAATGCTTATATAACAGGACTCCCCCTTCATCTGTAAGAGCTACAGATGTTACAGGAAATTTCACACAGGCACCACTGAAGTCAGGATAATTAACATTCAGTATAGATTAGTCCGACTGAGAACAAAATGTCATCTTTTCATTAGGCAGAAAAATGCTGGTGCTATAAATCAGTCAGTGTGGTCGGTGATAAYGTTGCTGTCCAGCATAAGTGTTGATCTATCATGCATTTCTCACCTTACGCTTGGGCTTGACCTTCCTAATCTATGAGAGGCCACACACTGCTGACGCTGTGGTGCAGGACCCCGAGGGAGTGTTGCCACATGGCTCCGGTGCTATGTCAAACACGCCGGTGGTAGATGGCTTCCTGAGCCCCGCTCCCTCCTGTGCACTGCAAGCCCACAGCACTGGCACTGAGCAGAGCACTTTCCATTCTCCTTCACGTGCAGAGCTGTTGTACATAACATAATGGAAAATATGAAGCCGGGTGTGGGGAAAACCCAGATGACTCAAACTGTGGCAAAGGAGCTGAGAAACAAACACACCTTTGAGCCTCTGCCTTCCCACATACATGGAGAGCGGTGTCTGCAAGTGCTTTTTGCTGATGCCCCAGTCCAGCAACTCACCTGCTTGAAGGACCTTGCTGAAATGGGACTGAAATGGAAACCTCCTGATCCAAAACTCCTTGACTGAGGGGTACGTTCACTTTAATGGGTTCTGAATTGCCCCAGGAAACCAAAGTCAAGTGTGGAAAATTTAAGTAGAGCATTTTGCTTCCTTGGTCTGGATATAAATGCCGCTACATTTCATACCTGAGCATTATCCCAAACATGGCCAGTGTAGCTCCTTGAGGGCTGTGACAAGGTGACTGCTCAGATGGTTGGGCATCTTAATATTCCTCTGTTTAATTGCTCCGTTTAATAATTTTGTAATTACTTTGTGTGTCAGCATAAGGGGCTTTTGCAAGAGCAATCTGTTAGAGTCATAGACACAATCTACATACTAAACTGTGGCGTTCGATCTACACGCTGAAGAATTAGAGCAGTCCTATTCTGTGCTAACATTTAGCACGGTACAAACAATAGCGAAACAACAAAGACTAATACATCAAGTGTTATTACAGTTTCCCATTAAATCACAATCGTTGTTTAGAGAAGGAAGTGTTGTTTCCAGTGCTCATTCTCCTTTATGTGTAGCTTTATGAGCTAACTGGTATGTTTTTCAAGTGGTGACTAAGTAGGTTATCTCGATGTGGGAAGTGAGTTAACAGTGATGGAAACAGATTAAAGCTATGGATTAAACGAAGATATGATGGGTTTTATAGGACCTTAAACTGCAACTTCATCTTGTAGAAACCATGAACAGTCAATACATTAAGGACTAAGAACATCAATTTACAAAGAAAACTGAGACCTTAGTCTTAATGTTCCTTCCCTTATACATCTGCTATATGCAGCAACTGAAAAAGAAGGTGACTGTAGATTTTCAAAGATATACACTGATTCACTTGTATTTGTGTGTCAAACTCTAAGCCCTTCACATATCAAGGCTCAGTCTGTTGATGCTTTTCAGCCATCCAGATTAAGTTCTTCATGGGTTTTATTTGCTGTAAAAAATGCAACACTTTTGCACATCTAGGGGGGAAATAAATTCCTGGGGTTTTTTTTGGCTTAGCATATTCCACTTCATGTTTCCATTGCTTTGACAACATATGCTGTTTGTTTCTACTGACAGGCATACTGAGAATTACAGTTTAGAAGTGTGTTACACATATAAAAGGTAGTATCTATTTAATTGAATTTAGAACTGACAGCAGCTCTTTTTCTCTACCTGTGAGTGTCTGGGTGGGATCCACCTCTCACTTAGCTTTAGACATCAACAAGGTAGATGTCCAAGTGAGATCTAGTCAAACAGATGCCCATCATAGAAAAAGGAAATTGTTCTATGGAGGTGGCTATGTCACAAGTGCATATCTGAGAAATAAATATATGGCGCATGTTATCCTTTGCTTTTGTATGAAAAGCTGGCCTTTATTTTCTGCTCTTGTCTACACTGCAAAGCCTGCTGCTGTACTCTTGCTAGCCACTTAGGTGCCTGGGTTCTGGTGAAGGTGAAGCACAAATAAAATCTGAAAATAATTACTTGAAATAAAATTTATTGCTAGCTGATATGCTCACAAGATCTCTCTGATCAAAACTCTGCCAGCCACTTGAGAAGGGCAGAGGCAGCCAGGCCTGTCCACGTGAGCGTGTTGTCAAAGAGGTGGTCAATACTCCCTGCTTCAAACAGTAATAAATCGCAGAGAAGGCTGTGAAGATCGTAAGATTGGCATAAAAWATCATGAACTTTAGAGATGTTATAACAGTACCCTTGGAGTCTTACCTGGTTCTGAACATGAAGGACAAGGACACTCAGCTTCTACTGCTGGAGAATTTTATTGATGCCCACTGATTTCTCCCAAAGACCTCTGGTTGCTTCTCCTGGGGTCTGCTCAGTAGCAGCATGATGATGATATCACAGCACAAATGTCTGCCCTTGGACAGCGTAGTATCCACCATGAGCAAACCCATCATTTGTCACTCCAAGTCCCCTCTCACTGAATCCCCCCAGACCTGATTTTCCAAATGTAAAGGTCTCATTTGCACAGATCTGCAGCTTCTCACCACTCCATGATCTCAACCTGCAAGGGCTTGCTAGGGAATAGCATCAAGGGGTTGTGCATGTACTCCAGGGGTTGTAATGCAAAGTTGCTGCTGCCTCCCTGGAATGAAGATAATTTTAAGGCACCTTGTTTGAGAAGGAAGAATTACATTTGTAAAAATTACCAAAGTCTGTGTCAAGCTGCATCTCAGTGTGTGTGTGAGTTTAGGCTAAGGCCCTAAGTTGTTGTGGACATAGGTAGCAGTGTCACAGCCTGCTGCATGGTGCAGTGTGCTCAGGGAAAAGAGGAGCAAATCTTTCTTTCTGCTGTCAGAGCTAGACTGAAAAAAATGGGTCAGAAGCCACTGTACCTCCACTGAATGGTTGCATCCATTTAGCATAATTTTCAATCATACCACTTATTCCCTCCAATGATTCTGTCTTCTGGTTTGTCTGTTTACTCTAAAAAAAAAACCCAAACAAACCAAAAAAACTAAAACACCTGTATGTTGGGAATATACATGTGGGACTCATTGTAAAGCACACTTTTCAATTCATTATCTATGAAGCAATTTGCTGACAAGATTTCTTTTTTACCAGAATGTGTCTCTCCAATTTCTTTTCTTTACAGGAAAGTCTCTTGGACATGGAGCTTTTGGAAAGGTGGTACAAGCATCTGCTTTTGGAATTAAGAAATCACCAACATGCAGAATAGTTGCTGTGAAAATGCTGAAAGGTATTTTGCTGCAAAGCTGGGATGGAAAAAATGATGCCTTATATAGTGTCCCACTTTTAATATGATTCTGTAGAAAGCAAGTGTGTATGATGTTACCCCCCCACCAATAATTCTCCGAAGCCTCCAAAATGTGTACACCAAGTTTCAGGTCTACCACAAGTGGAATGGCAGAACCATGAAATAAAAATTGCATTCACAGTAAGAAGGGTGATAAATTGTCACGATACAAGAGAAAGTTTCAGATGCAATGAGAACCTGATTGCCTATTTTTTTTTTAAATCTGGTTCCACTACTTCAAATGCCAGAAAGAATGGAAGAATCACTTTTGTAGGATCAGAAGGGGCAATCAGATTTCCTGCGTACCCTACATTGTACCATTATGCTAGACTGACCCTGTACTGAACACCGTAAATGAAATTTAGCTGAAGCATAAGGCATCCACCTTGATGTGAAGACACTCGGATGGAAGATTTCATATTTTCCTTGGTCATTAGTTTCAATCATCTCATTGTTAACAGGTGCCTTATGTCTAATTTGCATCTGTCTGACTTTCGCTTCTCATTCTAATCTTCTCCATTAGATTATATAAGAATTTTTCTTCATGAAGGCCCTTTTATTAAGCTAAACAGATTGAGCTGTTTAAATCCTGGTGTTGTTGTACGGGTGCATCCTCTCTGAACCATCTGCAGGCTCATCACACGGTGCTTAGGGTGCTGACACCCAGGTTGTGCAATGGATTTGCCAGCACTCTTCATACACCAGCGCTCTTCCCAAAGTAAAATCATCTCCCAGCTATTCACTGCCACTTTCCTCATTGGAGCAGAAAGAACAAAGACCCTCATCAATTTGAGGAGGGCGCTTGGGAAGTTAGCAGGCAGGATGATCTTCAGTAGTAGCCTGCAGCAGCCATGGCTGAATTCCCTAACCCAGAGTCCTGGTGGCATCGCTTCTTATGTATTTAGCTTTCCCTTGTTTATATATCTAAGGATCATATCAGGCTTTTTTTTTACATTGCCGTGGGACCTTATGCTGCATTGCTTATCCATCTTAATCCTTGAATCCTTTGCAGTGTCATTCTTTGCCAGGACATATCCCCTGTTCTGCCAGTAAGGCCTGATGTTCTCAGTTGGCTCTGTTCAGGCATAGTTTGAATACATCCCTCTTACCCAGTGGCTCCTAGCTTCACAGCTGCACACTTGCTTATCAGTTATCAGGAGATCTGTACATGTTACTTCCAGCCCTTGGAGGGGCATGTGCGATACTCTTCAGACCTACAGTCTGTCCCTGCAACACTCAACCTGAAATAGCTTCTATTTCTTGCCAGCGATGACCTGGCAGCTGTACTCCGTGTAGGGTGTGCCCTCTTGATATTGTCCTCAATAGGCTTGTTCTGCAATATAATATTGAAGGCTTTAGCAGGGGGTAGTACGTGCTACTGTGATATCCAGGCTCATCCCGAAAGAGGGAATTTGCAGCTGAGAGGGTTGCAAACCTTTCTTCTCTGTCTTGTTGCAAAAGCACAGAAATACCCTGTTGGCCAATGCCAAATGAACAACTACCCTGCAGCAAGCATGTCTGGAAAATGGGAGGAAACTAAAGCTTTGGTCCCTGTCCAGACCTTCTGCAGCAGTGGGCCAATAGCCATCTGTGTCACTGGTTTCAGTGGATGGCCTGTCACCTGGGTCACTGCCTGACCCCTGATTAACTGAGCTGTTTTGCCAACATGCAGACATACGTGCTGGCAGAGTGGTCTTCCAGATTCAACATTTTTTTGTGTACAGCAGCAGGCTGCTTGTGCCAGCCAGCACCATCAAGGCAGCAAAGGTTGCTCCTGGAATAGATGGGAGCAGACGGCAGCTATAAGAAGTCTTCATGGTGGGATTCATGTRTGCGTGTGCAGCATAGATGCTTGTATCTGAGTTAGTCACTCAGATCCCCTTTATTGTCAGCGGTGAGAAACAACAGTTCATCCCATCCTAAGGCAGATCCCCGCATATGGTGAGCTGAGTGCTTGTTTAGTTCTGCTGACTATGAAGAGAGCCTGTGGTGACTGTAGGCATCTTCACTATGGGCACCTAAAGTCAGGGGAGATTTGCCCCATTCCTTGTGTCCTCACTAGATTATCCAGGAATTTTGCAGTCATTCATGGGCTTTTTCCTTGCAGAATTCCCATGAGGTGGAGGGAAAGTGTCACCACCTATACAGATGCATAGTGGGTCATCGGTAGATGACAAGTTTTGTGTGGGGCCACCAAGAAAATCTGTTTCCATTCAGATGTTGAAACCAAGCCCTTTAAGACCCAGCTCTAGGTTCTTTCCACTGGGCTAGTCTTACTTTTGGTGTCACTAAACTGAAAAAGTCCTTTTGGGTCTACACATAGCAATATGTTTTTTCTTGTTTTCTTACCAAAACAAAATTCTGCAGAAAAAAATTGCCTAGAGGGAATTAAAAGTTTCACTCAACACTGAAGAGAATCTTTTGGGTTTAGTTGTGGGATTTCTTAAATCATTACTATCACTATTATTATTAATACTGATCATAACCAATAAGGGTGAGATGCAGTCACCTAACTTTAACCATTTAAAATTTACTTCCCTGGTCTATCTTAATACTCCAGGCTTCCTCTATAATGAACAGAACCAAACAACCATCACCAAAAGGTGGATCATCTCTTCCCTACACAGATGGCTAAAGCTGATGGCTGCATCAGCCTCTGGAAATGCTTTGCTCTTGCCACTGACTCCTTGAGAGGTTGATTAGTTCAGGCTAGTACATAACCCTTAGACAGCTGAAGTCAGGTCAGCTGAAACCTACCCTAGATAGAGTTAATTATAGTCTTGAAATCCCTTTTTATTTGTTCTTTCATTTTTTGGCCGAAATGACAAAACTATTCATGTGAAAAAAATTTCTCTCAGTTCTAAATATAACAGAGTCTGCTGGGAGGAAGTTGAGTGCCTAACTCTTTTTTATGGGTTTTATTGCGAGTAAGAGGATGCTGAGCAGGGAGGAATAGACAAAGAACATCAACACATGAAGTACATCCAGTAATGGAGGTTATTTCAATGGAAAATAACGAGAAGTGGTAAAGCTCAGCAGGACCAGTTCTTTGCCATTTCACATTGACTTTATTTTACATTTACAGAAGGGGCCACAGCAAGCGAATACAAAGCCCTGATGACTGAGCTGAAAATCCTGATCCACATTGGTCATCATCTCAATATTGTGAATTTGTTGGGAGCTTGCACGAAAAATGGAGGTAAAAAAACCTGCACTGCACTGAAAATGGGTTTGGACCACCTCCCAATAACAGTCAGTTGGCCGTGTTGTTTTTCATCTAGAGGTCAAGTTATTAACTTGAAATATTTGAGCTCGTCCTGTGGTTGGTGAAAAAAAGAGGAAGAGAAAAAGAGATTTTTAGTCATTTAATGAAGTGATTAAACATTTTCTCTACTTAAACTCTCTTCTAGTATTAACATGAGGAGTGTGAATTTAGGAGCATGCCACTTGTTGTCCTTTATCTCACTCACTTCACTGCTCAAGCTCAAGTTAAACACGATCTGGAAAGGCTGGGAACAAGAGGACATAGGCTGTTGGCCCTGAACAATGAATCAAAAGGCAACCGTTGTAAAATCCTTCACAATACTCCACTAAGAAAATCAAAGGGCCAGTATGAGCGATCATTTGTTTTAGATATGTCACTTATTTTAGTTCAACAAGCGTGTGTGGGCTGTGAGACTCCAGTCTGAACACAGACTGCCCGAAGAGGAAACAGAGGGTTCCTCAGGAGCCAGGTTCATGACCCAGCTTTCAAAAAGTAGGCCCTTCCCTAATTTCCAGAAACAGTGTTGTTTTGCTAACATGTCCAGTGTCCTTCAGGCAGCCTTCTACTTCATTAGGACATGTTGTTAGTTATTCTGGACTCAAGTTACAGCTACGGGCATGAAAGACTATTCTTATTCTCAGAACTGACGACCCCTTGTATTGCTTTATGCTTCTCAAAATGCACTTTCCTTTTGCCCAGGGCCCCTGATGGTGATTGTTGAGTACTGCAAGTATGGGAATTTATCAAACTACCTGAAGAGCAAGAGGAATTTTTTCTGCCCCAACAAGGTGAGGAGGCAGATGCCTCTGGTAGGGTTCATCTTACCTAACATAAGTGTTGGTAATGTAGATGTCAGCCTCTGAGCTAGTCTCCTTAGACTCTCTTCTACCAAAGGAGAGAAACTGCTTTTGGGTGCAGTTCACCTGACCTGTTTTAATGTTTGGTGTGGCATGTGCTGTGCTCATTTTTCTCCCCTGACTGTGCAAGGAGACTGCTGCGAGTAATTCAGATGGAGCCATCTACAGCGAGAGGAAGTGAATCCTATCCAAAGTGTCCCCACATGCTCTTACCCCGCTGCTGACGAACCCATTCCTGCTGAGCTTGGGGTCAGTTCAGAAGCTGGTGTCAGCGAAGCCAAAGGAAGTGGTTTTGCCCACTGATTTCAGTACCGCTGGGAACACAACCGAAATAATGCCATTTAAAGCTCATGTTCCAAGACACCCTAATGTTCAGAGATTTACAAGTAATCTTCTTATTGTGTGAGGAGAAGGGCTATCAAGAGGAAAAGAGATTAGAGTCTTGTCCTTACATCCCACAGCCCTCTGAATCAAATCCACAGCATGTTTCTTATTACAAACCTGAACCCAAATGTGCCAACTATATCCCTGCTTGTGCTCTTTCAGCAAAATCCCCCAAAGGATTAAGGGCTCTGAAGTAGGATTTAGGAGCCTGGACCCAGAACGGCAGTCCTCAAAACCCCCACTCAGCTGTGCCAAAAGCTCAGCCGCATCTCAGGGTTTTTTTGGGAGGGCTCTGCAGGAGGGCACGCTCGAGAAGACCTCCCCCTCCAAAGGGCTTTGGCTGAGTCTCTGTTCCCGAGGCCGTCCATGTTGGACTCTGCATGAAACACAGCAGCCGCCGCCTCCAACGTGCTGTTGTTGGTGTAGGAGGCTCAGCAGGGAGCATGGCCGTGTGGGGTCCACCCTGGGGGGAGTCACTCACATCCCCCTGGTGAGGAGCCTGCCCGGACTCGGTGCTCTGGCACCCCTAGGAAGGGTGCTTGAGAGGGAGGGAGGGAAGGAGCCCAGCTCTGCACCAGTGTGTGCAGGAGAGAGACATAGTCATAGAATCATAGAATCATAGAATCATAGAATAGTTTGGGTTGGAAGGGACCTTTAAAGGTCATCTAGTCCAATCCCCCTGCCACGGGCAGGGACAGCCTTCAACTAGATCAGGTTGCTCAGAGCCCCGTCCAACCTGACCTTGAATGTTTCCAGGGATGGGGCATCTACCACCTCTCTGGGCAACCTGTGCCAGTGTTTCACCACCCTCAGCGTAAAAAATCTCTTCCTTATATCTAGTCTGAATCTACCCTCTTTTAGTTTAAAACCATTCCCCCTTGTCCTGTCGCAAAGGGCCCTGCTAAAAACTTTGTCCCCATCTTTTATGTAAGCCCCCTTTAAGTATTGATAGGCTGCAATAAGGTCTCCCCGGAGCCTTCTCTTCTCCAGGCTGAACCACCCCAACTCTCTCAGCCTTGCTTCGTAGGAGAGGCGTTCTATCCCTCTGATCATTTTTGTGACCCTCCTCTGGACCCGCTCCAACAGGTCCATGTCTTTCTTGTGCTGAGGGTTCCAGAGCTGGACACAGTACTCCAGGTGGGGTCTCACCAGAGCAGAGTAGAGGGGCAGAATCCCCTCCCTTGACCCACTGGCCACGCTTCTTTGGATGCAGCCCAGGGTACAGCTGGCCTTCTGGGCTGTGAGCGCACGTTGCCAGCTCATGTCCAGCTTTTCATCCAGCAGTACCCTCAAGTCCTTCTTGGCAGGGCTGCTCTCAGTCCCTTCTTCCCCCAGCCTGTATTGATACTGGGGGTTGCCCCAACCCAGGTGCAGGACCTTGCACTTGGCCTTGTTGAACCTCATGAGGTTCACACGGGCCCACTTCTCGAGCTTGTCCAGGTCCCTCCGGATGGCATCCCRTCCCTCCAGCATGTCGACCRCACCACTCAGCTTGGTGTCATCTGCAAACTTGCTGAGGGTGCACTCGATCCCACTGTCTATGTCACTGATGAAGACATTAAACAGTCACAGGACAAGAGGAAAGAGGCGAGGGGGCAAGAGCATGGCCAGGTGGCTAGACTGCTCTCCGGGTAGCAGTGGGAAAGCATTTGCCAAACAGTGTCGCGTGCATCCCCTTAAACTGTCATTGACCGTAACATGAAAGCATTGGATAAAGGCATTGGAGAATAGAGGCAGTTGCTTCTGAAAGCAGCTGTATTTCAAAGACAAAGCGCCCTTGCCCCTCATTGGAAGAGCTTACAGCCCCATGCCAAGCACTGTGCAGGGTCACAGAGGCAGGTACCTTAAGCAGCCTGGGATGAAAAGCTGACACTTTATTTTGAGAGGACTGGGACACCTGCACTGTAGGCATATCCTTCTCAACTCATCCCACCATGCTCCTTCTCTGGCTACTGGAGAGAAATAGGCCCTTTCAGATGTCTCATTTCAGGCTGAGATGAGCCACAGCCCAGCGGCTATGTCCATCCATGGACCCTGCAAATCCTCATCATCAGAGGTAGCTCACCACCCGGGTTGCCCCAAAATCGTGTGCTGGTGCTCCCAAGCCACCATGTTTCTGCCCTCTGGGGATGGCAGCCTTGGTGGAGTGAAGCCCTGCCACCAACCCCCACCTGCTGCGGTGGCACTGGACACCTGCACCCGTGGGAGACGTGACTGCACGTGCCACAGACCAGCATTTTTTCCCAGCGGAAAGGCGACAGAAGTCTGACTCGGTTCCTCTCCCACCCCCACCGTCACTCTGATGTAGCACCTCTTCTCTGTTTGTTTGAAGGACTCCTCTCTGCAAGGAGAACCAATGAAAGAGAAAAAGGATATTGAGCTGGTGGAAGGCAAAAAACAAAGGCTGGCCAGTGTCACCAGCAGCGAGAGCTTCGCGAGCTCTGGGTTCCAGGAAGATAAAAGTCTGAGTGATGTGGAGGAGGACGAAGAGGGTAGGTATTTATTCCTTCCTGTCCCTACACGGTCTGTGATATTTTTACAACATACTGTGCATCCCTGAAATTTTTTTCCTCATTTATCACCCTAATAAACATCCGTGGGAGACGCTCACAGGGTCATGTCCAGAGGGTAGAAGATTTAAAAAAAGATTATTTCCAGGGTTACTAAATCTGACAGGAAAATGTGTGATTGTTTCTTCTGACTGCTCCTTATCTTTGGGGAAAACACAGCAGTGTCCAAAGCGCGGGGTATAAAGCAAGCACTATTTTTGTTTCCAGTGACAGTGGGTTGACCTTCGAATACTATTCTATGAAGACTGAATTTATGGGAGTAATAGGGTCAGTAAGAGAGGGGGAAAATAACTGCCTTGTGAGTGATCTTTGTAACAAACTGCATTTTCCACCTTTGCAGATGCTGATGAGCTCTACAGGTTGCCCCTCACTATGGAGGACCTGATCTCTTACAGCTTTCAGGTAGCCAGAGGCATGGAGTTCCTCTCCTCCAGAAAGGTGAGTTCTGCGCTGGGGATTTTTCCCTGCAGAAGGATGGGATTCAGAGGTGAAATCACATCTACGTTTTAGTGACACCTTCCTTGGGAGAGCTCCCAAAGGAAGAGACATTTTCCTCTTGGCGTTATAAATGTAACGGTGTGTTTATCCAAGTCTCCATAGTCCATAAACACAGGATCATGGCTGAAGGCAGTGGGTCAAGCTCATTCATTCAGGGAAGATCTTTTGGGTGTGGTGGGTTTTTTTCTTCATTTCAACATACATTAGGTAGGGAGCTCCAAATGAATCAGCGCTTTCCCTGTAAATGTCGAGGGGCTTAAAAATTTATCACTTTCTGGACTTAGGAATATTTTTTTTTTTTAAAGATCTGCCACTGTTTACAGTAACTTCATGTAAACTACAGTCAACTTCCCTAAAAAAATATTAAATTGATCTCTCAAATAATAATAATAATTTTTAAAAGGATATGGGAGACAGTCAGGAAATTTGTGGGCAGGATTAAGGAAATGCAGTTTGATTGTGAAACTGTTTTATTATAGTGCATTCATCGTGACCTGGCAGCCAGAAACATCCTTTTATCTGAGAACAATGTCGTGAAGATCTGTGATTTTGGCCTCGCAAGAGATATTTATAAGAATCCTGATTATGTGAGAAAAGGAGATGTAAGTCAAGATGCTGTTTATTTACCCAAATGTTTATAACSTATCATTTCAAACTGTCGACCAAAATGTTCTCTAGACATTCACATTTCCTGAACTTAAAAGAGCTTGAAAGCTATCACGTTTTTTATGTGAAGATGAGCTATCCAGATGCATTGTAGATCTGGAAAGCATTTCTATCCTCAGGCATAAGGCTTGGACATGCTAACTGTTTCACAGCTCTGCCCTCTTAATAGTTGAGATATTTTTTTGACATGTTTCTTGGCTGGCTCAGCATAACCCCCTTACTCAGTAAACTTCCTTCAAGGAAACCAGTCCTTCCGAAACAAGGTGCATGTCCCCCGGTGCACCCACGCCAGGGCCAAGCACYGCTCGTGGTGCCTCAAGCAGCTGAGCTGGACTCAACTGCCTTCAGCACCTACTCGGTTCTTTTTGGCTTCTGCTGCAAATAGCAGGCAGTAAGCCCCCTGCCAGGCCTGCCATGAAGGCTGGGTCAGCAAACTGTGCCTGCGTCCACTGATGCCGTGGGAATTTGGTGTGGGCATTGGGGTCACGCAGAGAGTCCCCTTCTGGAGGTCTCACCCACCTGCCAGCTATTCCCTCGTCCGTAAATAGCTTTCAAGACTTACAGCACTACATATTAGCTGGGAAACATTATTCACATAACTTGGGTACTGCTCAGGAGACCCTAACAGGCTGTGCTGAGGGGGCTTCAAGGGTTGCTGATATATTCCTGCAATTCAGGCTCTGAAAATTTTCCTGAGAACATCTCCGACACCATCACAGAATGATTTGCGCTTGGATGTAGGGTTTTCTCCCCTGTCTCTAGGATGCTGGCAAGAGACCTCTGCTCTTGCATATCCCCACGTCCCCTTAAAGAAAAGGCCTGGTCACTCTGGTCACAGATTTCCAAATATCTGGTGTTTTGTGCCACAGGTATTTTAAAAAAACAGGCTTTTACTCTGACAATTTGTTAAGAAAGTGTCTGAATGAGTGTGGGTTTATCTTGACTGCCTGTAAGGAAATCCCACAGGTTCCTGTCTGAATGGTAATTATTTACATAACAATATATAGTTGATTCATCTACGATTAAATTCTTTTAGGCTTTGAAAATAATAGTCAGGTTTGTCCCTTTTACTCCAGGCTCGACTTCCTCTCAAGTGGATGGCTCCAGAATCCATATTTGATAAAATCTACAATACAAAAAGCGACGTGTGGTCCTACGGGGTCTTGCTGTGGGAGATATTTTCCTTGGGTAGGTTAACTCTGCACCCCAGGAGCTGGACTTGGCGGCAGGGACTTCAGCCTGGGGAAAAACATCCATTACCTTCAACGAGCTTTTGCCAGGTCTTTAATAAGGAAAGACCTAAATCAGGCAGAGGTGGGGTGTGGGGGTAGAGAGGAGAACTGTGTGTATCACCCCTGTGAATTGGAAATTTTGGTGCTTGTAAGGGCACTGAAAGCTGACTTGCCAGGCTGAAAGCCTTAATGGATAGCACAACTATTCGAGAACTTTACCACCTATTTCTGCCATGGGCGAAACCTAAGCTTCCCTCTTTTCCCTGTAGAAACCCTCGGTAGAGGTGCAGGGCAGCACGGTCAGAGCAGGTGTGGTGCTTTGTCTGACTGATGGTGCAAACCAGGAAAATCGGGCAAATTTTTAAGTGTTTTTATTAAATGTGGAACCCTGTAGGATAACACGGAGCTGTGGGCCTGGGTCGGCAGCTGCCAGGGACCGAGGCATTATCTCCTGTGCCGCAGATAGCATTCAAGACACCGAGTGCCATGGGCTGGATGCTCCCTCAAAAGCTTATTGCTTCTCTTGTGGGAGCGAGGGAGCTGAACACACAGAGAGGTCTTTGCATGTCTCAGTCTGTGTCACCCCTATTTCCAGCCTGAGACCAGGCGGTCGCCCCAGCCTGGGAGGGACCCAGCACCCCCCTTCACCCRGGCCGATGGACACAGCAGGCGAGCAAGCATCCACACAGATGCCGCAGGATGAACTAGAGCATGCAATCCAAAATTAAAACCCAGTGAAGCTTTTTTTTCCCCTTTCTTTCACGTGGAGAAGGCAGCATACAAGATGTACACTGAGCGGGAACAACAATGACCGTCAGAATAGAAGAATCTTAATTGGGTTCAACACAGAGGCTGACAAAAGAGGTGAACAGCAGAGGAAACAATACTATACAATTCTCAGGACAATCAATCATTTATTAGTTTAAATACATGTTGTTGGTCAGCCTGCCAACTCTTGTGATTTTATGGTCAGCCTCATAATACCTGCTATTTTTTTCTTAAAGCCCCAGCTCCTTGAACCTGGCAACTGTCTGACTCTGAGAGAGGTGGTTTGTTTTTTTCTTTCATTTTCCCTTTTCCCGATGTTTCCTTATCTACAGAAAAAAGGCCAACAGCACGATCAGGCTGCATCTTAAAACCACAGACACTAAGAAATAATGCAAATGTACTGAGATCTGATTTAAAACCGTGATTTTATTATTTTCAAGGTGGTTTTGAACATTTGGAGTTTGGTAATACTCTTACTAGAATTTGGGGTGGTCCAAACCATAGAGAGATCAGACTTGGCTGTTCTTGAGGGATTCTTTCCAAGTCAATTCATGTGTATTTTTTGCATTCAGGCCAGGTAAGCACCACCAATAATGCCACGTTTGATCCTGCCCCCCTCCAAGGACCAGGGCTTGGAGCACCGTCAGCAGCAGTTCCCTGCCTGTGGCAGCTGGCAGGAGCCTGACCCCGCGGGGGGGGATGCCCCCAGGCTCGCAGCTCTGCAAGCAGGTGCTGCACACCCCGAGTGTTTGGGGGGGGATGCATAGGGCCAAGGCTAGGTCACCCAGCTCAGGGGATGTGTGACCCTGTTCTCCCAATGTCATCCCCAGGTGCCTCTCCTTACCCCGGAGTCCAAATAGACGAGGATTTCTGCAGCAGACTAAAGGAAGGCACAAGAATGCGAGCCCCGGAGCAAGCGACCAAGGAGATGTAAGATGCTTTTCTCTGCTTGCGTTGTGTACCGCTGCCCTCCTGGGCTGCCTTGCAGATGATGTACGAGTCTCCACAAAAAGTACTCCATGCCAACATAAGGAAAAACAACCTGATGCTGCCTCATATCTTCTTGCTGTCATCAGCATCTTCTTGCATCCCCCCCACACTTGGCCCCCTGGCCCTCCCGTGGGGTAGGAGAGGGTGAGGAGGGACGTGGACGCAAGCCCAGGGCACCACTGGGGCTGGGCTCTGAGGGGAGCTGAGCGAGCAGCCCGGAGGAGGAAGGTCATTCATTCCTCTCCAGGTTTGATATTTACTGACGTGCACACAGATAAGTGCTGGAGGAATGTGACATTATTAACATCGTCTTGACTTAGGAAGCGACAGCGGAGGCTTCCTTGCAAACACTCGGGTGACAAGAGTCCACCCTTTCCTGGAGATGGTGTCTGATGGCAGAGGAAAGTGATGGGGACCTGCAGCCTCCCAGCCCGAGTTGCCTGTGGGGTTTGTCTGAGCCCTTCCACTGCAACGTTGGCTGTTGCTCCCTGGTCCCCTGCCCTCAGGTGCAGCCTCCAGCTGCTGCTGCATGGCCAACAACTTTTTGGAGGCCTGGGGGGGTCCAAGTGAGACCCTGAGTTTGCAGCCCCTCTGCTCTGGTAGCGGGACAGAGCACCCTGCCCGGGGAGGCACCTGCAGCACGCCGAACATGCACCCTGTGGCACAAATCATTCAGGAGCATAAACATACCCAGGGTATTTTACCTCTGGAGGCAAAATCAAGTACGTGTAGGTGCCTTCGGTGCCTTTTTGAGTGCTACATCATGACTCTAAATAGCAACGCTTACCAAAAAATAGTTCTGGAAGAAGAAAAAGGATGCGAGCCAGCCATGTCTATCTGGGGGTATTACCCATTGGCTAATTTTATTATCCTAGTGACAGTAGATAAGAGCTGTTTTTTTTCTCTTCCACGTATTTTATTGCAGGAAGGAAAGCTCGACTCGACCAATACGAGGAAGTGACACATTCATATAAGTCATCTTAGGATGCCTTAACTTAAACATTGCCAGTTAATAGATGTTTAATACAAAGGTTTAATGCTTAATTAGGAATAAAAAAAGAAAGTATGACTAGTTGGCTAAATTATTCTTTTGATGTGGTCTTCCCAGTGTCTTGTGGGAAGAAGGTTTTTTTCCTTTTCTGTGGAAAGTTTACTCTTTTAGTAAGAGGCCTCAATGGTGTTGGAGAGCATCAGGCGGGCTCAGGTGTTAACTCTATCGATGGCAAGCTGTCAGAGACTGCGCTGCCTTGGATCAAAGTGAGCTGTAACCCCACCCTGTGCTCATTTTGCTTTTGTCCTCACAGCTACCAAATCATGCTGGACTGCTGGCAAAGCAATCCCAACGACAGACCAAGGTTCTCCGAGCTGGTGGAAAAGCTGGGCGACCTGCTGCAAGCAAACGTCCAGCAGGTACTAATGTCACGACTGCAGGCTGCGACCGGGGCAGGGGTGACCAGCCGCACAGTCCCAGGAATAACGCTTTGATTTCTTGTGTGCGTTTAGGACGGCAAAGACTACATACCCCTCAATACTATATTTACAACGGAAAGTGGGTTTCCCCCTGCATCCGATCCTTTGTGCAATGAAAATTTTTCTGTCACAAGCTCAAGTTGTGGAAGCACTGAAAACGTCAGGTGAGAGAAGCGAGATTAAGACTGAGTTTGCTTGTTGGGTATTGTAGCTTGCTGCATAGCCTGGTTTGGACCTGGGTGGGAGAAAACACCCAGAGACACCCCCCATGGTCTGAGTGTCCCACCAGCCACCGAGCCGTCGCCGCCGGGATCCTGTTGGGCTGGGACGGCCCATTGGGGTGTCTCTGCCCAGGGGGGCCATCAGGTCACCAGGCTGGGGCACTGTGAGGGGGGCAGCTGTGTGCGCCCCAGGGCAGGGGAATGAGGTTTGGGTGGGGTCGGGTTAACAAGTCCCTTTTGTGTAAACTACCTCCATGACAGTTAGGCAACTGCTCAGAGAAACAGAAATATCCAGCACTTCCTGCTTATGCACTTCACGCTCTCACCAAAGATTGTCCTGCTTTTCCTGTTGAACAGATACATAAACACTTTCAAAATAAAACCACCCCAGTGCATAAAGACATTTGAAGAGCTTCCCATCAAGGAAACGCTTGTATTTAATGTAAGTGACTCTTGAGCCAAATGATATGCCATTTATTTCTTTTTATTTGTGTGACAGATTTATACAGAGAGACTCAAGAAGGGGTTTTTACTGCTTTGTCAGCTCTATTGATACGAGGTGCAAGATTAGCTGTGCTTGCAGCACGGTGTTATCCCATGTCCTACAAATTGGGGACAGTAGATCCTTGCTGACAATGCAATGGGCTGCAAACACTCCTTGCCTGATAAGAAATGGCTGGTGCCAAGAGCACTGCAAAGTACGGCTGCCAGAGTCCCATCTAAGTCCCACTGGTGTGGGACACTCACTCAAAATCCCTTGGATTTGTGTTTTCATCTGAATAGTAGTGCACAAATGAGAATCATGGGTGACATTTCCATTGAGGTTCCTGGTATGAACAAGTTCTGTTACCTGGTGGACAAGCTGGGGAAATGTCTACTAAGGGGGCACACATGCTGTCCTGGTGGGGGTGGGCACGGGTGAGAGGCTTGGGGAAGCTTTTAGTGACCCAGTTGTATGCATTAAGCGGTGGGAGGCAGGAAAGACACGGTGGTGCTCTCAAGGCTGAACTAGTGGCTGGCCAGAACCTCACCTTGCGTGTAGACACCTTTCTTTTAACACTCTGTATCTGCATTAATGGCACATATTTGCTGCACCCCAAAGCAAGGACAGTTTGGAAAGGCAACATTAAATACCTGGGCGTTGCAGCACCTCGAGCAGCATGGAGCCGCTGTCTTCTAGACCTCTCTGAGTATAAGTGACCAAACGGGTGATGAAAATCTGACCTAAAAGGAATTGAGCCCATTGTAAAAGTAACTTTCTACAGTTAACACCTAACAGGGTTGTATCTTTCTTTTTTCTTCGAGGATTACCAAGCAGACAGTGGGATGGTGCTGGCTCCAGAAGAACTGAAATGTTTCACATGGACAGGCAGCAAGCAGAAACGGGCACTCTTTGGGTCTGTATTTTATGTTCCCTTCTTCTCCTTCACATTTTAGAGGGCAAAGGAGGATTCAAGGTCCTTGTGCTAAATCATGCCTAGTGAAAGTAGCTGAGGTATCCCCAGTCCCTGCAAACACTCTTGCTGAGGTGTGTCCTGCTCAGTTGAGTCAGCAGTCAGTCAGCTCCCACACCTAACCTTCCATATGCCTTTGAGGAAACAAATAACCCTCAACCCCTTCAATGCACATGGCCAATATGATTTATTAGCACTCTATTGATCAGCCTGATCCTCAACTTAATGCCAGGCTGGACAAGTGAGTGCCAGAGAGCACTAAACCAAGGTAGAGGTAGGTAACTATAGGAAACAAGCCCTCGGCAGGGGAGGAGGAGGAACGTGTGGCTATGAGGGATTTACAGTTGTTTCTGCAAGTCCCCAAGGGCACTCCAGCTGGGACAAGGCTCCCTGTGCTTGTTTTTGCCCTTCTTTTCCATGACTCAGCTAAGCACGGCCCATTTAACACCCATGGGCTCAGGATGCTAAAGTGGCAACTTTACAATAGATGGATGTGAGGGCCTCACTTCTCTTCCTGCCTTTAAGCACTTTAATATATTGGCCACCTTCCTCCACCTAATTCTTGACAGCTGCCCAAGCAGGCAACTAGGGCTGCTCTAAGAAATGCATTGCACTGACATGAACTCTCTGTAAATGGGAAATGTTTATTTTCTCGATGCCAGCGGTGTCTCGGTTCCCAGCCGCTGCGAAGCTGGCAGTGTCTGCGGCTGGTTTTGGCTCGCTGCTCTCAGCCAGCCCGGGGACTGCCCAGACCCAGCCCATCGTTCATCTGACGCTGGCAGGAGGTCAAGGCCATCCTGCCACCCTGCCTGTGCCGAACTTGTCAGCAACTTGCAGCTGGGCAGGCTGGGAGGTGTAGTATTGTCTCGACGAACAATTGGAGTTGGCTGAAACATGCGGTCAAGGCAGAGAGGACTTGCTTCAAGAAAAATTCCAGTGACTAAGAGGGCGTTGGTTAAATGCACAGAAATACGTGTACGAGAGCGTGCACGCTTACACAGCCAAAATACACAGCGTGCGGGGTGAACGTGCTGCTGGCAGGAGTCTGCAATGGAGCACTGCTCATGCGTGGCAAAGCCAGGGTGATTCAAGCCACTCCAAACAAGTGCTGGAAAACCCTTTCTCCTGCCTTGACCACTCACATTTCAGAAGAGAGGCTTGTGAGCAATTTTATGGTACTTTGATTTTATTGAGACAGTTTTCCACACTCTCTTTTGAGGAGGCAGGTATTACAGAGATTGGAATGCATGTGGATATTAGAGGGCTCCAAAGGATGCAATGTTTCCTAGAAGTGTTTTAACCCATTTTTTCTTTGTGTAAATGTGAAATTTCTGAAGGCTGCTGTCAGCCGCAGAGACAACATGGCAACCTCCCCAAATGAAATGTATGAAATGCCTTTTTCTTTGCATGGCACAGAACACGTGGAGTATGCCCCAAGCATCCCTTCAGAACGGCTTTAAGGAGCATTTTCAGCTGCAGAAGGAAAAGGAATGCTTGGATGGGAAAAAAAAAATGAACTCAACAGTGTCTGCTAGAACGTAAATCCTCGGGGAAACAGAGCAGCTGGCTGCGAACGTACAAGGTCATCCGGCCTGCAAGCTACTGTAACATACACTACTGTAGTGTTATGCCAAAAAGCACTTATGTATGTGAATGCATGCGGTGACCCTTTAGTCTGCACACATTCCTAAAAGTGGTAGCTTCTTAGCTAAGCATCCTTTACTTAGGCTAAATTGGAGCAGTAAATAAATACCCCTGAAAGTTGTACTGAACACTGGACAAGGTGGAGCCTGGAGGGGTTTGACACATGTAAGCTGATCTAACCGGATGCATAGTCCTGCTTCTTCCCTTGCATCTCGAGCATCCTGCTCTGTGGTCCTGCCCATACTCTTGTGCTGGCATTTCTGCTTGGCTTGCCTTGCAGAGAGCTGGTTCAGGTTGCTGGATTATCAGAAGAATGGCCCCAGAATAGTTTCTGAGCAAGCAGTAGCAGCTCACTGTCAGGGCAGCTGGTGCCAGCGCCAGGCTGAGGAAGGGGTCACCCCCCTCTTAGCAGCAGCTTACAGTTATATCACCTTCACTGTAACGCCTAACAGCTCCCAGAGCACTTACCATCACACTGTAAACCTCAACACTGCAGGTTAGGACACATGCAGACAAATGCACTCGCACCAGTGGGTGGGTCCTGAGCCGAGGCTGAGGGTGCTGCAGGACTGTGCCCTTGCTGCTCCCCACTCGCCTGCAGACTGGGGCAGGCTGGCCTGCCTTTCCCCAGGCTCCCGTGTTTCCCTGCTGCGCCAGGCAGAACGATTGGGCTCGGCATGTTTTTTTCCAGTTCGAAGCATCTGAAATCGCATGCGAGCCAGCCAGGCGGGGTGATGCTTCAGACCAGCACAAGGGCATGTGCATGCCCTGGAGCGTGGCATCAGAGGATTCAGATTTGTCTGCCGCAACAGTGCTGAAGGACTGCGTAGGGTGGAAGGAGCCAAACCTGGTGCATCCTACCTGTCCCCAGAAGTGCACCCAGGGTTTGTTTCAGAGGAAACTAATCAGTTGACTCCAGGAGAGAGCCAGTGCATGCACTGGTGCTTACTCAGCATGACCAACCCGAGAGCCAGGCCCTGGGGAAAGAGGAGCGGGGAGCCAGCTTCCCTGACAGTGCAGGGGTATCCCACTGACCCAGGCAAGTCCCCTCCCCTCGGGCTTCCACTGCTGTGGAGGGAAAGGCACCAGCATGCAAAGCTCACCCGTGGTTTCACTGTAGGAAACGAGCATCAGCCCAAACCCTGGTGAGTCCCTCAGGCCCAGGTGGTGGCCTGGAGCACAACAGAAATGGTTGCTACATGTCTTGGACTTGCTATTGCCATTGAAATGAAAGTAAGTGATACTGTGAACGGCATAAAGAGAGAGAAGTCTTTCCTAATGTAACGCCTCAGGTAACAAGATCCCAATAGAAAGGTTTGGGGGCAGAGAAAGAACAACCTTCTGACCTCTGCTTCTTGGCAAGTGGAAAGGATCCCAGCTGCAACTCTTTTCTAGCTTTTCAGTATTGGTGAAAAAGCCCAACCCAAGTAAGCCAAAATCCTCAGGCTGGAGCAAACCCTTGAGTCAAAGCAAATTGCTGAGCCAGAAAAACAGTGAGAACTCCACCACTTGTGAGCTGGAACAAGCATCTCAAGAGCCGCAGCCAGCCTCTAACCTCACTCCGTTCTTGAATCTGTCAGGAAAGCAGCAGCCGTTTCCTCTAACAAATGATCCCAATCAAAAACCAACTAGACACAGTTTCTAATTTACATTCCTAGAGTGGAAAGAAGATAGTCCACAGCTAGAGAAGCCTTTACTGACTGTAACCTCAGTCTCAAAACGAAGCCTGACTATGGATGCCAAAACCCCACAGGCTCCCTCAAAGCTCTCTGTGGGAGTGCATGCCCAGGTACAGCAGTGCACTCAAGGTAAAATTAATAGATGCAGCTCTACTGGTACAAAGGTTTATTAATTAAAGTAGAAGCTAAGTCTAGCTCATAAGAAAATTCTCAGGATGCAAAAGCCGGATGATGAATGAAAGGATCAAAGCACGATGATTTTAAGGCTCGTAACTTCGCATGCACACTCCACTTTTGCCAGCTCACTGCTCCCTAAGACTCACAGTTACAATGTAAATCACAGAAGCGTTTCTCTTTAAACCCATCACAAAGAGTCCACTGAGTCTGTGACTAACCTTCTCACATAGTTATGGAATTTATCCCAAGGCAATTACTTCTCCATCTGCCAACAGATGCAATATAAAAATATGGGATGCATCTGCAATCCTCATCATGAGGGCTCTTCCTCATGAACTCCATCCATTTACAAACAAATGTGATGGGGTGGTCTTCTTGGGAGGACCCCCCAATTTCCTACAGCAGGATAGAAGACAGAGACCACCCTCCTTAAAAAACACACAGGCTTGTGAGTTAAAGATTCAAGAAACTGTGACACCTAAGAGAAACTGTTACTTCTCCATTTCCTAATCAGGAAAGGCCCTATGCTACCAGTTCTGTTACTTAAAGATTTAACAGTGCAAATTAAAATGAAAAGCAAAACCCTGGGCTCCAAAAGCCTCAACAGATGTTCTGACTGTCTTCTCTGGAATTCAAGACTAGGGCTGCCAATGTTTCTGACCTTATAAACGGAGAGGGGTGAAGTGTCCATGAACTTATAAAAATACAGGGGAGGGAATCTAATTTTAGGCATTGCAGTCCAACATGTTTACATTGGGATTTCATATGTAATCGATGGAAAATGCTCTGGCTCGTCCTTTGTCTACAGATAAATCTTTGGCATCTATGTTCAATAGTGTGAAAATTCTCTTTGCCTTAACTTCCTTCATTATTGAAAGAGCCCTTTTAAGCATGGTGCTCTCTGAATATGGGTGAGAAAGTGCTGCAAGGCACAGTGTCTTTAAGAATGGCTCAGCTGAGAAGACATTAAACCCCTCTTGTAAAGGGCATCCTATAAAAGGCAGCCTACAGGATAACTGGTCCTTTGTGGGACAGGAAAACCCTAATTCAAGTCAGCAGGTCATGTCTGCTGCCGAGAGAAGCCTAAGAGAGTAGATACCCAGACCTTGTGCCCTTCCTCACAAACATCAGCCATTTATCTTAAAAATTCTTCCCAGCATTAGGCTTTGGGAACACCTACACTAGTAGCCTTCTGCTTTTGCCCCAAGGCTTGAGACCTTTCATTACTTCACTCCTGCTCAAAATAACCCAGTTCCCTTAGGAAGACCATTTAAGCGTGGGGACCCTATGGGGATGCACAGCCCAGCAGCAGCACAGATGCCAGACACTCCACACTACTTTGCCCTGCAATGAAGTTTCACTCCCTAGCACCTGCCACAAATGAGCAATTAGAGCTTAGGCTGAGCAATCAAGTACTCCCCATAAGCACCAAGACTCTAATACTTAGAATGAACACAAGCACCTTAATAGTGATGTTCAGTCACAGCATCTCTGTTCAGAAGGGGACTCGAGGGGGACACAGGAGGGCTCCTTCAGTCCTCCACTCCGCCCTCCCATTGAACAATTCCATCTGCATCAATGCTGTTCCCCTCATCTGAGAATGAACAAAGCTGCTTCTTGTGATGTGGCTTTGCTCAAGTCATTAAACCAAATGCCCATACATGTTAAATACGCTAACAGTGACGCTGCTCTGTTACAGCGTGAAAGGTGCCAGCAGGAGCAAGGAGTCGGTGCTTTCTGGAATAACCAAGCCAAGAAGCTTCTGCAGTTTCAGCTGTGACCAGCTCAGTGACTCCAGGCGAAGATATACGTATGGTAACGTGGTGCTGGAGAAAATGAAAGTGTGCCATTCTCCCCCTCCTGACTACAACTCTGTCGTCCTTTATTCTCAGCCACCCATTTAAGTACTTCTAGGCCAAGATTTAAATATGCATTTAATCCAAAAAGGTTCTTCTGAAACACTGTCAGTTTAAAAACTTTGACCCAAATAATTTTAATTATCCTAAAATTTAAAAAGATGTCATTGGCTTAACCTCAGCGATCTGCTTTTCTACAGACTGCAATAAGCACAGACAAAATATAGCAAAATACTAATGCTTAGGCCTTGACTTTCCCAAATGCTGAACACCAACAGCTGCCACTAAAATTGCCCAGTGCTTCTGAAAACCTAGATGGCCATCATTACAGAGAAAAGCAGTTCGCTGTTTGGTCCCTGGCAGCAGGATAGTATTTCATGCTCTAGTCACCCAGCCTCTGCTCAGACTCGGGTGCAGCACTGGTGTCCTGGTCGGGAGAGGCAGCTGGGAGCCCTCGGGAGCCCGCCTCAGGCACTGGGGAATTTGCACCCTATTGCTGGGGCCTGTGTAGTGCTGGAAAATAAAGGATCCTTCAAGAAGAGAGAAACAAGAAAACAGACCACACTCTACAGTTTTTAGTGAAAACTCTACTTTGAGAAACTTGAGGAAAGGCTAATGCTCTGGGGAAGCTGAATTAGCTAGCCAGGGATGGGGCATTATACAGCTCTTACTGCTTCGGATGGCAAATGCAGTAAGGAGTCTTGTGAGGCAAGAATTTCAAATTTCTGTTGCAAAACACAATTGGCAAGGATAGAGGAGAACTAAGGTCAGAGCCAGGGCTGCAACAACAGGGAATACAGATCAATTCAGCTTGGACAAGCCTGCTGAAATCAAGTAAATATTCTTGAAGTTTTGCACTTTGTCATTATGCCAACACACACACTGGAACCAAACCACAAGCTAGATATGTTAAAGCCAAGCTCTGTCCACGAAACCTCGTGGACCTTCTAACACTGCACTGATTTATTTATGGGAATCTGTCTGAAAAGACAAGATGGCTACTAAACTGCATATACTTTAAATGAATTGAGCACTAGAGAGTTTGAAGAGAGTAGTTAGAAATGACAAGACAGCTTCCTTGGAAAGTTAGGGCAGCTTTTCTATGAAGACAGTTGAATTTCCAGGTTAGTTACCAGTATATATGTACAGGAATAAAAATGTGTATCATTCATTTGCAACAGATTTTTGTATAGCATCTCAGGAAGGGCGTGAATGTTCTTTGTTTGAGAAGGGTAAGGATGCACCATCCCCTTTCACCTCTGAATGCAATATTAAAATGAGAGTTGGCCATTTAACACAAGTAGCCCTGACGTCTTCGAAATCAACAACTACTGCCCAATCTCAGCTTCTCGTGGTCCACTATAACCATATATTAACTAAAATGCTACATATAATATGGTTCTGACCTCTTAAAACTCAGCTTAGGAGCTATGACTTTAACCCACTAACAGACTTAAAAGGCAAATGACCTTTTGCATACTTACAAAGAAAAATGTTCTTGGATATTCAAGTAAAAGAAGTATGTACCGCTACTTCTAAGCTAAGTATCAATTCTAGATCTTCCTGGCCGAGAGATCATCAGTTTTAAGTATCTATTGCACTGTCTTTTGCTGGTAAAGTATATTTGATCTTGATCAAAACAAAAGGAAATTTTAAGAACTGTTTCTTAACTCCAACTGAGCAAAAATAGTTATGGGATGATGCATCTCAAAGGAAAAGTTTGCACAGTGTAAATATATAAATACGCTTTTTGTGCATAAATATTTAAGAAAACTGGACTACAAAGATTACTTTTATATGAACCCCCTAAGTTTCTTCAGATGTGAATAACTCTTATTTTGTCTTGCATTTTCTGTCTTCATATAATGTATTTGACTGCTAAATTCATATAATAAAGCTTGCTTTTGAAAGAATCCGCAGAGTTCTGCCAAACTAGTTAATCCAGTGTCAGAGACTGCTGCAGCAGATGATTCAGCACTGGGCAGCACTAACAGATCTGGCAAACAATCCATCCCATGGGCCAGTTTTGTGAGCAAAGGAGAATATGGAATAATTGCACAGAAGGCACACTTCTCACACAACAGAGTGGATACAGTGATGGACACTTGTACCGCTTCCTGTGTGAGTGAAATTCCCTAGATCCAGCATATCTAAGAAGTGCTTACTGCTGTCTAGAGGCAAAAAAATTCAACTCCGCCTCTTGGAGAGGCAAGGTTTCATGGTGGGGGAAGAAAAAGCAGCCCGTTGACAAACATCCATTCAACTGCCCCCCACGCCTGGTTACTGCTGCAGCTAGAAGATCTGGTACAGATGAAAGGACACGAGTTAGCACCTTAGGCTTGGCAGATGCTTCTTCTTCTTCAGAGAATCTCCACATCCCCACTCCATCCATCAGAAGCTGGGGATGCTGCCTCCACAGAGATGTTCAGTTGAGTGCTCTCTGCTATACAGCATTTTATATGGGATCTCCAAGCCATACTGCAGATAAACTACACACAAGTGCTGGAAGGAAGCAGAGATGAAACTTTCTCTGGGGAGGCAGAACGTAATGGGATCGCCTACTGCCGCAGGAGTTGTGTACTGTTGCTGCACATTACTAAGAAGGAAACTGGAGACTAGATAAGTACATCAATCAAGCTTACTGCAGCTTATATAATAAAATTTCTAAACCACTGCAATTTAAGGGATAATGACTCCATGTTAAGTGTATGCAGGGAGTATTGACAATTTCACATATATTGCACAAAATTCCACGTTACATAAGCATGGTCAGGATTGGATGGGTATAGGAGATTTTACAGCACCAGTAAATCACCTCACCTTTGCTGGTTAACAATATAGAAAAGTAATTCTGGGAAATGAAGCTGTCAGTGACTCCACATGCAAATTCTCAAATTAATATATAGAGCTTTTTTACCCAATAACAAAGTAAACATGAAAGTAAGGGTACTTTAATAGAGTTTTCAAAATTAGGGCTTCTCTAGTAAAGCAGACCTGATCTGACAGAAACAGATGGGACTTGACTTGGGAGTTAAGGAAATGTGCATTAGTACAATTCTAGCCAACAACATCTGTAAGTTTTAGGACATCTGATACACTGTAAGTGGCAAGCACTAAACGCACTTTGATCATGATTGTTTAAACTCTGCATTGCAGACAGAGTGAATACAAAAGAAATATGATAGAATGAAATACAATTCCAGCACCAAAGTTGAAAAGCCCTGTATCCAACTTCAGAACTTCACATTGTCAAAATAAGGCCACGTTATTTCTGGTATTCTTTATTAAAAATACTGCTGTACACATGAAGAATGAAAACAGGATTAAAGATGAGTAACGCATATTGGGATCATGACATTAGAACTTAACATACTGGTGCTTTTTAGGGGAAGCAGTTGACACCTGAATTACTGAAACAAGGGCAAATCAAAAAYACATAGGTACCCTCAACAAAATATTTACAATATAGTAAATACAGCAACAGAATTTAAAACAGGTACAAAAATTAAAATGACCAACATCAGATGATTTCAAAGGTTGTCCCTTCTGTGCTTTTAGCTGTAAAAAATAGGAAGGTCAGAATTAAATTTCCCATCTGGGAGGGCACATCCTGGTGGCTCTTCTTTTTAAATACAGATACACAGTTCTTCCTACGAATGGATCAAACTACAACTTTAGGACAACCTTCTAAATGGAATTAAAATGGGGTAGAAGGGCTCTCCCCAAAAAAACACCCAAGCTGAACTTCAGACTGTTCAAATCATTCCCAAAAACGGACCAAATGAAATAAATAGAAAACAAAGCTCAACTTTTTTTTTATTTTATGTATTACCTGACACCAAATATTTTCTGGCTGACATTATGTGTGAAAACTTATTAGCTGTCTACCTTTTTATTTTTAAACCAAGTCCTGAGGTTACTAGGGGCTGAAGCAAACTGACATTATGCAAATACACACAGGTTTGCAATTTAGACATGTCTTGCAGAGGGTGGTTTGCTGGTCTAAAAAGGATGAGAATTCAAGCCCTATTTTACCCCTGCCTTACACTTTCACAAAATATTGGTCCACAAATTAAATTTTCAAAGGTTCCCAAACCCCACAACTGAACAGATGATCCCCTTTCATTTTCAAAGAAAACAATACTGGAAAAAACCTCAGCCCGCTTATAAATTAAGCATTTCATATTTCTTCTAGAATACAAGTACTTCTTTTTTGTACAAAAGAATTACAATATGATTTGTCAAAAAACATATAAAAGACAGCTGCTCTTCCTCAAATACATGAGCTAATGATAAAAGACTGTTTTGCATGTTCACTTTTCAAAGTTCCTGTTCCTTTTATACTAAAAAGAACATTCTGGCAACTGTTATCGTTTGAATATTAAACATTATGCTCCTTTTAAAATTCATTCGATCAAATGCAACAATAATCGATTTTTAAACTCAACAACTGATGCTACCTAATGTGGATTCAACCACATTTTCTAAAATGTGTAAAGCATGTCCCTAGTCTTCAAAGCTTTCGATGTGAAGAGAGTTGCTTTTTTCTTGATGCAAGTCTCAAGGCGGAGAATCATTTTAAAGCTTATAAAAGTGGACAGAGAAATATTAAAAACTTCTCTGAAAACTACAAATATTGAGAATTATTAAAATTGATGTCAGTAACATCAGTTGCAAGTGCTTAGAGTCTGTCCTGACCTTTTGAGTTTCCACATTTTCTTCATGGTGAGCACCCAGTGCTATTAAAACATTCAGTGCTGGGAAAGGATAGATACAGTCTTCACTACTGCTTTAAGAAAGGAAATTCCTACATATTTGGCAGTCTTCAGTATCAAAGTGTAGGTGTTTAACTAGAAATCCCATGAATACCCAAGTTTGGAGACAACTGCATGTCCAAATATTAGAAAGGTAACTGAGGAGGAAAATTCCAGACTTTTGAGACTGAATTACTTCAGGAATATTCATGTGTTGAGTATTATCAAAAGTAATATTACTTTGGGCTAAGCAGTGACTGCAAAGGCACAGCAGATCATTATCCCTCCAGATTCAGGCTGTAAAACTTGAAAAGCTCTTGATGCCAGACAACTGCTGTGTTTAGTTAATCTTCTTTTAACAGTGTCTTTGTATCTGTATCCAGTGTAGCGTACCATAATAAAGCTGTGGTTCAAAGAACAGAACTTTATACAAAAATTATACTGTAAATAACCTAAAGTAATACACTCCTGAAACTTCAGGCATTTAAACAATTTCTTTAAAAAAAAAAATCTATTAAAAAAATTGCATAAATGTAAATGCTTCTGACTAGCAGGAAAACGTACAAACAGTTTTTAAAAGGCGCTGGTTGTGTTTAGAGCAAGTTTGATATGCTCTTTAAATTATAGATGTTTCCCATTATGCTATTTTCGTCACTTTGCTTAGACAAAGTTTAAATCAAATGACAGGGGACTTACTTTCCTTTTTTGTCAATTCACCGATACTTGACTGGTTTTAAAAAGTTTCGTCTTCTCACATTTCTTTGAGCTAACAGTGGGTGGCATACAGAGCTTGCATACAACACACTTTTACAGAGGTTATGAACTAAGCGGTCATTAATAGAACACAGTTTCTATTAAATTATTTACCTGGTCCTTTATGCTATTCTGGGTGCAAATAATATCAAAAATGAATAAATTTTACTATATCCTCAGTGACAAAAATGTATCCCAGAAATGTCCTTGCAAAGAGTTTCCCTTAAGTATACAATGTGGCAAAACTTCAGAGATCAGAAAAGTCTTAAAAAAATTAAAATTAGTGCATATACAAGTGGAAAAAATAAAAGCAGGAACATCATGCACCTGATGTGTTCCTTAATCTAAAATAAATTCTTCACAGATAAAGCCTCCAATGGCAGCCTTAGCTCTAGGATAAGTGAAACATTCTTCCCTTCAAGTAACAGTGTACCTGACTGAAGTGCAAGCAGCTTTGCTCATCTCCTGTTTGTTTCCCAAATGTGAAATGAGATGACAACAACAATTCAGCTGTAGTGCAATTTGCTATTGGTTAAGTTCCTCAGCAATGTCCTGCATGCTTTCAGCAAATACTACAACTGACCATTTGCGGCTGCAATCAGTTCTTGAAAAGTATTTTCAAAGCAGCGTTTTAAATCGCTGTAAGTTACCACAAGTACACTCTTCTCATCTCTGGAAATGAGGCTTATTTTTTCTGGCACACCAGCATCTAACTGTAACAAGAATGCAAAAGATAAAATAAAAGAAGTGTGAAAGAAATGGCAAAACATTTCCCCAATAACAAAAGCAATCAATTTCTTGGCAAGTACATTGTTGTGGTGCAGTTCAAATCCGCTAACACCACAGAAAGGAAGGATCCGAATCGCACCACCACAACATACTTGCCAAAAAATCGAGACATTTTGGTCTTAACCTGATGGATATTCCAGACCTTTGGACTAGGTTACCATTGTTTTCTTCCCTTTCCATAAAGCTAATAATCCTGCGATGCTATCTTCCCCTGTGTAGAAAGCCTAGCAAAATTTCCATAGCTCCTGATGAACAAAACCACGTTTGACATTACATTTGCACATAAGATCCACAAGCCTCCATGTAGGGTAGGTAAATTACTTCTTGCCCACTCTAAAATGAAGTAATGGATGGACGAGCCGCAGGTAGTCTGAAAACCGGTAGAAACCCAAACCTCACATTTTTGGCAGTACTGGAAACAAACTAGTTCCTAAGCTGTATGGTACATTTCATCCCTTACTCTAAAAAACAAACAAACAAAACCCCCAAAAGATTACCTAGTTACAATCCATAAACAAATAGATAATTTGGGGTTAAAGATTAAAGTTCTGTTCCACATTTGTTCTCATGTTTTGTTCTGACTTCTCAAATTCAGTATTAAAAAATTGTATGTTACACTATGTACTCTAGAGATGTACCACTAAATCCTAATTTGGAACAGAGGAATATCCTACTTTACATGCTGAGGTCCCTTCCAACACTATACCTTGTGCTCTCCTCACTTTGCAAGAAATGTTCATCAATGGAGAATTGTCAGACTCCCTTATAATGCAAAACTTTTGTAGCTCTGTTTTAGTCGATATATTAATATTTCCAAATACTTGGCACTACAAACTTTCTTGTTCCAATACAGAAGGTGGGGGAGAGACAAGTGGGATATGACACTGTTGAGACAATCTTTGGAAATACAACCCCAGCAGGATTAAATAAATGTATTATAATGTTGTACTGAATAGCAGAAGAACAGTTACATTTGTCACTGAGATGTTCCACTAGCTGCTGTCTGGAGCAACATCGCAAGTTAGAAATTTCTTGCATTTGTCTTCTAAAATAATGTTCTGAGCATAACCTTAAAAGCTGGAACCTGCCAAATTTAAAGTTCCTGTTTTATGAATAGCTTCAGAAGGACAAAAGCAAGCCAATTAGCTTTTAATTACTGTAGAGTAGGATAAAACCACCAGTCTCTTCCAACATCCATTAGAAAATATTATCACGATTAAGGTGTTTGTGAAATATTGTCTACTGTTCCCATTAGTATCATACAAGAAATCAGTAAATTACCTTAATGAATGTAGGATATGGAAGATCTGTATTAAGAAAGCCACACAGCTAACTAGAAACATCAATATTTATGGCTTTCTTTCTCTCCTCCTGTGGAGGCATAAATCAGTATCTCAGCTGAAAAGATCCTCAAAACGCCACGTTGAAAAAAAAGATTTTTTTTTTAAACAACAGAGTAATTTTCATTCAAAAGGAATGCTTTTGGAGTGTAGCAGGAAAGCCCAAATAACCACTTCTACTAGTGCACACTACAGTTTCAGAAGTGTTTTTTAGAGTGTATTTCCAAAGTAGAGTTCTGTAAGCCTTACATTTTTTGTGTGCTGAGCCCACAACCACAGAAGAGAAGAGCCTCTGTTTAAAAAGGTAAGCCATGAACATTTATAGAACAAGGCATTCTTTGACACCGTCTCTTACCTGACCTATGAATTCAGGACTGTCCCCTCTTGCTACAGTACTGTACGGGTCACTGCTTTCAAATCATGATGGCATTTCACTGCCTATTTGAATATCAACATGCTTTCTTTTTGATTTAGCCTCAATCCCTTTAATGTCCTTTTTAAAGTGATTACAGACACCAACCAGAAAGATAAAAAGGAGGTTAAAGAAATGCACAGCAGTGGTCTAATAGGAGATTAAAAGCCCTGACAAATTAGGAAAAGATTTAACTGTAGTTAAGTCAGTTGTTACATGTCAAAGGATCTGAATATATTCAATTTGTTCTGGAAGAGAAAGTTGGCTATCCTAATCCTAGAAAACAAAATACTAGCCACTGAAACTGTATATTGTCAGTGTCTGCATCACCATYSTCTACTAAGTGAGTGGAATGACCTAKCAGCTACAAAAAARAAAAAAAAAAAAAAAAAAAAAARGAAGTAGCAGCATCTTAGTCTCCTATGAATTACTGAAGTTCGGCAAAACAATGCAAAATAAGTTGAAAGCTGATCTGCCAATAAAAAAAATAATCAGCTCACATACCTTTTTAATTTATGGAGCAAGACAAGTTCTACAACTACTGAAGATCTTGTGGTCTCTCGCACGCCTCCCGCTATTAATCATGAGAGTGCTCAGCTAAAATTTTGCTAGTGGTGCAGCTCTTGGAAAACTGCAAATAGCTTTGTTAAATCAAGCTTGGAAAACGAAGGGCTGGAGAGGCTAGGGAAGTTATCAGAAGTGGACTTAACACTGTAAGTCACAGAAATTTTCCAGCACCATCCTAGATGGTAAGGATTTTGCACAAATTTCTGTTGCAGTTTCCCTCCTGTCTCCTACTCTGGTCAGCACAGTTTAGGAATGGATCCTCTTGCCTTATGACCATCCTTTGTGATAACTATATCAGCAGAAGCCTCCCCCAGTTAAAGGGTTTTTATGGATCCTTTATGCTGTGTTGAAAGACCAGAGTAGCATAAAGGGACCAGCATTGCTTATSCACAGTATTCAATGCATTCTAGGATGAAAAGTTAATACTGTATCTCATGCTATATTACCAAATTCCAAGTTTGAATATTAATGTACTAAGTTTATTTAAAATATCCATAAATGTTTGAATATTAGCTTAGTGAATACATTGTTTTCATCCAAAACAGGGGGAAAATAACCATCAGTTAAATCAACAGAATTAACCTGCTAATGCCAACTTGCTTTGAAGTGGAGTATTATTTTAAAGAAAGTTAACCCAAACAAATTTTTAAAAGCTAACCCAAGTACAGTGTACCTTGTTAAGACATGAGATAATGTGACTGAGGTCAATCCAAGGAGTACCCGCTTCTGTCACCTGATGGAAAAGGTGATCTCGAAAGAGCTTTAGTAAATACCTGTCTCCAGTTTCTGACCACGTTGGGTCCTTCTGAAACCTGGTGTAAAACAGAGGCTAATATTAAAGCTCAGAAAGTTAAGAAAAATCAAAACCCACAGATACAAATGACCCTTCAATCTAAACTGAGTAATCTTACTGCTCTAAGCTACCTGTTACAATTTGCAATTAAATTAGTCTCCCCTCTGCCACAAGCAGAGGGTAACATATTCAAAGTTTCTCAGCTGAAGTACCCAAAGCTAATGCCTACCAAAGGCCCACAGAAAAGTAATAGAAGAAAGCAAGAGTTATCTTCAACAAGTTTAACATGTAAATGTTAGAAACTAGCATTACAAACACAACTCCAAGTCTATTCAATAGGATGGAAAACAGACTATGAACACTTCACTTTTGCGTAATAGTTGATAAAAAACAAGCTGAAAATTAACTAGCTTAAAACCAGTATCTACACCATTTGCTACAGTTAAAGCAAGCTATGGATTTCCTCAAAAACTACTGTCACTCACAAGGGAGGGCTGGAGAAACCATACTAAAAAAAATGAAGCAACTTTGGCATATCTATTTGTAGCCTTCTCTCCTCCTTTATTTAAAATTTTTGTCAAAGTTGCTTATCTTATTTTTCTCAAGGCTTCTTAAATACTCATTTCTTCAGGGGCAAATATGGGGAAAATGTTTAGCTTAAATTTACGAGGGAAGAAACCTTGCATTGCAAACTGGCTTTTACATACTCTACACCATGAAAACAAGTATTTCTTACTCTGGTCTCTCATTGATTGTTCCCAATTTTGCTAGAAGCCTAAACAACCTTCCATTTTGCACCTCCTAGAAAACAAGAAAAAGGTTATTAAAGTTTCTGAAACATAAAATTAAGACACTTATTGGCAAAAGTATACAGTAGTAATGCCAATGAAGCACTATTAATTACAATGATTTATTTATTCTAAGAAGAGGGTATAATTTTTTCAGAAAGAGATCGAATGCATTATATTGTGTATCGGTAGCCCAATGCTAATTTTAGCACTTAATATTTAAATTATAATATGGAGATTTAACAACTAATGACACCTTGCTGCCTCAGCAGGAAGTGGATCAGGCAATCTATTTCTTTGTGGAAACATAAGTCTAGTCTCTTGCCAGCCTATACTTAACAGGTATGTTAAAATACAGTAAGTTAAAAAAGAGTAATATGTTAATATATATACACACAGTTATCAAGACCCGTAGAAGTACACAGTATAATACCTTATTTCAGGTAAAGATAAGAACAAACATAATCTACCAGGTTTGTTTTTCAGAAGTGCTTTGTAGGCCATTATTAGTAAATATTTAGCAACAACAATATCAGACTAACATTTGAATTACAATTGATTCCAAATACAATTTTGAAAGAAGTTTTTCCAAAAAAAGCTAGACAGTATAAATTCTGAGTCCATCAGTGACAGAGACAAAGCAATGAGAACGAGCTCACACACAAAGACAGAACGTTAGAATTACAGATGCTTAGAATACATGCAACTGAAAAATTGATTTCAAACATCTTTCCTCATCAATTAGGATACAGTAAAAAGAGTTACATCCTAGCCTACATGAAACAAAAGATTAATCCACAGTGTAAGTAAAAGCTGCTCAAAGCTGGCAGGAAAAAAAGATTCTTTCCTGATACTATTCATATTCTCCAATGGCCCAGCTCTCCAACATTATTCATGCTAAGCTGCATCTCATTCCACACATGATCATATTGATTTCAAATGAATTCAGTCTGGAGTAGATTACTGTGCACAGCTGGGTAAATAAAGTAGGTCAAGGTGATAATAGCTTGACCTCAGACAACCTATGGGTAGCAAGACTTCTGCTACCAGACTAAAAAACACACAGCAGAACATCTTGTACCACAATTGTAGCTACACTTAGAGACTGTCAGGGAAGACTTACCTTGTCCAGCTAGTAGACGTCTATACAACCTCCAAATAATTTTTTGGTATGTGGCCAAATACACAAAAGCCCAAACCGCATCTGTGTGAATGCCACTGCCTTGCAGATTCCCAGTCAATGGTGACACAGCTGAGCAACAACACTGGCACTAAGTCTCCAGGTGGCCTCTCTGCAGGCTTCATAGCCTGTAAGGCAGGGAGCTCTTCTACAGAGTGGATTAGAGGACTTGAAAAACTGAGGCTTTGAATACTGTGACATACAGATGATAGGAATATTAAGGTGAGGAAGGAAAGGGATAGAGTAATGGGGTCACTGCTGTGTGAAATGTGAGTGTTACAGGAGTAACAAAATATTCATGGCTTCAAGAAAACAAAGTTATTAACTACATACAAACCACCTCCAGCATCAGAAGTCCCTAAGCTACAGATGACTGCCTGCTTGGAGAATACAAGAAAAAATATCATACATGCTAGTCTTGTTCTAATACTCTCCCCTAAGCATCTGCTTTGGGGCAATAATGAAGAGAGGGTACCAGGCTAGACTGAAGGGATACTGTAGCTCTAATGTTACTGAGGATGTGGTATTACACACAAGTTATAGTACAACAGCTAATTAGCAACTGCTATTTGTCACTGTCAGGTAAACAGCTATTGCCAAACTGGGACCTATGCAACAACTTGAATTTGTAGTGGCTCTGCTCACCTGCCAGTGATAAGCAACTGCTACAAACCACCTGACTGAAAACATGGACTGCTTAATGCTGGTTACAGGACAATCTCCATCTTTGTTATGGGAGAAGGTCCACCTGCCCAAATTTGTGCAGACACATTGGGCCACCTTAACAAGAAATGATCGTAAACGTCTTCAGAGCAGGAGTAGTCGCTGACAGGGTGGGCACCTGTCATCTAGAGCTCTGCATCCAAAGTAGATACTGCCTTGCTCTTGCACAGCTCTTTGCTTCTGATAGATTTCAGTATCTTTCACTAAGGAGGGAAAAACTGGTATCCAACAAGCCAATGGTGGAGAAATTAAGAGAACCAGTCCATCAGAATCCCAACTATTGATCTACTGCCTCTTAAAAAAAATTATCAATGGGAGCATGTAATGGAAAGGAGTCACAGGATTTGATTAAATCCTTAAAAACTTAATACCCTATGCCACACATCTTCAGCATCATGAAAGCCTTCTGTAACGTATCTCAGTCCTGTTAGAAAAATCCTGTGATCAGTGGCTTCTGATGAGCAGACACCCTTTCCTGTTGAACAAATATACACTAACATGGGACAAAGTACGTATTTCCTTTGTGGCTAGGACTTGATACCTTGACTGAACTTGATAGACTAACCAGACCCACACAGCAAGAGGTGCATACTTCAGGGAAACTGAGGATGGCAGCCTTTACCTCCATGGTCTAGTATTCATTTGGAAAGGAAAYCGTACAAGATAAGTAAAGGGACGCTGGAATCCAAATCTATCCAAGAATTTAAAGGCAACATTTGTTGCTCTATAACCTCTAGCACAAACTACATGATCTAGTGTGTGATGACATACATGGCCTTATTTACTCAGAATACTACTTTTTAACCTTTCTATAAAAAACATCTTTTCCCCAAGTTGGGGAGTTGGACATGAAGATGTTACTTTAGTTAAAGCCCAGCTGAGGACATCCTAAAGCTAGTGGTTCTTGGAGCTTTTGGATTTTCAATACTTGAGTTCAGAGTTCTCAAGTCTGCAGGCAGACTACTTAGGTTGCTAAACAAACGAAAGGAAAAAACAGTAGAAAACATTCCCTCTGAAGGTACAGCTGTAGGAATACTGACTATAGGTCTTCCTGTAGGAATTACTACATGATTTACCTTTGCAAGATCTTCCTCTATAACATCATTTCGCATTTGAGCAGCATCCAACTGAGTATAGAATCGCGCACCAATCATAGGCATGATATCATTTACACTGCGAAGCCTGTTTTGGTCAGTCAGCAAATACCTGCCAAAATATCCCCACCCCCAAAAAGATTACTTAAACATGCTGCAAATGCCAGAGAGATCATCCTATTATGATTTTATAAATATTTGACCCTGATGTCTATTTAATACACAAAGTTGACAATTGCAGCATTTCTTAAAAAAATATATTAACTGAGAAAACATATGTGTTAACTTACATGTATACATCCAGTCAGTTATTTATACAAGATAGGAGTGTACTTTCATGGAACTGCGTAGTTCACCCACTCAAACAGGAAGAACATACTCAAAAAGAGAGAAAACGCGAATATTCAGATTGTCACGCAATTGTTTTTCAAATGAGGGAGGGGACAGATTTCTACTTTTCCCTCTTAGGCTGCAAGAGGAGAAAGGCTGACTATACTAAAGAACACCACAAAATAATATGCAGCCAGGAAAAACTAGCACTCAACCCTTTGGTCAAAAAGGCAATGTGCCTATTTCTCAACACCTTCTGAAACTGTAAGGTAATACTAGCATATTGCTATGGTAGATAATAGGCAATGAAGCCCAGTATTGGAGACAACTTAAAATGCTTGTTTTGTTTAAGCTCCTAATTCTTATTAGGAGCTTTAACAGCATTTAGTAAAGAAAGGATATTGATTTTATTAGACACACCATGAAAATACACATTATACAAATTAATTTTAAATTATGTTTAATGATGCATTGACTGTGCAGACAACTCAATGACAGTAGTTATATCCGTAATCTTGCTCGCATCTAAAGATATCATTTCAYATTTTCATTTGTATGTTTAAAAAAAGTAGTAATGTCCTTTAAAAGATTTATTAAGCAAACTTACAAAATCAGATTCTTCAGATCAGAGGAATAGTTGATTGTCACCAGTTCCATTGCTTTCTGCAAATTCTCTCTCTGAATTCCTGATAAAGAATTGCAAGCCAAAGCCAACACAACTTTCCCCAGGGAGATCAGATCTGCTTGCTAACAGGGAAAACACACACAGATAAGATTCTTAGTATAGATAAATATTACCTATGGTACTAGATGGTGTTTAAAAAGAGACAGTTCTTCAATGACCTTAGAAGAATTTGAGCAACTAAAATAAGTGCTATTCAAGTCATAGTTCAATACGACTGTTCAAGTCACAGTAGTCAAAACGTACAGAGGAAAATCTGTCCTGATTTTCTGTCCTGATACCTAGCAATTTCTAGGTACTATTATTTATCTTTGAATGCTTAAAATTTACCTATTTTTAGCTTAAGGACAGTACCAGAGAGAACTCTTGTGTAGCGAGCAGAAGCTCTGCGAAGAGATTCTCCTAACCACCCACCTGCTCGCTCCTGACAAGTCAAGGAGTTGGTGGCAAATAGAGCAAGTCTTCTCGATATGAGATGCAGAAATACCTATGAAGGATTATTTGTTAAAACAGAAGCATCATTTGCTGGACTCATATCTTTTCACACTGGCCATTCAGTGTGAATTCCACACTGGAATCCACATCAGATTCCAGCAAATGACGTTTCTGTTTTAACAAAGAGCTCAAGGATTTTCATCTCTGATGGCCAGTGTGAAAAGATATGAACTGCCTGAAATAACTAGCCAGGAACAGGCCTGTATGGCTGAAATTGAGCAGCACCACATTTTATGAAGAAATCCTTAGTGTTACTAAACACTTTCCTTAAAAGTAGAACTGCTCTTAAAAGATGAATGCTGCATACAGGCTGCTTTGCCACGATAGAAAATTCTGCCAATTATTAATGGAGAGCCACCAGAAATTATTTTGAAAAGCTGTACCAGATTTTAAAGCCCACCCCTAAAAACTGGAGCCTAATTTAGTAGCAGACAATGACATTCATAGCAAAAGCTGTCTGATTCTTTCCATGGAAAGGCTTTCAGCTGCACACAACTTGGACAAACTTGAAAACCTGCAGCTTTTCATGCTGGATGCCTGCTTCAGACTGAATTTAAGAGTCAGCTAGAGAAACAAATTTAGTATTTTCTTGAGTTTTTTTCTGAGAAAGTAAGATATTTTTGCAAAAGTAAAAAAGTGAAAGCTATTAATTATCAAGAATGTCAGCTCCATAGTCTAGAGYAAGGCTATGCCACTTAGCAGAGAATGCAGTCATACAAGGAATACACCTTCTGTCATTTCTGTAAGAAAGGCTGAAAATTTGGCAGCACTGCAACATTAAAAGTTCTAAAGCTGCCAAATTCTAAACAGAAAAGTGCTGTGATGGTGAATGTGCCACAGCCCCTCACAGCTCTTCCACGCAGAGGGGTAACCATGTTTGCTGCCTCTGGCTGCAGTAATCGAGCAGAGCTTCCCCTGCAGCCGTATCTCCCAGGTGTTGAGGGACAGAGTAAAGAAAACCTTTCCAGGTCTCTCAATGTCCCCACTGTTTCCATATCAAGTTCAATTAAGCAGCACAATTTAAACATGGATATGCAACATGGCAGAAATTAAAAAGCATGGTACTCTTGTAGCTAATGAAGACGGAAACAGGATGCGGAAAATGAGACAGAAATAAGGACAAAGCGGTGGAGGAGGAGATGGGACTGGCATTTGCTAGACACTATTTCCTAAGGAACCACGAATTCCTGAGTATCAGCATTCCTTTGTACTTTGATAAAGAGAAATGAACCAGAGCAACAAATCCCATTTTGGTGGGAACCCACTTGCTTCCACTACCAAGTAGTCAATTTGAGCAGCAGAGGACACTGCTATAGTACTAAACAGAGGAATCTTGCTGATGCAGTATCTATAGAGAGACATATATCACCTGGCACAATGGCATTTTTATTATTTTTTTTCTCTAAAAGATTTAGAAGAAATATTTAAGTATTTGTATCAACCACAATCTTTCTTCTTTCTGCAGTCCCCTACTTTATGCTTAATACCTTCCAACTTTCAGTAATTCATAAGGATGTAACTTACATAAATTCTCTATCACCACACAGCCCTGAGACACTGAAAATCTACAACTTCAGGCAAGACCCTATGAAAACAGCCTTCCTTTACATAGGTGTTTTCATAATACAGATTGCATTAGATTTTAAAAATGGTTGAGAAAGTCTGACATTAACATCAGCCAGGAAATTCTAAATTCAGGCTTTTGGGTTTTTGAGCATTTGACTCACAGCCTTAATTTTTGGGTTGGTTTTTTTTTTGTTTTGTTTTGTTTGGTTTGGGGTTTTTTTTTTGTTTTTTTGGGTTGTTTTTTTTTTTGCAAATTACATCTAATAGAAAAACTGGCAGAGATGATACAACACACCAATGCAGCCTCAAAGACACACATTTCAAATTACAGTCAATGCTTAACTTGTTGTAGTTGCAAAAGTGGCTTAGATTCATCCCACTAATTTTAGGAACTTAAACTTCAAGCAATTCAGTTAAGAGTCTGATTGATTTAAGATATCTGTAATTCTGCAAGTCAATTCAGATTTTGAGAGAGCTGAATTGCTCTCTGGAGGTGCCTCACTATTCACTGACAGCTGAAAACCTGAAAGAAAATATTATTACAATGCCCAATGTTTGAAGTTTTACAAGTGCACAAAGACAAGCAGTAATTTTCCTGTGTGATAGGGGAATCATAGAATACCTCGAGTTGGAAGGGACCCATAAAGATCAGGATTTATGGAAGTCAGATTCCTATTTTAGAAGGGACAAAACTACCATCCACTGACCAACTCTATCCATGCAAACAGGGTACACAAATTCCCAGAAGCTGGGGTATACCATCCTTTCTGTAAGGAAGCAATCCACATATGCCTATTAAGCCCTAACCTCCCCTCTGAAAACATCAACAGATTCAGCTCTTCCTGCTTCTAGGCAGAGAAATGTTAAAGGAGGCACACAAGAACTACTAGACCGCCTTGGAGCAGGGACACCAGAAATAAAGGCTGTATTCCTGTAGCAGTCTTGCTAGTGCAAGGTACAGATCAACATTAGGTACAATCATTTCCCTGTTTATACTCCGTATCGTGCTTTGCACATATCTATGGATCACACCAGTTCCTTTTGCCACAGACCTGCCAGAAGACTTTTGCTATGGTAACTATCAACAGTGACTATTAAGTCACAGTAAGTTGATTCTCAACTTCAAGGAAAAGCTTTACACCTTTTAAGCACAGGCTGCCTTTTGTTCAAAAATGTACCTTGCATGCAACTAATGACCATTTAATTAGCAATTCAGTTCATAACTAACCTGTACCAACCTATCTTTTTATCTCCTGAAAGCTTTGCTAGTAAAGATTTTAATCATCATCATCTAGTTCATTGATAGAAATATTAAATAGCATTAGACTAAAAACCAGCCCCTAGGAGATAAACTCAGAAACAGTCCTCTTCATTAATGTCTCCCTGTTATCAAATGAATTTCAAATATGTCAGTGAGCAATTTAAAAGTTAATTGAATAGGCACCCTTTCCCTTCTGCATAATTTTTTTTTTTTATATTAAAAAGGTATGTGCTACTATGCCAAATGCCCTGGAGATACCTCAGTATTTTATATACTCAGCTTTATCAGCTGGGCATGTAAGCTAGTCAAATAAATCTTATTTTTGACAAGATCCATTTTCCATAAACTCTTTGAAACTGACATTACTTTTTTGTTTATCCTGTTCCACTGCTTTGCTTGGATCAGTATCAGCTCATTCACTCTAAAATTCTGTGGATTCACTTATCCTTTTAAGTTCTGGAATTGCACTTAGAAGTCCCTCCAAGTTCCTAGATTTTTTTTTTTTTTTTTAAAGTCAACATTAATACTTCAGACAGCTCTTCAGCTAGTTTCTTTAAATTTGGGGAGGTGTATGTGAAAGTTCTTTTGGTTTGCTAAATTAAAAATATTTACTTTGAGCAAATGTAACCTTATAGCCCTCATTAAATCAATGAAACTTATGTTTTCTCTTCATTTCATATGGAGAGGACTCACCATTTTATTCCAAGTACAGAAATATTTATTAAACCTTTCTACTGTTTCCTACATCACCATTTACAGTTTTCCCATCTGTGTCTTGTAACTGACTGACACAAGACTTAAGGATTGGGGAGTGGGAAGTTATGTGCTGGAATTTATAGAAGGTTTAACACCTTGTTTTTAATGCAAGTGGCCATTCATATTTCATTTACTTCTTTTTAGCTTCCCTTATTGTTGCCTTTATTTAACTCTTAAATGATCATATAAACTGATGTGTTTAACGCAGATTGTAAAGAACAATTGCATTCCTTTTACACAGCCCCTCGCTGTTCTGGCCAAACTCTTTGCTATCTATATTAACAATGGGAAATAGCCAGAAAGTGACAAATGCTAACAAAAATACCTTCCTCCATTGAAGACAGCAACAAGGAAATGCATATTAGCTGGGCAGTAAACCAAGAGATAACCTACATTTTTAACAGTCACAGGAGTCCCAGAGGAATTCAGGAACTGGGTCATGGAGCGAGAGGAAAAAGGACAAGCAGCAGCTGTTATTTTGTAATTTTATCTGGCTAGGGCAAACAAAGGTAGAGAATGATAAATGACTCTTGAATTTCAAGGAATGAACTCAGTCCAGAATCTCTGAAGGAACAAAATGGATAGTGAAAGCCTAGCCCTTCTAGAAGCAGCGACAAAAAAGAAGGCAATACTTTATTTTCTAACTCCAGTTTAGATCTTCCAAACTATGTATTTCAGAGTACTTCTTTTCTGGTTTAGGAGTGGGTACCTGAACAATTTGGATACTAACAATGTATAAAACATGCAAAAACATCCCCCCTAAACAGAACTAGGCATTACCAAGCAAGTTAGTTGCCAAGTGTTGGGCTGCTATAGTGGTAAATGCTTTTGAGAGACTTGTGTACCTGTGAGTATTTTTAGATTTGTATCTCCAAGTACATTAAGCGTTTTGCTTTAAAATTACTTGAATGTCGTAATACCTCAGGAGGATCTCTTTCCCAGCTGCAATTAAAATAAATTTAAAGAAGTATTTAGATCAAAAAAAAATCTCATGACATTTTTAGGCATGGAATCCCTCACTTGCACGTATTCCTATCTTCTCTCAGATGTTTTCCACTAAATGATTACCAAAAGCCCATTGATATGTAGCTGTGCGGGGGGCAAATCCTTTGATGTACTCCAAGTACACTGAAAATTGCTTTACTGTGTGATTAAAAAAAAAAAAAAAAAAAGTTGCTATATTCTAGGACATGGTCTCCAATAAGCTAGTTTCTGCCTGGCCACAGTTCAAACATTTCATTTATTACTGGAAGACCCTGAAATGAGCAATTTTCTCACAGTGAATAAGCTCAATTAATGAAAATAAATTAAATCCAACTCCCTACTGTAGTCTTTCACTCCCAGTACGGACAGGGTATGTGATGACTGCTGAAGCAATGTACTTTACCCTGAGGGGAAGTTAGGGAAAGAGGCACTTCTGTACACAGTGATGCTCCAGATGACTGTGGAACAGTTTTTGTTAAGTCTAAAGGGATTCTTCTTAATTCAGGAATTATGCAGAGTCCACACTTCAGAGAACGCCAGGAGAGCACGGAAAAACTAGGAGCCTAAAATAAAGATACACTAGAACCTTTTAGGAGTGAGGAGAAGGCCTAAGTGCAGTTATTTAAAAGATCTCTTACTCCTCTGTGAACAGGTATTCAACACTTAAATTATTTTTGTTAAAATAACAAAAGAGAAAGCAGAGCAAAAACTGTTACTGAACCATTATTTTTTGATCTCTAACACTAAATGTAAGATTTTTCTTCTTCCTTTAGAAATTCATATTTCCAACCATTTCTGACTTAAGTTTGTTAAATACTAATAGTTCAACCTGTTTGGTGAGTTTGCTGAAATTTTAGAAGCAGAAGATAGCAAAATGAGCATTCACATTTCTAAATTACAAGCAAATCTGAATAATGCACAGCAGAACCAAGCTCAAATCAGGAATGAAAAAATACAGTTATTTAGAGATAGATATACTGGACTACAGTTTAATTAAAATACTTGTCTTCCAAAAGGAATCACACTGGTTTTCAGTACTCCCCGTGCCAAGTCATCAACCTAACTATGGTGCTGTTGTCTTACCTGAAACTGAGCCATTAATGCCAGTGGATTATTTTGACTGTTGTCAAATGTCAAAACGTCAAAGATTCCAACACAATTAACTCGTAACCTTTAGAAACAAGAAAAGAAAAGGAAGAAGTGTCATTAAATTTTGTTGGTTACTCAATTGTTCCTCTAGCATTCATTGAATGCTTTGATATGACAAAAAAGTCATCAGTACTCAGCAAATTACTATGGAGCAGAAAATACTAATTTTACTATTTGATAAAATGCAACAGACAGTCTTCAATTTACAAATAAATCAACAAATTTCTAAATTGTCAGTAGTGGATTTGAACAGTACTTTAAGGATAATGCATAAGTCTTCCCAAAATATGTTTAAAAAGAACTTAAAAAAAAAAAATTTACAAGTTTTAGCATGTATTCATTTTTAGTCTCATGCCAGCTAAAAGTAACAGAACTTTCTAGTTAGACTTTGTAACTTCCGTAACAGGTGTATGGTCAGCAGCTACCACGAAAACAGATCACAGTACACAGTGAGAATGAACGCTTTCATTACCTTGTTTTGCCCGTTACTAGAATCTTTGTTGGATCCATAACTCGGCACGCCAGTCCTGCTGTATGAATGGTCCGTAACGCAGAGCTGAGCTGCACAATATATGCCCATATCAAAGACTCTGGAAGCAATCCAGCATGCTGCCGTGGTAGAGGTCCATCATGCTGACCTAGAAGCAAGATGTTGTAAGCATCAACAAAAGGCTACTACATAAAATTAAAGTTAGCATGTTTTGAATTATACAATTAATTCACATATTCATTTCATTCAACTCTTAATAGTCCTTGAAAAGACTTATCTTTTGTGCTTTAATGGTTGGGTTGGGGTTTTTTTTTTGTTTGGGTTGTTTTTGTTTTGTTTTTTTTTTTTTTTTGGAAGGCCACCACATTTTAAAATGCTGACAATTCATTAGGCATTATTATTTTCACTCTCACGTTCAGGAAAACTATGCTGATTTTTAAAGTTTAGTATGAATAATCACTACAAAAAGAACACTGGTTAGAAATTGCCGAAAGTGGGTGGTACATCAAAACATGCAGGCACTTCAGAAGTAAAAATGCCAGTATTCTGAAACAAGTATGTACCACAATAGCTGCAACAGATCCCGTTTTACCTCCCTTATTGTAGCAAGGCTTACAAATTAAACATTCTCTACCATCTGATAAGACAAAGAACCAAGCTAGTTTCAAATTACGTAGACAAATCAGACTGGAAGATTTGGTGGCTAAACATCACTGAACACAACTTCACGTATGTTCTGCTGTGACCCAACTCCTTGACAAGTAATCACTGCATGACCCCTGTCCAATGGGCCATATGAAAGCAATGCATCACTCCCCTTCTAAATGGATTTGTAGTCCTCCTTTCAAAAGTAAAACTAATTCTTTGCAAACACACACCCAAATTCTACATTGCAAACTGTTTCTGAGTAATACCAAGCCAGAGATGAAAAATAAAGATATAGATAACAAATGTTATTTTTAGTAAGACACGTGTAATACAAACAAGTTGCTACTGTTTGTGTGGCACAAAGCTGAAGAGAAGAAAATACATCCAGAGTAAGACAGTACATCTCAATTTTACGAAACATGACAGGCATTTCATGAGGTTGCCTCAGTACTGATTTTGCTAATTTTGAGACCAGTAATATCATCAGTATTCAGTAAAATCACGTAAGCATCCGATTCAGTTGTAAACTGACTGCACTCCTCTCCTCCAAACATTTGCTTCTTGGTTTTTTATTTGGTTTTTTCCTTCCTCTCCCTACAGGAGCATATCAACATCTGTGGACTTGCTCGAAATAAGTTTTTGTGTGCTTGCATGTGTATACACAAACACAAACATACATATGCGAGAGTTAAAAAGTGAAGCAGATTCAGGTGAACGACCTGCTATGCCACCTGGACGCTCACAAGTCCATGGGGCCRGATGGATCCACCCGAGAGTGCTGAGGGAGCTGGCGGAGGAGCTTGCCAAGCCACTCTCCATCATTTATCAGCGGTCCTGGTTAACRGGGGAGGTCCCGGACGACTGGAGGCTTGCCAATGTGACACCCATCTACAAGAAGGGCCGGAAGGAGGACCCGGGGAACTACAGGCCTGTCAGCCTGACCTCGGTGCCGGGGAAGATTATGGAGCGGTTCATCTTAGGGGCGCTTGCAAGCCATGTGCGGGACAACCAGGGGATCAGGCCCAGCCAGCATGGGTTCATGAAAGGCAGGTCCTGCTTGACCAACTGATCTCCTTCTAGGACCAGGTGACCCGCCTAGTGGATGAGGGAAAGGCTGTGGATGTGGTCTACCTGGACTTCAGTAAAGCCTTCGACACTGTCTCCCACAGCATTCTCCTAGASAAGCTGGYRGCTCATGGCCTAGRSAGGTRTACTCTGYRCTGGGTAAAAAACTGGCTGGGCGGCCAGGCCCAGAGAGTTGTGGTGAATGGAGCGAAGTCCACTTGGTGGCTGGTCACGAGCGGTGTCCCCCAGGGCTC
>JAYKAV010002983.1:389500-454238 GCA_035582835.1 Phoebastria nigripes
GAGAGGAAATGGCCTCAAGTTGCGCCAGGGGAGGTTTAGATTGGACATTAGGAAAAATTTCTTTACTGAAAGGGTTATCAAGCATTGGAACAGGCTGCCCAGGGCAGTGGTTGAGTCACCATCCCTGCAAGTATTTAAAAGACGTGTAGATGAGGCGCTTAGGGACATGGTTTAGTGGGGCTTGGTGGTGTTGGGTTGACGGTTGGACTTGATGATCTTAGAGGTCTTTTCCAACCTTAATGATTCTATGATTCAGATTACTGAAAACCTTTTACTTAGAAATTTTACTGATTTGGGGGTGATAGGCTGGGAATGTTCCCAACTTTCATTTCTGAGCTTTTGTTTGTTTGTTTTTAAACTTTAGTTCATTTTTCAGGTTTAGGGTGCTTTGGTTTAGATTATAAAGATCAAGACACTGACTCCTTTAAATAGCAATAAGCCTGGCATGTCTACTCAAGGCTGAATATAATGAGATATTCTTTGTTTTTTCTGGTCTCCTGATGAATCATTATGCAAATCACTTCCCACAAACCAGCATACCAGAAGTATCACGTAGCAAGCTTTTTTCCCCTCACGATTCTCTCTTCTTCAGCATGACAAAAATTAAGATGTTATAAAATGACTGAGAAGATACACCCTCCTTTATTAGTCAAGGCTCTTTCTCTAGTTAGTACTTGCTATAGAACACACTTTGTATTTGGTAAACAGCAACATGTGTGGTATGTTTAACAGGAATGCATATGGACACTGTAAGACAGAGTTACATCTGTATGAAATAAATATTTCCAGAACAGAAGTGTTGCTGTAATAACCCAAAGAGAGAGAAAAGCCAAAACTTGGGGGTTATTTTTCTGCATGCAACTTAAAAACAACTTGCCCTTTGATTTCCAGATAAAGGCAATGTAACCAAGAGAATATTCAACATATGCTGAGAAGCTGAAAGATCAGAGTTCAACACAGCTTCTCCCCCTCTATCAGAAAATCTCAATCAAGCAACAACATTATTTTACTACTGGAACGACTCGCTTAAGGCTACAGCCGAATCTAGGCTGCTGCTTTCAGACTGGCTGGCTGCACCCCATGTTCCCATACACTAAAGGTACAAGCTAAAACAGCAGAAGAATCAGTTTTGAAATGCCCTCTTACATATCTATGTGTTCAAAACAAGATTAAGATTAAAAGCAGTTCAGTTTGCTGCAATGCTGACTACGAAGTATGTCCCATGAAGGCCCATCAGGCCTGCCACAGATGGAACTTGAGCAAGGACCCAAGGAGATGAGATGCAAAAGCTCACTCTTCAGGCAAAACACAAAAAGCTTTGGAAAGCTTTCCCAGAAGTACTGAACACAGTGAAAAAAACATAACAAGAATATAAGAAAATGTTACAAAAATGACCAGGATTACTTTACGCCAAGAAGTGGCATTTTAGAGGCTTCACGGTTGATTTGAAAAAGTCCTCCCACCACAGGCTGAATCCACAGCCACAACATGCAACATTTCAGATTATGTTCTTCCTACCTACTGCAGGGCAGACTCTCCCACTACTTTCATCTCTGAGAACATAGACACCAATGGAGAAGATTAAAAATTAAAGAACTGCCATTCCAAAAACACAGGTTAGCCATTATTTTTCCTTGCTGCGTTAAAATAAAAATAAATAAATAATGCTGACAGTGAGTTTAAGTTCTGTGGTATGATTTTGTCCACTGACCAAGAAATGTCACCTTTGCACTGGGGTGTGTGTGTGTATATACACTTTTTTGTTTGTTAAAAAAGCATTCAAATGAAATTCAGTTCCCCAGAGCAAGGATAAAGCCACGGATAGTCCTGGGGTGGGAAGGAAGAGCTGGGACCACTAGCAGTAGGACCTGCTTTACATCATCAGGAACACTGCCAGAAAGCATGCTAACAAACAGCAATTCTCATCAGACAGTTATGGAAAAAAAAAAAATCAGAAGCCCAATGAAAGATTTAGCTGCTTACTAAATTGAACCCCTCAGGCCTGTAAATCAGTCTTTTACATTGAGAACTGTGAGTTGTTCAGTGTTTGCTTAGTGTTCCTGAGTTAAAGTACTGAAAGTGAGATAAATGCAGTAGCCTTCATTTCTCCCCCTTCTCCAGGGAAACCTGGGCTTCAGTTTTACATTTCCCAGTTTTCAATATACAGTTCTGAACTACTAGTGCAGCACTACATTTTGTAAAAAATCTGAAGATATTGAAAACTTGAATTTACTTCGAAAAAGTTGCAGCTTTTGGCAAAGGTATTTTAGGATAATTATTAGTCACATATTTTCTCCTCAACATCACATTGACTTTCAATATTCATATATTCTTTCTCCTCATCACAGTCTAAGTACACAASTTATTCCTTTTTTAACGGAAGAGGTACTTTATGAAAAAACATTCAGCAACTGGGGATGCAAAAACTGTCATCATCAAAAAGTCAGCAGTGAAGTCCATTTCTATGCATTACATACTACTACTGTGTCCAAAGGAAAACAAGGTCCAGGAAACTTACCTATCTTCATTAGAAAGTATTTGTTTGCTGAAAAGCAGAATCTGTGGTGCTGAAAACTACTAATAGCATGTACACCAATGTTTCATTAATCAGAGCATTTTTAATAAACAGACCAAAGGACATATCAGAGGCATGCTTATCTCTGCCACAAAAACTCATCAGGACAAAGAAAAAACCTTACTGGCAGCAGTGGATAGTTATTGTTAATTTGCCAGGATTTTATAGCCGATAGTTTTAAAATAAGTACATTCCGAATGTGGTTTACCATTTAATTATTAGACTGTTAAGACCAACATTTCAGTACTTCTGGGTTAACTTGCTAATTCAAAGAGAACATAATTTCTGCAGAGATAAATGCACTAACATGTACTATAATCTGAAGTTGAGAAATATCAGAAAGGTGGAAGAAAACCAACAGGTTCCAGAATGATAGATTTAACTTTTAGACACTTTTGACAGAAATAAAAGTGTATTGAGGAAATATGAGGAATGAGAATCAAACAAAAAGGAACTTCTCAAATCAATGTACTCCGAGTAATAACTAACTGAAGAGTCAGACTGCCGATTTTAAAACTTGTGAAAATTTAGTAAAATATGACAGAACAACATCRGATTATGACACTGTACCACCTGAAGAAAGAGGATATTTCATTGCATAAAGAACACTAGCAATAAATTCTATAGAATTCAGAAGCAACAAAGACATTAGTTTACAGTATAATAATAAACATAAGCTGCTATTTTTCCCCCCCCACACACCAAATCCCTTGCAAATTAGTTCTGTAACAGGATCTGTAAATAACATGGCAAAAAGAAAAAACCCGAGACTGACCACACTGACACCAGTGACATGCAAGACAGCTATGTAAACCATAATCCTCATCTTTTAACTGTCAAAGTCTCATGTTGCCAACTGGAGTGTTCAACATAAATAAGGTTGCATACCTGAAATCAAATTCTCTGAGTTCACTGATCAGGTTCACAGTGTTGTGCCTCCTAAAACCTTTAAAAGCAATTGTACTAATCTGGGCCTCATGCTGCAGAGTACCCAACTTCCATCCATTCCCCTGCTTCTCTTGGGAGTCTCCTCTAGGCAGGCAGACGGCCAAGAAACTCTGTGAGGGGATGGAGAAAGGATCCGTGAAGGCAGGCAATTCTGAGAAATCAAGTTATAGGTATGCAATCTTATTTTTCTCTCTTAAATTGCTCCTTCTACTGAGGACCAGACTAGAAAGCAGCAGTTACCAAAAAAGAAAGGCCAAAGCAAAGATGTGCAGAAAGATTTGGCAAAATTGGGGAATTTCAGGTGACTTTTTTTCTAATTTATCTAATAAAAAGACTGGAAGAGCAGGTCATGAGAAGTGCCACAGGCAGGAGAGTTATCTTCCTTACATATCCCTGTAAGTTCTCCCACAACAGTTCATTTTAATTAAATAGTACTWTGGTTTGGCCAAACAGAAATTGATGTCTTATTTCCAGTTTCAAAGACCACCCCTGCCTATAGAAGGAAGTTGTAGGAGGTCAAATAAACAGTCCAGATAGCCCACTAGCCTGTTTCAAAGACACATACACTAAAATCGGAACAGTAGCTTGCAATAGATACCTGACTGTATGAACATAAACAAATAGAATATTCTACCAGCCTCCAATGATTTGCAGCTCAGAGAACTCCTGAGCTATAGATAGTGTCTTTGCAGTTAACAGTCCTCAAAGTATTTCTCCTCCGTGAGTAAGCCCACTTTCCCCTTGAATCCAGGCAAATGTCCACAACAATCTGTGACAAAGTTCCATGGCTTAATTATCTTTACACAGGTTTTGAATTTGCTGCCTGGCTAGTTTCATTTGTCACTTCCTAGTTCTAGGCTGGAAGAAATAGCAGACTATTGTTGCTTATTCGTTTTTTCTTTATCCCTGATGATTTTTCAGACACCTATGATATTTCAGTCATTTTTAACTCCATCATATTCCTGTCCATCTTTAAGAGCATGAAAAGTACTATTGCACTTTGCTTTTCTTCATACAGAAGCTGTTCCACACCTTTGCTCATCCCTGTCACCTCTTCTCAACTTCTTTGCTGTTCTTCTACACCTCTCAGAATGTGTAAGGAGGACCACAACTACAGATATGAGTCTATGATGCACCCACATCTTGAATACAATGCCTTCCGTTTCATTGTTTACTCTTTTCTTAACAGACTGCAACAATCCATTTCCTATATACTGCTATTCAGCAAGAAGACAATATTTTCCTTAATCTACTTAACTATAACCCCAGATCTATTATTGAGTGGTAACAGCCACAACAGAGGCCATCATTTTATGTTTAAAGTTAGAGTTATGTTTTCCCTCGATCACATCAGTTTACATTACATCACCTGCTAGATAATTGCCAAGAGTCCCAGTCTTGTAAGATCCTTCTGCAATCCATCGCAACTGGCCTTTGTTTTTAACAATCCAAACAATTCGGTATTATCAGCAAACTTTGACAGACCATTATTTATCTTCAGTGCAAATATGTGAATGTGTTAAGAAATACAACTCCCAGTACATATTCTTGTGAGACCCCACCAGTGACCTCCCTTCACTGTGAAAATCAACTGTTCACTCTTACTCTGTTTCTTATCTTCTAACCAGTTAACAACCTAACGGAGGACCTTCTCTTTCATCTCGTGGTCACTTAGTTTCTTTTAGAGACTCTGATGGACTTCACTGAAAACCCAAGATCTTTTCTACTGGATCTTCCTTCAAAGAACTTTGATAGATTAATGAGACATGACTGCCCTTTATAGGAGCAAAACTTAATTCTTTTCCGGTGTGACAAAAGAATGTGTCCCCAAGAATTTCATTATAACTTCTATTATTTTATCTAGAACAGACATCATTCTTCTATAATACTCTAGAGAGGTATAAAAACCTAACAAGGTCTGATTTACATGGAAATTGAAAACCATGGGTGGGAGACGCTCAGAAGTCTAGTCCTGCACGTAACAGTCATTAACCTGGCAGTAGGTGTTCCAGGTTTATCCTACCAAATTAGTTTCACATCAGGCTCACTGAATTTGTAATTGTATTCTTTGACTTGCCACAGGATATGACAAGTCAAACTAGGGTTTCCTCTGTCTGAGATGTTACCACCAAAACCAATGGTGGAACTCAAGTTCCAACCTCACTTATACCAGTCAGCTCAGTGCAAAGCCAGTGGGAATTATTCAGTATATAAGGGACCTACAAGCCTTTGAATGTATTCACACACTACCAATCCATTATACTCCAATCTACCAGATAGCTAAGTAAAGTTTTCCTTGTCAACCTTTGAAACAGATTGAATTCACAGCTGAAGGCTCTAATTTCAAAAGGCACAAGAAAGAAGAAACTTTAGCTTCTGCTTCTCTTTATACACTGGCAGCCTAAAGACATTTAGGGAACATCTACCCTACTAAAATAAACAAGGCCAGGTCATAGTCCTCTGGTCATCCCTACTGCTGGATCTAATTTCAGGGTTGGTCCTGCATCAAGCAGGAAGTTAGGCCAAATGAGCTCCAAGGGTACATTCCTACCCTAAGTCTTTCTGTAATTCCATTCAGCTGTGAGCATCTCTCTCAGCATAGCACTGGGCTCTACTAATAGCTTTGGCCTGTTGTGTTCCAGACAACACCTGGATGCAGTTTGTGGGACTGCATGGGTCACGAACTGGTCCTAATAGGCAGTATGATTGGCAGCATACTGTTTTCGAGGGGAAGAGGCTTTAGCCATATGGATATGAGCTCTGCTGAGTGACTTGCTGAGCCACAGACCATGCTGTGACAGATTTTATTTATGAATGTAGATGTAGCTTTAGTGACTCCTTTGAAGCCATAGTATAAACCTGAAAAAAATCAGACCAATGATGTGAAGTTTGTGTCTGAAAAGAATATGTATTACAGGGATTTTTCAATCCATTTGTCTTAACTAGTACTTCACATTTCAAAACATTAAATAAAACACTGTCTAATTAGTCCTCATAATACTTCATAAGGAAAAAATAAATTTATAAGTGGAGGGCACCTGAACAGCAAGCATCAAATTGACATAGCATGTGTCTTTTATGATTTTGGAAACATCTCCAATAAGTGTCAGGTGTCACTCGGTGACAGACCTGCAATTACGACCCAAGAGTTCTTGGCTTCCAATCCCGTTCAAACTTATTTCCCTGTCAAAGAATTTTAATTCCCTTACAAACTGATGTCAATTTTGCAAATTAGTCGTAAGTCAAATGTGACCAGAAAAGTAAATTGTTCATTGTTAGACTTTTACCTAACTTTTAACTCTAGTTATACTTTTCTGTTATTTAAAAAAAAAAAAAAAATATATTCAGCGATTTTACAAATAGAAAGTGAAGAAGAGTTCTCTGATCCCAATCAGCTTATGATATGACAGAACTGATTAGCTAAAAAATTAAGCTGAAAGACTATTTCTGACCAGCTATTTACTGCTTAAGTATTAGAAATAGTTTACAGAAGTATTTATGATAATGTATTTTCCTTACCCCATTTTCGTTTCGTGAAATAGGCATCAGCACTAGGGTCATTGAAGTGTCTGCTCATCATAGTCTCTCCTCCAGCATGAAAATCATATGCAAACACAAGAGCTTAAAAATAGAAACAGGTGACAATTACTAACTCAAATATATTTAGAAAAAAGTCTCAACACATTGGTTGAGAGAAAAAAAAAAAAATACAAAAACAAAACAAAAAAAACAACTTACAATGTTCTCCAAACGCTTTAGTGGTAAACACTTCACGCAAGGTTACTATATTTGAGTGCTGAATTTTTTTCCACATGTCAACCAATACCATGCACTTTGTGTTAACAAGACGAAAACCTAGAAAAGAACAAAACCCATGGTTTAAAATGTAATGTTTTGGGGGAGAATTTTTTACTTTAACATTTCTTCTGAAACTACTGAAAAGCAACCAGACATTAAAATATGACTGGCATGCTTAGGAATGCTGGTCCTATTGAGACAACTCAATTTTTCTCACCATGTATCCTCCGAAGGCAATATGGCAGGTCATCTTTACTATTTACAGCTTTATAGCATGATGTAATGTACCCGAAGTTGCTTGTTTTCTGTATCCGATTGGGCGGTGGCAGTGGTTCCAAAGGAAAGAGACTGTGGTAGCTGTCCACTTCTGCAGGAACTGCTAAGATCAGTTTATATACAGAAACATATTAGGTGTCAGTTGACTTTGAGAAAGTTATTACAGTAGCAGAGAAGATTAAAATAACTGTCATTAATACGTAAATTCTTTGCCCCATCTTTTAGGTGCATGTAAAGTTAAAACTCACTGTTTTTGCTTTAACACCAATATATAGGTTCCTGGAAGAGATTCCACAGAGCTAAAACAACTGTCTTCAGAAAAACAGTTACACCAAGTAAAATCAACAGAATAGATGCACAGTTCCATCTGCCATTTTCTCATTTGCCTTAAAAATTCACCCTTCTGAATGACCTCTCTTTGGTGTTTTTTTCCTGCACAGATTCATAAATAAGCACCAATTTCCATACAGACTTCATACCACTGTAAGAACCCTGTTTTCATCACAAAAAAGCAAATCTGAATCTTACATGTTTTAACATACTGGTTTAGAAAACAGAGAGAGAGAGAGAGAGAGAGAGATGCTTACAAATCAGATTAAGAGATTACCCTTGCAAGAAGAGATACACTTGTACTTCATCTGGATTAGTAAACTAAACTGCATTTTTTTTACTGTATCATTATCATATTAAACACACATTTGAGAAGTAAGGATACTGCAACCAAAAAAGCGATGTTTAAATCAAGTTGAACACAGTAAATTGTAAATTCTCCAAACACCAAATTACAATGAATAGTATATGCTTCTCTTGCCTGACAACTAGTACAAAGCCTTCTCTGATATACCAGCCAATTCACTTTAAAACAAACTAATTTGCTAGTTTATATACAGCCTTTGAAAATATATGCATCCTTTAAAGGAATACCTAATATGTACAAAGTAATACAATACTGTTCTTCATGAGGCTTTATTGCCGTAATGATTTTTCCTTTCTCAGCAATTTTAAGTATTCCCAACCATTAAGGAGTTTCAAAACAGAAGAAAATTACAGAAGAAAAAGAGAATAGAAGCAAGAAACAAATTTCATATTTCTGAAATACTTTGTATCTGGTTATCCACAGCCCAGGCTGATGATTAAGGCTTCATGAAAAATTAAAAACAGGTGGTGTTTTTTTTTGCAAGATGTTGTTAATATTGTTGAATACGCGTGGTTGCAGAACAATATGATCACAATTTAGTTTATAAGAAACACTTACTTACCAGGAATATCAGCCTGATCAATCTGGGCCATAGTTATTAAGTGTCTGTTAATCAGTTCCTGAAGAACAAATTAAGTCAAGTTTTGAACGTTATAATTCAGCTCATCATTTTTGATAAGTTAACAGTACACTGTCTTTGAAGTACCAGCTATTTGTACTAAAATAGGGAGTTGATGCAAGTGTCCGGGGCGGGGAGGGGGAGAAGACCACTAGCTTGAAAACGTTAATGACAAAATATAATAAATTCCTGAAGGAAGGAGCTGCAGAAGACACATTAGCTAGAGCTAGCATTGACAGAGGCACCTACTACAGTAAAGCTGAAATAAACAACAGTCACAGCCAGCCCTCAGAGAAGGGCTCATCACCTAACACCTGCATATACTTTCATTTCAGTGAAAGACTTTAAAACTGGGTAGGATTACAGCTTAAAGGAATGCTACATAAATGAACTCATGCACACCAAAATACACAAGAAGTAAGAATACTTAGCTGAATAGTAAATCATGGTATGCAGATTAGATTGCAGTCACATATGTTATAACCCACCCCCATCCTCTGTTGTACTCCATCCATTACAGGACTTGATTTTTTAAATTCTCCACAGGGAAAATTGACTGCACAGATTTTGAGTGGCTATTTCTCTTCTACTATTAGCAATTTTCTAGTTTTTGCCAAGATATGCTATTTTCCTTTAAATTCTCTATCATCTTACCTGTCTGAGCTCATCTGCCATGAAGAAGGAAGGTGCATTTGCTTTTGGCTGCATGTAAGCAACATGAGGTGCAGCTGGATGGTAAATGTGGTAGTTTGGAAATACCTGAAAACAAAACATTTTAAGAAGCAGTCTAAAATCCTTAAGGATAGGAAAAATGAAGAGTTTTGTCACCCTTTTAGTTTGAACTACTCAACTACGAAGTCTTCATGCACAGTACGTTACAAATATACTGTCAGACACATTACAATTTCCTTACGTGACATTCACCACTAATGATTTCAAGGGGGTGTGTGTATGTATGTACCCAGTTATTTTAACATTTTTGTAACTGCCTTTTCCCTTCCACTGTAAATGTAAGAGTTATTTAACCTATCAGAAAAAATAAAACAAGCTGAATTTTTGATGTTTTCTCATTATATGTGTTATCCACTGAGATACACATAAAATAAGCTTTCTTTCTATTGCTGTATAAAAAAAACCCAAAACTCTACACAGAGGTAAATGAAAATACATAAAAAATTCTCTGGTCCTCAAATTTCAGTGATTTTGGAGAACAATTACAACAATTAAAAGGCCAAATCTTCATACAGAATAAGAATTTCAGAGTGTTAAGAATAATCTCTGTAGTATCAACCAATTCAGCATTTGGAAACTCCATACACTTCTGTATCGAAAGCAAACATACCATTCCTGTGAGAGGTGCTGGAGTTGTATCAGTGTAGAAGTACGTTGTTCCACCCACCGTTTCCTTCTGGATCACCTGGCCAGTAGATGGAGGCTGAGAGACAGCATTAGCAACAGAAGCAGAGGCACTAGTAGGCACCATATAGTTTGCTGGGTTAGGAGTATGACTTCTTCTTCGAGGAGCAGGAGATGTATGAGGAGTTATTTTGGGGGAATGAAGAGGAGAAGATCCTGCTGACAGTGACATTCCTTAAAGAAACACAAAAACATTCTTGATCAAATCTTTGTCATCAAAAAAAAAATTCGCAATTTGAAAAAACCAGCCTTCACTACCAATATTCTGTGCAATATTCACTACCAATATTCACTACCAATATTCTGTGCAGGTGAGACGCTTAAGGATTGCTACATCTATATGAAGAGTTAAGAGGTAAAACATTAAGAGCAAGACTGAACAGATACATTTTCCCAAAAATCTTTGCTTAGTTCAGAGAGAAAGGGCTTGGGAACTTATGATCTACACATAGGGAACTGAAATGAAAGATGTAGTAGTAGTAGAAAGGGGGAGACGAATCAAATTAGTGTCTAGAACAGAGTGTCTAGAAGAATTAGTGTCTAGAAGACAGCGTCAAATCTGTGTCTAGAAGAGAGTTTATTAAACTGCAAAAAGATAAAATATTAATGACTGTATGATAAGTTAATGTTTACGTAAGTTACATGAGCAGTCAATGGAGTTTGCCAAGCCATAACTCACTTCACCTAATTACGTGTGTACCTTCTACTAGAACCAACTCTACAGCTATGAATGAATATTAGAGTTAGATCTCCAGTAAGTACAGCACACAAATAAGCAATACACAATATGCTACTTTAATAATTTCGGGGGAGAAATTATCTATTTTCCTATAATTATTATATTCAAAAATCATCCTCCAAAAGATCTATTTGATATGCAACGATAAGTAACTTCTCAGAATATGAAGTCTCCTAGGCATTCATGCCGAGATTTTCAAATTTATTTAAAATTATTTTATTGACTGGTGTTCACCCTCAACATCAGACAGGCAACTCAACTGAAACTTGAGAAGCTCACCTTCTAAACAAAGTGCATCAGTGGGGAAAAACAAGGGCAACTTTCTTTGCACACACACTTTTTAGTTACCAAAAACTAGTTTAGTTACCTCAAGAGTCATTGTACACAGAATTCTCAGATATTCTTATTTATAAAAGTTTAGATGTCAAAGAAACTTTCCAGGGTGAGGAAGAGATTAACCTTCAGAAAACTCCTAGTATTACTAGTAGAAGATCCTAGATAGCTAGGTATTCAGATTAATACAAAGGAAAGCATCTATGAAACTTATTGTTGCTCAGTTCAGATTGGATGTACTTTCTCTTCTTTAACAGTCAGAATTATATTAGTCATAATAAATTCTTTTTTTGAAAGTACATAAGATACACAACTTTTATATTTAGTGCTCTATGTACAGCTGAGAATTCTTCTCCAATTAAGAATTCAGTTAGCTGGTACTCAGACATTTGCTTAAATTACTTCCATTTGGTAACCAGAGCTTATAAATGGAAGTAATTTAAGCAAATGTCTGAGTACCAACTAACTGAGTAATAAAACCAAGAGCAACTTTTTTTTGCATACACACTTTTTAGTTACCAAAAGCTAGTTTAGTTACTTCAATCAAGAGTTACTGTACACAGAGTTCTCAATATGCATCATCAATAACTGGTAGGAGTGTTTTTACACTCGTGTCTTGTCTCTACAGTAGTTGCATCCCTCCCACATTTACTTTTTTCTTTTTTTAAACAAACCACAAAAACAAATAACAATTTTAGTATTAACAATTTAATCAGCAATTGGGGAAAAAATATTTTGAAGCTGTATTATCCTAATGATATTAACAGAATATTTGTGACCTTTCATTTAGCTCCAATCATTTACTTTTTTGACATCTCAACAACTTTGCATATTAATTCAGCACAATTATTTCTTTTGTTCTTGAAAAGTAAATAGTTCCAACAAAATAAACAAGATTTTTTTAACGTACACCATAAGAAAATCTTACAACTTTGTTTTTAGTTGGGTCTCTTCAGTCATTTATTCTTTTTATAGGATATAAGGATATAAGGATATAAGGTCTAGACTTCTCTGGGACAGAACATTTCTTTATATTAATATATGTACATGTGTGTGTACACACACCTTATAGATAAGCAATATTGTGGAATAATTGCTTGCTGATTAGTGTATTAACTTAATAAAATGTGAATTATAATAGGCACTTCTGAATGTTTAATTTTTAAAGTACTTCTGAACGGTAACATAAGTAGTCTCCTAAAAATCTGTTTACAAATCAACTGTATGACCGTAAAACGTTACGCATTGGGATAGCACTGGTTTATGCTACAAAAGAAAGTAAGTTTCCATTAAAGTAAAAGTTGCCTTGAGTGACTAACACTTAAATATTTCAATAGCTACTGTATAGATGGTTACATTTTTAACAAAAGACTAAAACATGAATGCATTCTCAATCCACTGTGGGAAAAGAGCAATTTCAAAGGAAACAATATATTACTATTAAAATTTGAAGGATGGCTAATTAAAATGGCCACAAAACTGAAGCAGCTCTACAGTTCGTGCCTATGATGTTCAAGGGATTCTCTTCATCTAGGGAAAGTTATTGACATGTCTTTTTCACTCTATTCCAATAAAACATAGTATTAACTGAAGTCCTTGCAGATAGTTATCTACCCAGATAGAAATAACTGGCTTCAAGAAACCTTTTTTTCAATAAAACACTCAACTGTAGGAACCAGGAAAAAAAAAAAAAAACAAAACCAGCAGCCTTCATATATACTAATGAAAAATTAACCAAAGACTTCTCTACTTTAAAATAAAAACTGTATGTACAAAACACAGTATACTATAAATCTTATCTTAGAAATGAAAGTGATGACTTGCAACCTCGCTAAAATTATATTGCAACCTTCTACTGAAAGTTTCTCAGAAGAAAAAAAAAAAAAAAAAAAAAATCATCAATCACTAGCGGGTCTTACTGATACAATTTCAAAAAATTTCCACTGTAAGATTTTCTTTTTAAAAAATTTATTCCTGCCAAAGAATAGTTACAAATACAAATCCTTAATGTCTTTTCTTGGGTTTTAATGCAAGATTGAAAGAAACAGAAGACAGACAGAGTTACACAAACCCTTTCAAATGTCCTTCCAGCCTCAGTTAGGTTTGGTTTTGGAAGGACATTGAGAGTTCAGTGAAAATCATCTGGTGGGCAGAACATACAGGCTTCTCATTTGCCAATATACATAGTAAGTTCAAGATATGAAAGAAGCTTGACTACAGTTTGGTTTTATACTACTAGAAAAATATACTACAAGTTACGAGAAATTTGCTGCCAGTGCTGCAGTAGGTACCGACAGGCTGAGGCAGCAAATGTTCAAGGTGATAGATTCTTCTGAGAGACCTGCATTAAATTCTGCAGAGTCTAAATAAATAAGTATTAATTATTAGAAGTCCAATATCACATAAAAAAGAAAAAAAAACTTTAATACAGTGAAACTGATGCATAGCTGAGTACTTACAGAAGCAAATAACTGGATGGACAAACTCAAGCAGATCTCACCAACTTCATTAGTATTTCAATCAATTAAAACCTTACTAATATTAATATTTAACCACAAAAAAATAGAATTAGAGGAAAATAAAGGAAAATGGCTGCATTAAAAGGTGAACATATAATCCTACTGACTCATACTGAAGGAAAAAGATGGTACTGAACATATGATGGTAACAATGTGGTGAATATGGAACCACCTCTCACAGAATTAGACACGCTGTTTTCAATAGCACAATTTAGATAAACACTTATTCACTTAAGGGCTTAAGAAAAAATGGGGTTTGAATAATCTAATTACCTTTTTTTTTTTTTAATGTATCTCTCTCATACCAGTGATCCTGACAAAAAAACCCAATATTTTTAAGCTTTCCCTATGAGACAGTTTAGTGTTCCCCTATATTAAAATGCCAACAGGAGTACTAAGACAAACACCAAAAAGCCTGCTTCAAATTGTCCTTCCTCAGACTTATCTACTAGTAAAGGTGGCTCTCCATCCCTTGTCTTGGTGAATCTTAACACTCTTCATGAAGAAGTCAAAGACTATCTTGAAAGGTAAACTGCAAGGAGAAAGGGCTTCTTTCACTTCACAATTATTTACATCTAAAAAACAGCGTCATGGTATACAGCTGTCATGGTATCATACCAACACGGAAATGGTTGTGGGATTTGAAGGTCTTTTCACAACATTCACAGTGACTGTACAGGCTACCTACATGTACCTGGAGCTCTGGCTGCTATTCTCATTTTAGGTAGAGAAAGAGGTCATATTTGCATATCCGTGTTTATTGTTGTATTTTCACTTCTTGCATTGTTTTTTTATTTTTGAAGTTTCATTATGACTGAAGAAAGCGAAGTGGTAGACTTTGAAGTTCATTTGAGACAGTGCTCAAAGATATCTTATGAGATTAACGCTTCTAATAAAGCTTTGTAGCATGCAATGTATTTGAATTAAAAGCTAGGTTGTATTTTGAATCTGAGAATTCATACAGATAAACAGGATCAAATAAAGGGCATCAAGAATGAACTCTCATTAAGGATTCAGTGTCTACAGTTTTTTGGATTCAATGGAAGTTTACAACTTAATGAAGCAGGATTTCATTAAGCTCATGTGTATACAAATCAGCTGGCCTACAACATAAATATTTCTTTAAAAACAGAGGAATCCAGTAAATGTTCTATACATACTTTCTTACCTTTGCCTACAAATTTATTCATCTACAACCGTATACCTATGCCTCTAAGGCTCATAACACATTCAGAGTTCAAAAATTAAGCATTTACCATTTTATTACGATAATGTTTTGTACTTTAGAGATACTCCAGACTACTAGGTACATTTTGAGGAATGACTAAATGAAGTAAATAATAAACTCAGACTATTTCAATAACTTCTTTCAAGCAGCATCCTTAAATTCACTACGTATTTCTTTTTATTATAAGCTCTCTATCAGGTCATTAGCATTATAGGTCTGTATTTCCAAGTTAATTAAATCTGCTTAATTCCCTAAACAACTTTAGAGTCATAAGTCTTTCTCCTCAGTTTTATTTGGGATAAAACTAATTTTACAATCTCTTTGCCTTCTTCCTCTCTTATATTATTCCGGCACGACTGTGGAACTTTCTCAGCAGAATAGCTGCACCATACTTGATACAGGAGGTCAGAACAAGCTCTCGGTGCCTTAGGCCACTGAAACCACGTCAGCTGAAAGTGCTCCATTTCCAGCTGAGGTCATGAGCTCTGAGAACTACATTCTCGTAGCCCGTCATGAATGGAGATGTGTCAACTGGACACAAGCACATCACCTTTATGCTCCTGGCTCCTGAGTCCGCAGGTTCAGACTAGCAGCAGAAATGGGATCTCTTACATTCTGCGTAAGCTCTGAGCCTGTCTTGGACTAAATATAGAAGCAACAGCAATTTGCTGTCATTTCCATCAATGACAAAGGCATCACTCTTTAGCTATAACCTAGCTTAAGCAAACCCAAGCCAGACAAAGATTTTCTCTGCTGGGAGCTATACATCTGTTCTCTCTCAAGTTTAACACAGCAATGATGTCTTATCACTTCAATGACATTCATGAATTTCTTTCATATGCTTTGTTGCATATTTTAATGGCGCTATTACTCTGAAACCGCTACTCAGAACTGGATAAGATAAGCTTGTTAGCAAAAGTACTATTTGAAGATTGCCAACAACTCACTAAATTTCTCATACAAATGATAGACAGGATGTGTTTGCTAGCAAGGGAATGGGAGGAGCAAAAATAGGGTATTATCCAGGGGAGCTTAAGGAAAGAAGGTTTGGAGAGGGTGAAGGAGATCTGTTCAAAGCTCTTCAATGCGACAATTTTCTCCAGCTACTTGTGTAAGTCACATTTTATCTCACTATGTTTTCGTATTCTATTAAAGGCTACAGAGATGAAGACTGACTCTGTGTTGAGATTATACTAGAAAGCACTTATCTAAGTAAATACATGTAAAAGTAGGAGTAACCTTCTTCCATGCTATGCCCTAATGCATATGTCAGGAGTGGACACAAGAAGTTACCTATTAAAGTATGTTAGGTTTCAGTTGTCATTTTTTTTCCCAGTATTTCTGCAGTACTGTTGATAAGATAGGCAGAACAAAAATTTTCCAGGGGCAATCAATTTTGTGAACAGTTATCTATGAAATACTAGATGTCAAAAGTGATTTTGATTTACACCTACATTTGGGGAAATCTCAGAAATTAGAGATGTGAAAGAACTTAATTTTTTCCATCCTCAAGAGGGAAATCAAAGGATTGTTCTCATCATTTACCTACTTTGTTATGGGTGAATTAAACTATGGAACTTTTAACAAATTATTCCTACTACATTTCCTTATTTCTTATGAAATATTAATTTCCTCCAGTACCCTGTAAGCTACTATAAGCAATCTTAATCTCATGCAAATGCTTAAATCTTACACGTTTCCTGAAAGTTATTCTACTGGAGAATATACACCATTTAACTGGAAGGAGACTTACCTTTAAATAAAGGAAAATTCTTATAAACTTTTTATATGGGTTTCATTTGAATTTGTTTTCACTTATTGAAAGCTAACAGATCCCAACAATAATTTTTAATGACAATTTCATAACATATTTAAATATTTTTTTATTCTGTTATCCAGTATGACCTAAATGGTGAAGTTTCCCCACACATAAATACTGCTCTCTTATTTAAGAGCCTAATCTTTTAGAAAGAGCACCTTTGAACTCACCTTGAGGTAGCAAGTTTTTGTGAATGTACACTATTGACAGCTAAACTATTTAAATAAAAACAAATGTCTATGAGTATTATTTACATAGGACATTTAGGTTCAGAGAATTCTGCACTCAGTGTAGAGAAAGAAGCTTCTAGAGAAATTAAGAGCACCCAACCCAGATCCCTAGTCTGAACTACATTCTCTTTTTAATTATACAGGAACAGCAGGGAAACAAGCCAACCTTGCCTGAAGTTAGCTCTTGTAAATATTCCCCCCATTCCTCTCAGCCATAAACAATAGTATTTGAACCTAGATCGTTTTCAGCATTGGCATCTATATTTCTAGGAGCTCAAATTGTTGTACAAACTTCTTTCATCAACAGTGTCACTTATCCTTTCAAGTATTACTTACAGACAGTAAAGAAATTGGACTGTGAAGGATCCCTCTGAGATCCCACTGGACACTTTCCAAAAGTAGATCATTTTACTGTATTCTATTCACTCCTTTATACACCTTTCAATCCAGGTGACAAGGCTGAGCAGCATATAAACACAACAGTTTTCCAGTAAGACTGTACAGCACAATATAGTATGAAGCTGGCACAGTACTGCAACATGTTCATCTGGTCAAGCATCAATCACTTCCCTAGCTTGTTTCGGTAGTTATAACATGACAGCTAACTGCTGGCTTCTTTCACATTGACACTGAGATTTATCCCCTGGCATCAGGAAAGACTGAAGTTCAGTTTAATAGATGGTAATTGCCAATACTGGTTTAAAAAACCAAACATTTACAATATTTGCCCCTCTGCCTTTTGGCAGCTACCTAATGCTTCTTGTCCATTGCAAGAGATTGCCAAAGGTTTAAGTATGTGCAGAAGCTTGCTAAAGGATCTGCGATGTGCAACATCCAGATCTGCTGATGCTTATATCTTAAAACTATTTTGTTTTATTTAAAAAAAAAAAAATATTAGAACGAAGCTAACTTTTTAAGATCAGAAGTCCGAAAGACGCATGAAGAGCTTGACCTTTTTAAGTGTAAAAAAAAAAAAAAAAAAAAAAAGGCAGTGAGGCTTTTGGCTATAACTTAGGTGTAAAAAAAAAAAAAAAAAAAAAAAATCTTGTCACTCAGAATTGTATGACTGCATGGAACACATTTCATTAAGAGTTTTAAACGTGGGAAATAATCATAAATTGGCCTTAAAAGTGAGATTAGATATGACAGATACAATAACAATTAACACTACTTTGCAAGGCAAATTATTTTAGAATAAGCTTATCTTCTACTTTTTGTTTTTCATCGAGATTTTTAAGTCCTCATATATACTCATTAACATTGAAAAGAATTACTCCCAGATTACATACTCTAGAAACAAATCAAAAGAGCAGATCAACGTGTGGTAATCAGAGCACATATTCACTGTAGACTGCAGTGCATTTCTAGACTAGTGGTAGTTTAAATCATCTTCAGGTACTGCTCTGGCAAGGACTGCATAGAGCACAGTATGTGATAACTCAGCACCCCTTTCCCCAAAGAGAACAGAGTAAGTTAGGCTGAGTTAATTTCCGTACTGCTGTGGCTGAACAGATTTCACAGCCTGCAGTATGATTTCCATGCTACTGGAAGATAAATCCCAAATTCCTGTACTTTTATATGCTTGAAGACTGTCTTAATTTTAAGAGCTAAAGTAGGAGGTGGCTACATCTATACGCAATAAACCTTATCACTATCTATATAGGGTTATGTTTGACATAATTGTAAGTTAAAAGAAGCAACTGTACTGCAAATCATTACTCTCAACTTACCTGGTGCTAGCCCAGCAGTAGCAGGACTTCCCATGGAGGGGTGAGAGAACAAGGCTTGAGAGAAGGCAGACATACTTGACTGGGATACATTACTCAGCCTGGAGGTTGATCCTCCTTTAGGAATAAACTCACTTGCAGAAGGATTTGGTGTCTGTTTAAAAACAAACGTAAATTAAATGTTTATTTTAAATGTGAAGAGATGGACAGTGCCTACTAGGTAGAAGATACTGTCTAGGCAAGACTACCAAGTGCAGGTGATATTTTTAAGTTACATACAGCTTGCTGACAAGAACAGCAGGTTCTGGAAGCTGGTCTGCATGAACCAATTTAATGTTTTTCTAGCTTACGTCTGAAGCATTAGCAAGCTTTCCATATGAACAGCTGATGTATGAGTTCATACAAACACTTTGCAAAAGGCTTTCCATAAGCATCACATTATAAAGTTAGGGAACAGACTTGACACCGAGAAAGCCTTGCCACTGCTGCAGACTGTTCCTATGTGACTTTAGAGACTTCATCTCAAACTAAGTAGGAGTTTCAATTTAAAGCAAAAATGATTCCCACTAAAGAAGTCATCCCTGCCTCTATTTCAAATAGGCCTATATGTTCCTTTTTTGTGAAGTTAACTTCTGTTTTAATTACCTATTCCATTTACATAGCACTTTTAATAATGAGGTTTAATTTGGTACCACAGAAACAAATAGCAGCAGAGTGACCATCTAACATTCAGCATCTATTAGTACATAAAACATATCACACAGTCAACTTTTATTTCTATTAAAATCTGTGCACAGGGTTTTGTAGTTTTGGGGTGGTTTTTTTGTTTGTTTTGGGGCAGGGAGGGTTAGAAAAAGAAAATCCTAATTAGAGCTCAAAAGGCGAAAAGCTTATTATTGGACAGCCAATTACAAAAGACATTAGTGGAAGAAAAAATAAATTAAGCCAAGAAATAAAACCAATTATTACATGAACACACTGAGAAGCTTGAAGATTATCAACTGCCAAAGTTAAGTTTATTAAGTAATCTTCAGAGTACCTCTCAAAAGTGTCTAAGCAAAAAGAGGTAAAATGCGAAGATAGTAACAGCTCCCAACAGACAAAGGATACTGTTAAGATAATCCATAATGTTTTTTTAAAGCAAATTATATTGGATCACTTTGGTTTTAGGCAGTTTTAAAATGACCAAATATATCAACTGTTAGTTAAACTACCAATATTAATTTTTACCAATATGAATAAAGTGGCATCAGAGAAGTTAAGTTAGCGCCAAATTAGAAAAGTAGCATGATTACAAAACACTAATTTAGACAGTGAAGAAAAGTATTTGAAAAGTATTCTTTTTTGTGTTAATTTGGTTTTGATATCTTTATTTGAATACTTCAGCCAAATATCATAGTATTAATGTATTTCAAAGCACTGGAAAAGAAAGAGGATTCTAAAAGCTGTAAAACCTAAGAGGATGCTCAGGCTTAAAAGCAAATAGTAAGAATATTCCACCTTTAATCACACAGTAAATTTTAACTGCTAACCACCTTACGATCACGTTACATATTAGTCATGTGCATGTGTCTGAATATTTGAAGAACAGCTATAACTAAATATGTAGACTAGTGAAGTAAAATACTTAGATTTACATGGGTAAAAAGTTTGTAAGAACTAAATGTGATTGAAGAGTTTTAAGATTAAGGAAAACTTGCTAAAGTATACACTAATGCAGCAAAACAAATGGTAAGTTGCATTATACAGACTGAAAACAAATAACTGATACATTTAAACTCAAAAGGTAATATTCTGGACTTATCTGAATTTTAGGTACAGGAATAACTAAGAGAATGGTGTTCCTCTAGAAAAAATCTGGCATGCAACAATTCAGCCAAATCTGCACTGAAACTGAAGAAAATGACAGAGGTGGTAAAAAGTCCATTTGTCTAAGTAGCAATACAGCTGAAAAGTCATCACCAAGCAAAAGAGCAAGGGACGGAATTTGCAGCATCTTGCTAAAAACACAAGGTTTCAAAGAACTACATGAGATCTAAGTTTTCATACTGCTAAAACATGACACATGCACAGCTCTACCACACCTAAATACTGCATCAACCAGGCAACAAGGGCAGGACATGGCAAAAAACCTGAAGCATGCAAGTGAAGGGAAAGACACCTTCTGGAAGATAATCTCAGCCTTTCCTAGAGCAACTGAGAGAGTTCCCAAAATCCCATCCATACCATTCTGGCTAAACTCTTACCACTTTCACCAACTGATTCAATCAATGCCTACAGCACAGGGCTGCTTTTTATTTCTAAATGCATTCTGCAAGTTTTCATAGGCCAGTTTTGGTCTCTAAAAGTTACTTAAATATCCACCATCATTTTAAAATGAAGCTGCTTGAGAGCTCCACTTTAACTGGTAGGTGTTTTAGTTTATCCAAGTGAAAGCATCAAACCCAGGAATCTGCTAGAGCAGTTTGGGTTTATGCTGTAGAATTACGAACATCAGTGGGTGAAGCCTGACGGAAATTCAATTTTCATTCCATTTTTTGGTGTCACAATTCAGGATCAGAATCAAAGCCTGATAAGATTAAGTTGTTTCTATGTAACTTTGATGAAAGCATTTTATATGAGTAAACAGCTTGGATTTGCACAGCTAGACCCTTTACTATAAAAGCCTGTTTTACTTCTCTGTGATGTTACAAACATGAAGTTGTAATCCAAGACTTTTTGTAAAAAAGTGATTTAAATTTTGGTTCCAATTTTAAAAGACATTTCCACATTCAAGCTGTTTTCTAAATACAGAAAAATATCTGAGCTCCACATCACCAGCCAGAATAAACTAATCATAAACTAGTACAACAAAATTTAACAATTTGTGGTCAAAACTAGTTAACACTTTGTCAGAAAATTTGAAGCTTAAGCCCTAGGCCACATTTAAATACATTACATCTATGTGAAGTTGCAGTTCTTAAAACATTTCCAAAAGCATACAAGTTTTCATCTGAAGTCAAACACTAATTTTTCTGCGTACACTTTGCTTCCAACAAAACAATAAAAAATATATCCCGAACACTTTCATAGCATGTAGGCTAGAATAAGCAACTAGACTAGACTAAGTGAGGGAATGGAATAGCACTATTAGTTCTTTAATATTTAATCTTTTCATTATTTTTCAAACTCTGTAGACAGCCTATTCTGCACCAATGAGCATGCAAATATGCCAAAATTAGGAAGCTACATTCTTAATGGCCAATGATTCAAAAAATTATGTTCCTGGTCTGGAAAAATATCCTACTTTCACTCCGGCAACTCGTAACACAAAGTGTAAATTCCAGTGCTAGTTTTACATTTGGATCAACAGTAATCTTGAAAATCTGTCTAAAAGGGAACTATGCTTTAAAATCCTACAGGGCATTTTTACATTTTTTCTGTTAGAATCTTACCAAACTTCCCAAAATGAAATTGAGTAAAAAATGTTTAATTTTGATAAGAATGAAAATAATCTATATCTAGTTAGTGAAAAACATTTTCTTCATTCTGTATTATGTTTAAATTTCCTACAAGCACAGCTTTAAAACAAATTTCACTTAATTAGTCATTAATTCCTCATCTGAGAGTAAAGTAACTTGCTCATGCTAGACCAGGCTTAAAATTTTAAATCTGAGTAAATCAGGATTGGTAAAAAAAGGTAAAGAAAACAGGTAATGAAGACTTTTAATAACCCTGGGAGTAAATAAAAGAATGGAGATGCAAGAAATACTTAGAGGACATGTAATGGATTACGCAATACTGTGATGTTAAAAACAAAAGCAGCGAATGCACTTTCTAAAGCCCAAACAAGAAACACAAAGCCAGCTAGCACTGTCTGCACTATGCAACAAACTAAAGACTGTATTTTTAGTTTTAAATGCAAATGTCCTATAAAAAGGCACATACAAAATTATTTCAAAACATTAATTATGTTTTCAACAGCTTTAAACAGAAACAAGTACAGCTTTGTCAGCTATGTTAGATTTTCCTAGAAACCCAGCTAAAGTAACTTCCAACTCATCCATTTACTAAAATTACCACCATTCCTTTTTCCTCTCAACCTGGCCAGTTTAAATCTCATCCCCCTTCTTCCAGTTTATTCATAAAATACTGTCAAACTAAAGCAGGGAAGCAACTTCCCTAGGCATTATTTGACTTAATACCTGCATCATGCATTCTTACCAGAATGATTCCATGAAGAAATTTCACCAAAATACCCTATTTTCAGATTCTTTATGTCTGTACTCTCTCAAAGAGAACAGAGCCTCTTTTCAGTCAGCTTTGGAAAGAGACTTCCGAAGACAGACCACAAAACTGAGTCCATCCAGCTCCACATACAAAAACAATTTCTATACTCCTGTACATCAGAGAATGCAAAATGTTATAAAACACGTACAAATATGGTCCAAATGAAGGCTGAATTTAGTCATGATGCAATTAGTAAGGATGGAACCACAAGAGAAGTAAAAAAGGGGGGAGGACTATAAAACAACTCATTTGTGTCACCGTTCAGCACAGAGTTTACCTGTCTGGTGGCTTTTATGCTTTTAAAGATGTAAAAGGAAATACAATTAAAATATTGGGGGGGGGGAAGAAACAAATATTTTGTGGGTACCACTGAAAAACAATTCAAGGCTCCTTAAAGGAAGGTGCAGATGAAAGTAAAGAGCAAGCCAAGGATCTCAGCTGAAGACCATCGCTGGGAGGACCGCACAGCAGCGTGCAGCATTACTGTATGTTGAGGAGTTGCACATATCAACAGATTTTCATAGCTCAGAAGTAAGATGAAAATTCCTGTTTCATCAACTATCGATTTCAATTCATATGCTTTTTTCTCTATGTTCCCCAGTGATAAAACTCATAAGGTCCCCCTGCTGCATTCATTCATAAATGAATCCTCAAAATGCCATGGAGTACAGAAGTATGCCGAAATACAGGGATGTACAAGTTCTGGAGCCTTTGGAAGGTCATGCAGGGATCCCACAGGAGTACTGGAAACCACCCTTCTCTCTCTCTTATTTCCAGTTCAGCATCTCGCAACAAAACACAGAGCTGTACAGCAGCAGCAAAGCCACCACCTCTGTTTCGGCAGCTGTAACACTACTCTGTTAGATCGGTCCTGGTCCCACATTCTACCAAAGCCCAAAGCCAGCTACCTAAAGCAAAAAGTAGGCTAATTTAATTCTATTTTGGAAGAATGTGCTAATGTACTTACCATGCTAAAAACTGGATACAAGCCTTTTTGTTCTCTTTTTATGTTCTCCTTCATCTCGAAATTCATGCTGATCTGTTCTGACATCCAAAATTGCATAATCCTGTAATGGCTACAGAAAACCACCACTAAACTATACTGATGCTATAAGCAGGGCAGTGCTCTACCAGTCTATCTTTGGCACAGTTTTCAGAATATCTCTTCGGAATCCAAAAACATGCAAAAGCGTTGCTTGTTTTTTATGTGTGGTTATTTCTTTGTTGTTTTGGGGGGTTTCTTTGTTGTTGTTTTATAACGGACAGATGTGCCATACAAGGAGCTTCACTTTATGTAGACAGCATCGCTGCAATCCCTCTGTTTCCAGCAGGATTCCTTGTTAACTATGACATCAGGGAAGGACATGTTCTAGGATGTCAGAGCAGCCCAGCAGACACTGGAGGTCGCCAATGGCTTCAAAGCAAGTCTCTTTCCTTCCCACTATTGAATTTGTGCAACATGCTTCCATATCACAATTACCGTGACAAGTCATCACATCATCTGTACAATAAGCTCTAATAAATTTCAGTTCATCAACATTATTAGCCATATTGCTTTACTGCTCTTTCAGAAGAGCTAGAGACAATGTCATTAAAACTGGGTAAAATTTGTTGGCTAAAGACTTTTTTTTTAAACCAGAACACAGGCTCAGACAAATAAAACTACTAGCAAAGTGTTGTTATGTTTTAGCAAGCAGATCTCACTAAAAAGTAAACTTTTAGACACTCAGAATATTTCCACATTTCTTTAACAAAAGACTTCAAAGTACTGCAAAAACTATAAAGTTTTAAAAGTCCACGTTCTTGATGCAAAATATTTGAAAAATTCATTTCTATGAATTTTTTTTGTTCAAGAAATGACAAAAAAAAAAATCACTTATTCATGGTGCTTAAGAACTGATCTGTATAACAAACAATGTATCTATTCCTAGTATTTTAAGCAGAATCGCCATTTGCTATTATGTATCACACAGTGGTGTAGTAGCTCAGGATATTTCCTAACATAGGATAGGACATATCGCTGAAGAACAAACTTTGATTTGGTTTTTTGCTTTTTTAATGCACAACCCAGAATAAAATTCACTCTGTGGACTCCACTTTTAATCATGTAAGTGTAACACAGTATTTAAAGTAAATAGATCTGGATTATAAATTCATAGCCAAGCATGAGAAACAGTTACACTGTTTCACAATGCATGTTGTAAACTACCTTGCTTTTTAAAACAACCACTTTTTGGACAAAAGTTGCACCATGAAATAGCATATTCCCACATCTTAAACCATACATTTGGAAGAGTAGACATTCAAACAGACACATGAGCTTCAACACCTGCCCAGCACTGCAAGCCCTCAGCAATTTTGAGATGTAATTCTGCTTTCTCATCTTCAAACAAATGAAAAAAGATATCCTCAAACAGGTGTGCCTCCATCATCATTTAACCTTTCTACTTACTGCTTAGCACTCACCATCAGCCAAAATTTAGTTTGTATAACCCATATCCACACCCGCAAAAATCTCTAAACAGCCTGTATTTCAAAATACTGAAGAGCAATGTATATATAATCTGTGGATTATATACATACTGAAGTAGAAAAATAAGGTCGCTCTGAAATCTCAGCATGAAACTATCCGTTTTTAAGTAGTTTCATATACCAAAAGTCTCCAGCCATTTTTTGTGCTTTTATAATTAAAATTTCCAATTTTTAGCAGTTTTCAAGCCTTGTTTTAGCTCTGACTTCGAAAATGTTCACACTGGAATAGAAAGATTTACAATGATCAGAACGAAAACATAAAGATAAAATTTGGTTTCTCATCTATGTAGAACTTTATATATCCTCATAATCTCCTCTGCAGCCTGTTTTTACACATTTCCCCATTCACTCTTGCCAGACTCCGCTGTTCTCTGCAATCCCTCCCCCTTCTCCTATTTCCCATGGTTGGAATATCCTTCTGTTCTTATTTCCACCAGATATGCATATACATGCTTTTCTAAAGTCCCATGTCTCCATGGGAAGCTATGTAATTGCATCGTATAATACAAAATCTTATGCTGTACACAGTTTGAGTCAATTATGTAGCTGGGATTCTGGCACAATAAAGGAGCTTGGAATTGCACCCTTCAAAAGCCACGTGCTCTGCAGCCAATCCCAAGCTATTGCTGCTGACCTTGAGGGGACCTTGAGCTTCTCATTGCCACACTTTCAACACAACTTTGGAGGGTACAGGTACTGAAAACACAATTGCTCCTGGCCAGAAGCTCCAAGTCTCAGACTACTAGCCCTCCAGCCTCCAGAAACATTATGTTTTTCTGCTCTACTTTAAGTGGAGTAGATCAACGACAAACCTTGCTGCGACACAGAACAGCAGAGAAAACAATGGAGGACATGAGTACAAACAGGGCTTTTCCTGCCCTTTAACGTCCACATGAAATTTGAAGACCAATTTTCTGTTTCTCTCTTCCCAAAGCAACTGCCTACTATTCAAGGTATGCCTCCCATTAGGTACACCGGTAAATTCAATCCGACAGTCTTCTCTCCCTTCAGAAAAGTAGTGCTTTACTGGCTCCAACCACTCCTCCGCAACCATGCCTGGTCCTTATACCAATGTTTCCTTTATGCCTCATCTTTACTGCCCCAGTGGCTTTGCTGCTTCCTCTGCAGCAAAAGGGCCAAGACAGACTTAAGCCCAAATGCCCCTATGCAATGTAGCATCAGTTTGCCTGCATCACACTGCCCATGACTCCCAATTTCAGCAATGCAAAGATGTCCCAACATCAAGTAGTGCAACACTAGTATTGGTATGGAAAGGCTCTGTTGAGCTTCACGTTGGCCCTTACATTGCAGAACTTTAGTGAACTGAAAGAAACTCTTAAGGTGCCACAAATTCTAGTTACATGTCTATTGTCGATTTACCCATTTCACTCACTTAGAAGACATCAAAAAGAACATAATCCTCACAGAAAGACTAAAGTAACGATCTCTGAAGAATCAAAAGCACCACCCAAGTGCAAAACAGTAAGAGCAGCAGTGTTGTAGTTTTGACCACTACCATAATTTCTGTCTAAACCCGATCTTAAGGGACATCAAGCAGATTCCTCCCAGACTAGAATTATCCTTCATTATTATCCCAAGGATAACCTGCTACTTCTGTATGAGATATGCTCAAATCCAGCTGTACCTCTCCCCTCTTAAGGAGTTGAAGAAAAGTCAGAAATAAAGTAACAATGAAGTTTAACACACAAGTTGAGAAATATAAACTATCCCAACATAAAAATTAAGAATTTACACTTTCTGATCATAGTGGTTACATCTTCAAATTCTGTACAGAGGGAATTTTTTATTTGCATTAAATATCAATAATTTTAATGAAGATCACTAATTTTACCAGTAGAAACCTTCCTCACATGAAAATTAAATTAAAAGGTTGTGTTTGTTTGCTTTTAAAATACATTTAATGATTACTTTTGTTCCTCCTCCACAGATTATAACACAATCAAGCAGAGTACATAGCCCAGCAGTGGGTGAAGAGAACAAAACATCTCCAAGTCACTCTCCTGGAGGGCCACTATGCCTACTTTGTGAAATAAATATTTGATCCGATCTCAATCCATATTTGGAGTAACTGCTTCTAACATTTTCCAAAATTTAAAATAAAGCATCCAAAATACTGAAAAAGTGACTAGTAAAAAATAATTTTACCTGTAAATTGTTTTCTGTGACTCTGTTCCACCAAACCATATTGATGGGTACTCCTGTTTTACACCTGTCAGCCAGACAGCCGATAGGGTTCTTTGATTTTCTTGCTTTTGATCCCACCGGAACTATCCTCTCATCCAGCATCCCCAGTCGATATTTCCTGGGCTATGAAAAAGAAGGAGAGAAACCAGGCCACTCCTAACAACCCTCCATCTAAAGCTACACTAAAATAGGTATTACACTGTGATATGATTTCTGGATTGGTGGAATAGGAAACAATTTGCAAGTAAAATTTATCTGAGACTGTTTCCTTTCAATCCTGACTATCTGGTTACAATAAACAAATCCTAAAAAAATGAAAATAAACTTCAGGGACTACTAATTATTTTTAAGCAAAACGTTACATCACAAGTCAGCCACTAAAATATGAGTATAAATCAGGGAATTCTGTAAAAATTAAAAAAAAAAAAAAAAAAATCCATACTTCTCAAATAGATACCTTCAATCACATCATAATACTGAACTCTAACACTTCCCTTGAGATTTCTATCAAACAAGAAATTAACATTGGCTTTTGTATGCTTCTTTTTAAGTTCTAATTTGCCAAGACTCATCTCCTGAAGACTTGCTTTTAAAAATCAGATAGAACTGCATAGCCAATTGCAGCAGAAATCAATAAGAAAAACATTTCTACTCAAGTTAATATTTAAAGGACTAACTTCAGCTGCTGTTTTAAGTGAAGACAGACAAGAATTATCATGATAAATGCATTGGAAACTGACTTGAACCTGAGAAAATAAAGCATGCTCGAAGAAGTGAATATGCAGGAGGTACTTGTGCCTCCATAGGAGAGACATTTCTGTTACATTGGTAATGATCTCTACAAATGAAAACATTTATAAAGCATGATATGAACATTAAATTAAAAAAAAACACTGGGGAGAAAAAAAAAAATCTGTTAAAAGACTTTCAAACAGGTAAAGTACAGAAGTTCTCCAAATTTCTCTGTGCTTTCAAACCAACGTGTACCTACCTAGATGGTAAATACCACCAAAAGAAATATTTCATCATGTGTGCACATATTTAGACCAGGACCTTTTATACCAATTATACCAACAATTGGACCAAATTGCAGGGGTTGGTCTGTTTTTCTTTTGCTGTGTTTTTTTGATGTGAAAATGAAACTATCATCATCTGGACATAGACCACTTTTTAATTAATCAAAACTTAACTTACCTTTATTCAGATATTTACTTCATCTGGTACCTTAGAAATCTTAGCAATGTATACCTTGATATGCATTTTAAAAATTGTTCCTCAGGAAACAAGGCGAGAATCTAATTGGAGAAGATTCCCCACTCACACACAAACAATTTGTAAAACACAGGACAAAACTACCATAAAATGGCTGCAAAAACCAAAACCTAAACAGATTCCCTCATCTACTTCCCTGAAAACTTTTAGGCTGAAAGCTTTGGAAAGAATTAAAACTGAGAAAAGTCCCTAGTAGCTCATTTGCCTAAAACAAAAAAAACACCACAACAAAAAAACCCCAAGGATACCAACATTGACTATGAACTACAAAGACAATGAACTCCATGAAGATCAAGTTAACCAACTTTAATAAAAATAAACAAGACTGAATTTTGCTGTACCAATTAGAAATTTCGTAAACTTTGTGACAGGTAGGCACAAAGTCCTCCTATCGTTCAAATGCAAACTTGATCACAGTAAATCTAAATATTGGTTATTTATTGGGAGAATAACTCAACTATTGGGCAACCTACCACCTTAGTAATTCAGAAGGACTACTAATATCATAAACTGCAAAGCTGTAAGGTCTGAGAAGCCAGACATACAAATAATGTTGGACTTTAGGGCAGGGTTTGAATGCAGTATGTGTTTTTCTTAGCCTGGCTATTGGAAATAATAGCATAATGAAGAGTAACAGTTTCCTTGGCAGCTTCCCCATCTCTTTCCATGTTCTACCAAGTGCAGGGGCACAGTCTGCCTCAGACTACTGGACTACAACCCAGGGTCCAAACACATTCCTATTCATAAAGAGTTCTTTTAATCCTCCATAATAAAAGGTGATCTATAAACATTTTGAAAAGGAGAACCAAAACAAAAGAGGAACTGAGCCAATGTGGAGAGAGGCTATTTCAGTTACAATGGGATTCAGATTCCAGACAACAGAATGAAACTGTATTTTAGGCTTTATGAAGGACCATACTGGGGGGCAGGGGAGAGGAACAATGGTAAATTCTACACCATAAAGCAACACAGAGACAACATGAGTTCATATACCAGTAGTTCTTGGCCTACTGGTATGAAAAAATTAAACTAAAAAGTGGGTGAGACTAAATGAAAATTTTACTTTCATTATCTACTATAAAACATCACCAGGAGATTACTAGGCCAAGATTTCATTGTTCAGATAGACATTAGAAGATGGACAATACAATATTAACATTTGGAAATAAATTTCAGTCTATTTGCATCAAAATAATTCTAAATTACACTTGTTTTCAATGAGCAAAATGGCATCTGATTTAGAAATCTAATCTGAGTTTACAGGAGACCAGAAAACACAGAAAAAAAGTGTCTGCCAAGAAGAGAGATTCAATAGAAAGGAAAGATCAAATAGACTGAGCAGTTCGAACAAGCATCTCAACTTTGCTACATCCCTGCCCTCTACACAGAGCAGCAAATAAAGCAACAGAGAAAGAACAGCACATCTTGAAACAAGCAAGAACTCAGCATCCACTGATCATTTCTGAACAGAACTAATGTATCTACCTAAAACACAGAGGCATGTCAATCTGGACAAACCAACCCAATTTCTTCACATGGGCACAATTTCTCTTGGATGATTACAAAAGCAATTGCATTTTTGCCTTCCCTAAACTCCTTCTATGAGGTAAAAAAACATGTTCATCCCATCATCCCAGATGAAGGGATAGTTCAACATACTGAACATTTTTTTTTTTTTTTGGGGGGGGGGGGGGGAGGTGGTTTAAAGCATTTAAATACTTCATAATCCTTTAGCAAGTATTTCTCAAACTAGGTTGCAACTCCCAATACGGTTACAAGTTCCAAATGAGTTGTGAAAGGTCAAAAACATCACAATTATTTTAAAATGGAAAAATAAGGTTAAACTACAATAATTAAAATGAAATCTAAGAGAAAGGGAAAAAAACAACAAAACCAAATTATTAAAAGCATTACTGGAAGAGTTCAGTTCCTCCAGGGCAAAAAAGTGAGAAGCAGTAGTAATTACTGGCTGCAAATGTTTATGTGAGGCAGGGAACAGCTAACTGCCTTTAATTGCTAGCAACAGCTTGGCTCCCCAGGGTGAGAAGGGTAAGCACTTGCAACCATAGCTAATAATTATAACCCTTGCCCTGTAGAACCAAGCTGCTGCCAGCAATTAATGATAGGAAGCTATTGGTTGGCATGATTAGAGGGAAGGTGTTACATCATGAAAGATAAACCCCCAAAGTCTGAGAAACATTACACTTGAACAAAAGAAATCCACTCTAAAACCAAAAAGGTCCTTCCTGAGTAGCATCTTCACATCAGAACACTACTACAGATGAGTAACTTCATTAGCCCATGCTAGAAAATATTGCTCAAGTCAGCTTAATTACCTGCTTCCCATTCATTCAAGAAGWAGTTTGGGAACATGTTTAGCAAGCCTATTTTCTTCCTACTATTTGCTGTAACAGTGTCTTTGTCCCTAGTTCTTCCTGTTTCATGGACAGTGGGCAATGCCACACTTCCTCTTTCCAATTCAGGGTTGGACATACCACTGGTGTAAGATGTTCTAAGGCTACYCTAGAGGAATAAATCTAAACAAGAAAAGGTTTACGAAGATTCAAACTGTAAAGACTCCTCCTGTGTAATAACTTCCATGTAATATTTAAGTCTGGATAAGCTGGCAAACCAAACTACACAATTCCAAAGTTTTCTTCCACTGAAGGTCTGCAGTTGGATTTTTTCAGGATCACTCATCGCCCAAATTACATTTCTGTTCCTTAAAATGCACTTAGCTTTGGTGGGCTTTGAATTTTAGATTTACAAGAGATTTTCTGTACCAAAAAATGCACAATTAAGTTTGGCATACAAATACATGAGCAGGCTGTTGTGTTTTAAAGTATTGTGAATAATCTGAGCTACAGTAATGCTGCCTATGTGCATATACTACCGAAGCAAATGCAAGTGATCTTAAGCCTTCCCCATCACAGGCTAAATTAAGCAGCATTACCTTAAATTACCATAGCTAAAAGGTATCACAGCAGCATTAACTAGGGCTCATCTGTTGTACAATGAGTTGACTGTATCTGCATGTACAAACAGATAAAAATAAATATTACATTGTCAGACAGGAAAGATCAGGTATACAATATCATATTTTCCTTGTACTACTTATAACAAAATTAAGCAATATATGTAATTTTAAGTTTCAATGTTGACTTGTTTTTTAAGACTTCGGTATTTTAACAGAAGTTAATGGCGAAGAGACCATTAGAAAAAGAGGTTAAACACTCAGCTAGGGTGCTAGCCTACTGAATAAGAACCAACTTTTGTTGTATGATGTCTTGAAAACAAAAAGCTAACTACAAGCTATTGGTATCATCATTGCTATTTTCACCCAACAGCCATAATCAATTAGCTGGAATAAGACAGTACTTGAAACACCCAGCTATGGATATGAACTTCAGTATGTCATTGAGGAAAAGGACAATAGTCCGCACAGAATCCCTACACAGGCACAATCAGCTAAGAAGCATCTTAATTGTTAATACAACTGCGTAACTGGATTTAGTAATAAGTTCTACAAGGTGTTACAYCTGAACATTAGGTATAGTCACCAGGAGTATCCTAACAGATTTGCAAGCTGGTAATATGAAAAAGAGAAGTTATCTTGTCATTACTTTTTAAGCTTTGTGGCCAACAGAGCTACAAACCCCTTCACGTGGCTTGGGTTTGTTGCTAACCAAGATACTCCCTCCTCTTCCTCTTTCATTACAACCTCTCACTGGTAGAGAGGCAGACAATACTTGTTTTCTGTATCTCAACTTCTGAAGGTTGGAACCAATTTTTTTAATTTGATATCCACAAAAAATGGAATAGGAGCCTGGTCAACAGGTTAAAAAATAATTAAGTGTGTGTTTGGTTGGTTGGTGTTTGTTGTTGAGTTGTGTGGGTTTTTTTTCTTTTTTATGAAAAAAGGAAGAGTATGCTAACATTTATAATGTTTATAATTTTAAAGTTTATAATGTTATACATTGAGATTACATGCACTTACARACTAGCCACCCTTCCATCTGGAACCCTTTTTTTACATTGTTCATGAAACCCTGGGTTTGGCTAGGGATAAAGCTTTCATTAATTGAAAAGTATCATATGGAGTCAAACAAAAGAGACTCTTCTACCCAAAGAAAACTAAAATGTGCAATTTGGCATGGAAATAGGTCTTATTCCAGAGCAACACATTTCATCACTGCAAAAAACCCATGCTTGTTTCAATCAAATTTTAGAGTGAAAGCTGCAACAGATCAGGCATTACATCATGCATTTTAAACCATAACTAAGGAAAACTTTTCACATGTACATTAAAAGGTGTATTTCATAGGTATACATGCTGAAGACATGAAAATCTTGAAGAGTTCAGGAGCAGCCAAGGAAAACTGATATCTTTAAGTCAAATCTTTTCTCACCAATTTTGCAGCCTAGCTAGGTTGGATGAGGTATGAATTACCACAACAGCTAAAACCTAGCACAGATGTAGTTATACTGACAAAGTTCTTTATTAAGAAACTAATACCACCTGCTGAATTGAAATAAGCTGGTGGAAAAGCAGGTTTTCTCCACCATCATTAGAGCAGATAGTTCTAACCGTGTAGTGACGATTTGCCAGAGTACCACCACCCCAAGGTGTACTTTCAAAAACTCCATTGCTAAAGGAGCAGACAGTGAGCAAACTACAGGGTTTTTTTAATGTTTAAAGGTCTTTTTTCTAATAGGTCAGAATTTTTTATATTACTTATAAAAATAGTGGAAAAATGATGCACAGTTAGGAACCCAAAATATAGGTAAAAGAGGACCAAAGACTGATACAACTTTTACTCTGGTCTTTACTAAGCATATGATTTATCAAAAATGGTATATTTTCTAGCTGCTTTAAATATTTGTATAGTGTCTTCAACAAATGTGTGCACAAGTTGAAAAAAATCTTTCAATTATTTTACTGCAAATCACTCTTAAAGACTACATACACCTTGGCATAGAAAGAATCAAATAAAGCTTGTAAATACAAGCAAAAGCATCTTGCACATTAAGTTACATTTGTAGTTAACTGCTTCAGCTTATAAGCTGCACCTGACGAAGTGCAGCTAATTGAAAAGTTATGCTTTAAAAATGGGGTGTGAGGGTAGCATTTAAAGTTTTAGAAGTCTGTAGGTCATAACATATATCTGACCTGCTTAGATACAAAACCAAAACGAGCAAAGGTCTTTTTAATACAATTCTAAAGTGCTGCGCTATGCAGTCATCTTATTTCGCTCTTTTCCTTCAAATACACAATAGGACGAGGCAACAAAAATATGATGCCTCCTCATCAATGTAAAAATGTTACATATTTCTAAAAGGAAGTGCTTTAATAATTTGATTTTTCACATAACACAATGATCACTAATCCATACACAAAAATGAATGTGAATAATATATTCTCTCATGTCACACACAAAAATGAAAGATATCATACTATGTAGTAATTACTAAGACAGCAAGAGCATACAACCAAGGAACAATTCCAATAACTAACTATTCCAAAGAAAAATGTAAAACAGGTTAGATGATATCATACCCTTAAAATACATTTTAGACTAAGGTAAACATCATACTACCTGCAAACATTTATTAGTTTTCTCTAGAAGCATAGTCTGTCTTTATATATTCCTGCAACAACTTTTTTTTGCATCACTTATAAACTGTAATGTTTTAGTATTGCAGTAGGGGTGTATAATCCCAGGAGGAAAATTTCAGGTTTGAAATATAAATTTAGCCCAGGTACATTATAAAGTCTGTGCAGCCATAATTCTGCAGTTTACAACACAGTGACATGACGTTGTGTTTGGTAATGACCCCTCAACTTCTCAGGACATGATTGATGCTTCTGAGATGGTATTCAGGAGGCTATGAAACACGAAACAACTGTCAGCACATTTTCATTAAAGGTAAATACAGCAAGACCAAACATGGCACACATGGCTTTTCAATGAACACCACTGAACAATATAAAGATCAGGTATCACAGGTGTCAAGACAGAGCTGGAGATGGGAAGCTGGAGAGAAATATAGTTTCCCAACAGGTAACAACACTAGATGGAGGACAGGACACTCAAAAATAAACTAGCAATAGTTTAAGTCTTAAGAATTTGGTTTCCACAGGACCTGAAGTTAGCTTTATTGTTTTCTTTTAACGTGAGAGAAGAAACTCTCCTTGTACTCATTAAAAAGCTTGCATTTATGCAGACTAGGCTCAGGCAGTCCTTTGTTTCAAAATTATTTTCTCTGCACATTTATTACTGCCGATCAAAGTATATGAATTAAAGAAGTCTGCTGTCCAGTCCCACTTGCTGTAGATCTCCATAGAGAGCACTAAACAGTAACACCCTGTTCTGGGTGAACTTCAGTCCAAATAATCTCTCCTATACTTTCCATTCTAATCTAGTTTAGAGTCTTTTGGTCTTGGCTTTTAGTCACCTAAAACCAATGGAAGGAGTCCAAAAAAAAAAATTTCTTCAAAATACATACAAAATAGCATTAAAATTGTATTGAAAGTTGTTCACTACAGCAGTTGGTTCACTCCTTGCAGCCTGTGGACTAACAGTAGTTCTCACCTTAATGGCCCTCCTCTAGGTGTGACTGAACAATTAAAAAAATGAAATGGAAATAAACCAATGTTAGGAACTTTCAGAAGAGTTCAGTTTTCATGAGGATTGAAGGTATGAAAAAACAAAGTAAAATGTAAAAACAATGCTTTTCACCATCCTGTAAGGCTGACCAGTGACAAGTAGGGCAACCCTTTAGCCTGGATTGGTGGCAACAGTCTCAGAACAAATTTAAACAAAAGTTTCATCACAAATTTTCTTTTTAGTGCATTAAGCTGTCATTCCCTTAGCAACAGATTCTGATCAGTTATGTTGCACATGTTTTTATGAACTGTTTACCAGAACCACCAAAATGAATGCAAGGAGTTTTCCAGCCAGATCATCTCAGGGTTTAGAGAGGAGCATTTTTCTAGATAATGGCTAAGGCCAATTTAGGAAAAACACCCAAGAAGTTCAGAATGCCACCCTATTTTTAACAAGCATAACATGTATTTGAAGAAAAAATAAAATAAGTGTGACATCATTATTCTCCGGAAAGAGGGTTAGTCTATTACTAACTCTAGCTTTTGTTCCATGCTTCAACAAATCCTATTTGTGCATTGTAGATTAATACTTACCTGAAAATCTCTTATAGGAAATTCACTTTAAGGTTGCTTGTCTTACTGCATGTGGAGTTACAACAACCGGACAGTAAATCCAGAAGGTTTTACAGTTGACAGAACCTCCACCAAGGCTCCATCTACAGAAATACTTAGCTCCTTTGATTTCATTTTAAGTATCCTATAAAAATGTCTTTAAATAGTAATCTTAGCTTTCCTGAAATCTAAAATTGAAATGCAGTTTAATAATTTCTAAACAAAGAAAATAACCTCGAGAATGTTCACAAAAAATTCAAGGACTGTTTACTTTTTAAACAAAAAGTAGAATGTCTTTAAACATCAAAATAATCATAAGCAACTTGAATAGCCCAGTCACACTAACTAGTTTCAAAAAAGCTGTCTAATTAAAAAGCAAGGATATTCAGAATTACGATCATCAAGACTTATCTTTAATATTTTATTGATATCAAATATTTACGTCCATATGGCTTGCCCATTGTTAAAGGGCTGCCAGGATAACATGGTCAGTAATATCCAGAGACAATAAAGATTAATAAACTTAACTTCCTTGCTTAACACAGCTACATATTACATGCTTTTACAGAAACTATTCATGGTTTCACAAAACACAAACATGCAGTTTTTACATACTTGCAAATAACTTAATAGTTCTAAATATTTAAAATATCACAATTCTAATTTGTAAAGGAAAGCAATTGCTCTTTATTCACTTACCAAGACTGTATTATATCTGTCCTCCAAGTCAGTGATAAATGAAGGAAATGCTGGTTTTGCCAGCTAGTTCAGAACAAACAAAACCTTAGCCCTGGGCTCTTAGCAAGAAAATGGAAAGTTTTTTTTCAAATAGTAGATGTTGTAGACTTCTACATTTGAGTTAGTCACCAAGGCTCCCTTTAGAGTCAATGAACAGAAGCACACGCTTCTAGAAGGCTATCTATCTCGTGTTACAGCAGGTGTCAAGCACTGGCCTGATAAAACGCATTGCTCAAGCTCTAAATAAACCCCAGTTACTGGGGTGGGGGGAAATCACACAAGTTTTTAAGTATCTGGCACTCAAGCATTTAGTGCTTTTGAGGAAATCACTTAATACAATTTGAATATTGTACTCAAAAAATACTAAAAATATTAAGAAACTATATCCACGACTATTTGCAATGTATTGTCTAGTAGTAAAAGTCAGCCAGTCACAAAAGTGTGATTAATTTCTCATAACTTTAGCCAACAATTTTTATCCACTTAAAGCAGTCACTCACTGACATCTAGTCTTTTCCAAAATACTTTTCTCAATGTGAGCTGAATGTTCCTTTAAGCTGCTCATCTCTCTCTATTGACTATAGAGGGAGCCTGGATGCCCAGATTTCAGACAGCTCGAGTAATATTAGATGAAAACTTCCCTATTACTAGTATTATTTAACAACCATTTATACAAAAATACATTACAAAATAGCAGTCATAATAAACAATAAATTATTAATATGCAAAGCAAAACACAATCCTCTTTCAATTAATGCCAGTTATGTCTGAAATATTAATTGGAAAAAATCCAAGTCAACCAGTTTCACAGATAAATCTTTCTCTTGATACTCTTTTAGCAGCAAGTGGCTTAATTTGCTGATTTTTTCTTGGGGGAAAAAGGGATCAAGTCAGAAAAGACTCTACATCAGTATTTGAGCTTTGAGTTATTTGAGCTTTACTCTCAAACACTAATCTGTTTGTTTCCATTTTCTACTGTTTTAATTAACTTTGAAGTAATTTTTAATATTAGAGGCWGTGGTCCTCTGGTAATACTTCTGTATGATAGTGCATTTTCTTTTGTGTATGTGGTTAATATACATAAGCACACACTCATACTTGTGCGCATATATATATAGTGCTTGCAGCCTGAGTTAGAAAGGAATGTATGCTTATTTTCATTCTTACTATCCTCAGTAAGTGGATAAACAATACATTTATAGTTGTTTACATCCAACTTGCAGTGCACTATACTGGCATTAAGGAAAAGGGCAATTCAGAGATTCCATATAGTTTGGATACATCATAATATTAGGAAGTTAACATTCTACAGCAGAATTTCATTTCAAGGAACGTTAGTCTGATGGGCCAACTACGGTAATTAACTTTAAGCCCAATCTTCACCTGCAGCAATGATACAGAGCTCCTAACTGCCAACACACAAATGAAGCTCTATGAAAAGTCACAAGCATGCTGATGTAGCATGCTTTCAAGACAATGCATTATCAACTACAGGAAAGTTCAGGATCATGTGGCTGATAAGAAGAGTAGTAAAACATGAAAGTCATCAGTGAAAGTAAAATCTGATAACTCGCTGGGACAAGATGTCTTTTTTGATAACCCACAGTTCACAAAAATGAGAAGGAACTCTGGTGTAACCAGACTTTCGTCTCTTACTCCAGCCACTGCGTTTGTAAGTGTATAACAGGAAAACACCACAACCTGTGTTGGCGCAGGTCAAAGGTGTTTGAAGATGCTTTCCAGCCCTCAGGAAAAGAAAGACTTCTCAATAAAGATTAGAGGGGAAAAAAACCCCAAACCCTAGCTTCCCAATAATATTATAGAGTGTCTTTCACAGTAAATGCATTTCAAACTGTAAGAATTACTTTCACATCATGTATAAATAAATGGGGGAATGATTCTTAATGTATTCAGAACTTGATGCCATGAAGGCTTGCAGGTGGCTTGTCTTGTGCCTCAGTACAATAAAAATCATTTGTTTTCAAATTCAATGGGCTATGTCCTAATTTTCATATTCAAAGCATTCTTATAAACTTCAGTTTACAAGTGCTTGGAATATTTCTTAATAGCAGCAGCAGTCTGATCTGATGTAGCAAAAATGAAGTAGTAAGATCTTATTTATATCAGCAGTGACATAGTAAAATAAATCTAGTAACATTAGAAGAATCATCTTTATTTCACATAGATTTCAAGTTATTCCAGATCTTCTTCCCTGTCAACTCATATACAAATATGCTCCTTAAGAGTTAGTTGTTGCCTACCTTCCTCCTTTGAGACACGCTGAGGGCAGCAAAGTCATTAAACAAGGATGAATTTGGTGAAGTTAGTGGATCTGTAAAAAGAATGTAAAACAACATGTTATATACCTCTAATATTAAAAAGAAATTTTACGTTTTTTAACATTTCTGTATGGAAAAAATCCTTTTGACAAAACTAAGTTTAGCAACCACACTGCTAAAAAATGCAGCATTTATTAGATTCTGTGCAACTGCTCAATTGAAATGGAGCTCATTAGCAGAAGTTAGTAAGTTTAATTGCTGTTGACATTATTTACTGTCCATCTAATGTTTTAAAGTGTTCCTCTCCAGTTAGTAATCTGAAATTAGTAATCTTCTATATAACACAGTCTTACAAATAATGATGTGGATCTTATTTGTCCTGTCACTGTTCTGCACAAATTTAAATCAGAACTAAAAGGTAGCGAAAGCCTACATTCTATTTGTAGCTTTTTATTGCTTTTTCTTCATCCCTATGCATGCCTTCCAGAGTTGAAGCACCAAAAACCGAATAACAATCACAGATACAACTTAAAACTCCAAACTGCATAGGCAGAGCTGTCAAATTAGCAGAAGACTGCCAGCTGTAAACATTGGTGTTTTGATGAAACACCTTCTTCAACATTAATCAATACTCCTTAAAGGGGTGATTCTACAAGTGAAGCACACCTGGGGGGAGGAAGAAAAGAACCTGAGACACAACAGAATTTAAACTGGTTTCCAAAAGTCAGTCTGGTTTCTCTCCTTCGCATGCATCACCATCACTATTTGGCCTGTCACAAAGTCTGACTGCATTTAAAACTGGAGACCTCCACTGCCTTGAATAGCTAATTGTTTGGTGGGACAAAAAAAGTAGAATTAATCACAAAACCTACTGGAAATTAACCGGGGGGGGGGGGGAACACCAACAAATTTCAACTTTCAAGCAAGTTGATTTTACAGTAGTTACTACCATGCTTAAAAAATTATAATCCTAGTAAGTAGACTAGCTGCAGGGTCAGACATGCAAATGGATTTCTACAGCAATCTTCAGAGCAATATATTTTCAGAGAACTATATTTTAAATCTATGTCCTTGCCATAAGGGAGTAGTATCCTCTTCTTTAAAGAAGTTAGTTTGACATCTATAGCTGAAATAATCTGCAGTGCCCGTTATAATTTGGAAAGCAATTCTGAAAAGTGCATTACAGAAGTTCAATATACCCTCCACAGTAATTTAGCGAGTATGTTGGCCTGCACTTATGGAGACATTTTGTTTGGTTGAAAACAATGTTCCCAATAGCAGGGAAAAAAATATAAGATGTAAAGTACTGTTTACAGGACAAAACTTAACTGATGATTTTTAATAGAGATTATGTGATACATTTCACAAAAACAGTACTGCCTAAATTTAAGAATAAAAACCTGTACATTCATTCCACACAATAACTTGTAAAGCACAGTAAAAAGGGATACTACTGTGGAGCAACATAAATGCTTATTTAAGCTACCAATGCTTTACAGTGGATATCCAAACTAGCATTTCACTTGAAGCGACAAGGCCAATAACAATTTCTTTGTTTGGGTTTGTTTGGTTGGTTTTTTTTATTTTTTTTTTTTTTTAGGTTTTTAGGGTTTTTTTAGGTTTTCCCCACTGGAGCAAAGCAAAGGCTGAAAATTTATGAGTTCAGTAGCACTTCAGCTTTGGATTACAAGTAATCACACAATATATTACTGTTAAAAAATAAAGTTCTACTGCATCTCAAACCAAATCAGAGGAGAAAAAAAAAAACTCCCTTAAGTCTCAGTTTTACTAAAGTGAATCTCTTAAATTTCCAAACATACTTTAATACATATAACTTTAAAAGTACTTACCATGGCCTGCGTACTGCTTGGCACTGTCATTGAGAAGGCTAGGGGAGCTGCTGCTATTTGTCATCCTCTGCAAAAATAAAAGACAAAACTGTACATGTAAAATAAAGCTGTAAAAGACTAAGTGAGAGCATTGGGGATGATATTTTGAAAGTTTTAAAAAGAGACTATGAAACCTGTGCTCATTCCCCACTTAATAAATACTCTAAGCAGACAGTGGTTTGTGGTTGACAAAAATGTTTAGTAAAAGAAAGCATTTAGCAGGAGAGCAATGCAAACCAAAAACGACTATGTATTAAACCAAAACACTATCTTCATTAATTTCTTCTAACTTGGGAGGGTCTACCAAACCTATGGTTCTCTTCCTGTACATCGTCAAAATGTTAAAGTCAATTACTTATCTCCTTTAAACATTCTTTCACACTGTACTCCTGAAACAACTCCTCCCTTTATTACACACTATCATCACAACATGAAACTTTTCCAACGAAAAATACTCAAATTAGTATAGCATTTGATAGATTCTTTTTAAAAACAAAAGAACCTTCTGAGACCTTTCAGCAAAATCATGCAATTCTTGTAAGCCAGGAGGACATCTGAAACCCTCTCAATTCCTCCTAGGTTCCACCTGCTTCTCTTACATTCCTCTAGAGATATGGGCTAGCAATAAACGGGACTAAGTGAGGCAGTGCTGCTCTAAGAGCTACTACTGCTTTGATACAGAAGCTTAAAAGTGTCTCTCCTTACTCCTGCTTGTTATTTTCTTTGACCATTTTCTTCCTGTCTCCCAACATGAAGAAAAAGTGCGAGAAGAAAAGCAAGGCAAGGTCAGGAAGTGTTCTCCGTCACTAAGTGAGACTACCAGTAATTTGTTAAAATATTCCCTGGCATGCTTTTGGCCCACATCAACCAGGACTCTCCCAGCCAATTTCCAGGCACTATTCAGCAGTGAAAAGATTTGAGATCCCTTCAAATAGACAGTTTGCATGCAGCCTCTGCTTTACCGGGTGAGCATACACCAGCACAAACAGGCCATTTTGTACCAGCTGGCCCTAAGCATCAAGGAAAGTCTCCAGGCATGTTTAATTTAGTAGTCTAGACACAGACTAAGACTCAAAACTGGTCACCGGAGTTGCTCTTTATGCTTACATTTTTCTATGGCCAATCTCAATATTGGTGGCAGAGGGCAAGAAGCTTACTACATTATACTTCAGTGCCATTTCATCTAATTCTTGACCAGAAAGATCAATATTCTGGAGTAAATTTGGTAAGAACAGAGGAGAACCAACAGAAGCTGGAGTGTTATCCAATATGGTAGAACTGTAAACCTACTGCAATTCAAGTTTCTCAACATTTGCAGTTTTCATACTACCACTGACTTCACCAGAAGCTGCAGCTTTTAATAATTGTATCTAAAAGAATGAATAGATTGTGTAAAGTAGGTTTTATGCAGAAAGCAAGTTGTAAAAAAAATAGCCTGCACTATTAGAACAGTAACTTGAAGAAAGTTTTGGTAAAATTTAGGTACTTCAGCAGGTATCTTCAAACATTACCTTCTCAACAACATGCTCAATCCCTCAGTGCTTTATTCCCCCATGTATTATTTCCATTATTGGTGCTCCATTGCTACAGCAAGCTTTCTACAATCATTCAGGCTTCTCTGATACAACTCTTCACTCAGTACAATTACATAGTACTATATGAAGCAGAACTATAGCACGTGCAGATGTCCTAGGTCGATATGTGTAATATATGTACACATGTAAATACTATGTAAACCTTCAGCTTTTCCAAGACTTAAATGAAGGAAGCTGTTTGCTATATGCTCTTTCCTTATTTTGATGCCATGTGTCTCATGCTCCTAAATATACTGAACTGACACTGACACAATGTAACTCTCACTAAAAGGTTAGTGATCAATAACTAATTCTTTACACAAAAGGGATGCCTCTAGTGAAAAAAAGTTTACTTATTTCTGCAAAACAAGGTAACGCTTTGGGAGACCCACACTGAGTCAACAATCTTGCCCAAGTTCCGGGATACTCATCCTTCTGCTCACCGTCATCAAAATAGGAGTGAGAAAACATGAAAATAAATAACTTCTGGATTATAGTAGCTCAACTATTCATACATCATATTCCCTTCCTGACTAAGCAATGGAAAGAAGTTAAATAGTTTTTCACAAATATTTAAAAAGCATCCCTATTATGTATCTTTTCTTGGCATTTGATACATCCACACTGATCCTTATAAAACAAAGTGGATTAGGAAGACATTTCCTAAAGGGAACCTTTCAGATCTGCACAAAATTTGTCCAGGCATAGGTAAAAAGAGTGTTAATGTCTATTTACAACACTCAGATTTTCATAATAATTTTAATGCAAAAGGTAATCATCTGTTGGAACGAGGATAAATATGATACTGAGATCTGGGTTGGTATCAAAGATGGTTAAGCATATGGCTTAAACTTGGAACCAAGCACTTTTGTGCCATCAATATTCTACCTCTTCAAGTACAGGAGTTAAACATTCAATTAACAGACTTGCAATGTGAATAGGTGACTGCGATGATGAAAATCAGTGTTGATATGATCACTAAAAACATATAGTGTGCGCAAGGGAGACAACAGATTGCACCAGAACACATTGTTAAGGATTCTGAAAGCACAGTGCAGACAAAGCTTATGAACATTCAACTGTGCTTTTTACAAAGTCAAGTCTTGTTCAAGGTGCAAACATATTTTACATGAACCAGGATTCTGAGAAACCAAAGATTCTCTCACTGATCTTGGGCAGCTCTTGCTTTATCAACTGCTTGTAAGCTGTACCTTGAATGAGGTTAAAAACCTCCACTTCACCACTTGCTTTCACAAATTTTTCATTTTGCTCACTTTTATTACACATGCACAAGCTTCTTACCCTAACATTACTCATAGAAGTCCTGCATGTAATCAGTGAAGGATTTTTAAACTGTCTTAATGTTAAAATTTCTACCACACCCAAAAGCATTTAGTCTTAATGAAGGTTATTCCTGTATCTGAGTTTTACCAAGTCAGGCTGAAAATGTCTTGAAAGAAAAAAAGAAAAGAAAACCCAAGTACTATTTGTTATTTGTGTTTTCTGGAAGGCAGTTTTAATTTTAAATAGCACTTCTCAATCTATTCTAATGGTGTTGAACTATTTTTCATACAAATTCAATTTCAAGAAGAATGCAATCACAAGAACCTCAAGCCCCAAAGATGAAAGTTCCAGAAAGGTAAGAGCAACCATTAACAGGAGAAGAAAATGAACTATTCATTCCTATTAAGCCTGCCAGGCAAGGCAAGCACACACATATGAGAGCTTCAGACTTTTTTAGTACATCATGACTTTCACCACATGGAAGTTAATATAGAAAGACAACTTTGTCATAACCAAGCACCACACCAATGTCACTCAGTTCCATATAAACTCCTTTTCTTTGCCTGCCTGTTGCTATGATTTATTAAGGTTCTTCAAGCACTAGTTAAAATTCAACTAGGCTGACTGGCATACATCCTGCCCCTCTCCCTTTAAAGGAATTAAAAAGTTGTTTCTGTTCACATTCAAAAGAAAGCAAGCTACTGCAGAACAAAACTGTCACATTCATCCCTGTCCAAGGATTTAACCTGAGGCTTCAGCTTAAAGTTCTTCCACTGTTGAACTTTCCACCAGTAACAAAATACAGGCTCTTTAATTTCACGGAAAATTTGAGAAATAAAGTTTTTCAGAATACTGTGTTAATTCCTGAATATTCAAGCAATTAAGTTACAGGAGGGGAATATGCTTCTTCAGAAGTTTTTACTCTTTCTTCAAGCACCAGGATTGATCAAAGTAACACATCTCCTCTTAGGAAAAGACTGTGTGAAAAGGTACTGTGTCAAAAATGAAACTTTTGTGGAAGTGAATCATTATCTTACCTAGATGTAAGATAGCCTATTGCGTACTAACGTTTCCTATTCAGAACAGCTGCAAGTTAAGGTCTTTTTAAAAAAGTATTGTTTTCACACAGACTTTAAAGACAACACTGACAGCAGATGAACAGCATCACTGTAAAAATAATTTCCATATTAGGTTGCTATTTTAATAACAGCTTTGAGAATTAGATACTTTTCACAGACTCACTAGAGTGGCTGAGGTGGGAAGGGACTTCTGGAGGCCAACTGGTCCGACCCCCCTGCTCAAGCAGGGCCACCTAGAGCTGGTTGCCCAGGACCATGTCCAGATGGCTTTTGAATATCACCGACGATGGAGACTCCACCACTTCCCTGGGCAACCTGTGCCAGTGCTCAGTCACCCTCACAGTGAAAGAGTGTTTCCTGATGTTCAGAGGGAACCTCCTGTGTTTCAGTTTGTGCCCATTGCTTCTGGTCCTGTCATTGGGCACCACTGAAGAGAGCCTGACTCCATGCTCTTTGCACCCTCCCTTCAGGTATTTATGTACATGGATGAGATTCCCCAAGCCTTCTCTTCTCCAGGCTGAACAGCCCCAGCTCTCTCAGCCTTTCCTCACAGGAGAGATGCTCCAGTCGCCTTATCACCTTCGTGGCCCTTTGCTGGACTCTCTCCAGTATGTCCATGTCTCTCATGTACTGAGAAGCCCAGCACTCCAGGTGTGACTTCACCAGTGCTGAGCAGAGGGGAAGGACCACCTCCCTTGACCTGTTAACAATGCTTTACCTAATGCAGCCCATTCACCTCCTTTTCAATACTTCCTTGGTACGGTATGCTAGGAAGAGAAGTGTTACAAAAAATATTTCTACCTTCTAAAGGTATACACCACCTTGCCTCCACCCTTCCATGTTCAGTAGCGAAATCCAAAATTATAGCGGCACTTAAGACAAGTTTGCTTTGCTTTCATGTCCCTCCACTAAAGTATGTAGTTACAAAATTCTCATCAAGATAGAGGATGAATAAAGCTTTGCTGCACACAATTAGATCTAATTTTACATAGCTTATGTTACATGACTTATCTTAAGTGAGGGATTTTGCTTTCTCCTCTACCACTTCTTTTCCCCAAAATATGTAAGAGATGGCATTTGTTCCCTCTGTCTCCATATTCCTGGCCCTAACCCTGAGAAAAAGCACTTTCTTCAGGTTCATTCCTGTGCTAAGTATGTTATCTCAAAATATTTTGTAGTATGTCACAAGCTATTCTCTTCATCTTAATAGTGTTCTACTGGAACTGTATTTCAGAATATTTCTTTGTAATTTTTAGAATAATGTTAATTGGACTACAAAAGAAGTCATCCTGCAAAATAATGGGATTGTCACAACCAAACAAATCATTGTTTAGTTGTCAGATTCTGTGACCTACAAAGGGTGATACCTTTTGCTTTCTTTTCTAAACAATCCAAAACTTGTCTTCAACAGTTAGCATATTTGGCACCATCTACAGCATGTCCCACTCACAACTGTTTGAACTAAAGCAACTTGATTTCTTCAGAAAGCATTATGTAAACAACTGCATAATTTTATATTTAAAATAGTACATCTGTAATTCCACTCAGTTCTCAACAAAAATTGAAGACATTTACAAGCTTCTGTGCTATAAGGAGAGTTTTATTACTCGACTCTTGGCAGATGCAGCAATGGGAACAAAGGTCTTTGTGTTTATTCAGCTGCAAGGCTTTGAAGGGAGAAGTGAGCATGGTCTCTGCTTCTCAGGCTTTTGAAGAACACTTAGTATACCAACATTAGCATGGTGAAAGCAAGTAAGACCAATTCTTCTCCATTGCTTGGCCTTGCCAACTTTAACACTGAAGACTGTTAGGTCCTTTTTTATTTTGGTTAGAGTGATTAATTGAAAAGTTGTGATTCTTACTTTCTACATAACCTGCAGTCCAATGGAAGCCATGTAGTTATAAATCTCATCCTATCAAAATAAGGAAAATTGGATTTCTGTGAAGTAACATACATGAAGACACCTTCTACTGTTTTATGCTCTTACAACCAAATTGCTCAATTCTAATATGATATTAGAAGTTTTAACATGAAGGTAGTCCTCTGCCTCATCCTGCTATAAGTCCCCCAGATGATTCACATATCCTTTTACCATCCCAACATAATACTGCTAAAGCTCTTTCCAGCACCACCTGTATCTTTGATCAAGCCATGAGTTAGTCAAGGGGCAGCACTAATGCTAGAGGAACAGAGACACCAGCTAGCCAAGTGGCACATGCAGAGCGACTGAGCAAACAGCCAAGCATCAGAGGCATCCTGGCCAGCCAGCTCCTGCCTCCTCACTGCTGGGAAAGCCAAAAGCAATGAGCTGCTTCTTGAACAACACCTCTGACTGTCTCTTGGCTGTTGCTATACCAAAAAGAAAAAGAACAGCTTCGAGGACAGCATGCAGCCTGTGGGCCATGTGTTGTGCAGGCCTGCTCTGTTATTAGTTAGAGAAGGGGAAAACAGAAAATAAACGCTTTGATAAGCTGGAAGCCAATACTGCTAACGTAGTATATGAAAGCACATGCAGATTCAGGGAAGAAAAGACCCATGAAACAAAACTGTATTATGGGATAACGCAAACCAATGAGGACAGGAGACTATTAATCAACAGGAAACTAGTTAGTAACAACAGAAGAGGCCAATGGGGGGCAATGAAAGGTTGGCTAACAGCAAAGACCTTTGAGGTAGGAGGAGTGGAAAGGTGAGGCAAAGAGATATTTTTCAGAAAGGAAGAAAAAAGAAGAATTAGAGCCATGGCCACTTCAAAAATCCTGCCTCTCCCAAACTGTACCAAGGATTTTTACTCTTTTTTTTTTTCCACTGCAAACTGAGCATTGCCATTAWTTGCATCTTCACCACTAATCTAACCCCAATGAGATGTTCTAGATCTCTTAAAATATTCTTCAACACATACAAATGAAATCTCAAAGTCAGAAATATGCGTTCTGCAGAAATGTTGACCACTAGTCACCTACATTATTTGTGATCAAAGCAGCACATCCCCTCCCCAATTCATCATGACACAATCCACTTCTACTTTCCTTCCTTTTGCTGCTTCCTTAGCACCGTAACACAGATTATGCACTGCACACAAAAACACGATGATTGCAAAATTTGGATATAGCTTTACTTGAGACAGTTTGGCTCCATTACGTATGCGTTATGATAACCCCAATATACACAATCACATACTGTTTTCAACAAACCTCAGTTTTATTTGCTGCACATAACAAATACATTCTGGAGATTAATTAGGAATAGTCAAGAAGACTCGTCTATTGAATCCCTGATGATTATGTTGGAAGGTATCTAGTGAACAAAGCACGGACTGCAGAAAGATTATCTCATGGTGAAAGAAAATGAGCATTACCCAGAAGAGACTGATTCTATTACTATCTTTGCTAGACTGAGGCCAGTTAAGCAACTTGAACCAAGCTTTCTACAGGTGGTCATTAACTCCATTCCTCACCTTCCAGCTGTACAGGTTAGTTTCAAAAACTCTGGGGTCTCTAGTTCACCAGCACTGTTGGGGGGGGGGTGGGGGGGGTGGGTTGGTTTGTTTAATTGCCATTCTTTTTCTTCCCATGCCACTATAAAATGCAGACTACTTTCTTCTTTCACAAGGAAAGCGTTCCATCAGGTTGGATGCAATAATCATAACCTGCACAGGAAAGCACACTGCCAGCTAACAGTCTTCACGAGAAGGATGTGAACAGCATGCAGGAGTAAGGCATGGCACCATAAGATGAACACTTAATTRACTATCAAATGGATGCTCATTACACATGCACCACACATCTTGTGTCCTGAATAAGTCCCACTTATAATTTTCCCACTGAAAAAATTATACGATGTTATGAGGAATATATCTCAATATATAACCTCAAGGCTGCATTGGCAACCTAAACTTAACATTTCTTAACATCTAACTGTATCTTACTAGTGTTTTTTCTAGCAGTGTGTTTATTTACATTTGCTATTTCCCAGTTTTAAAAAACAAGCTGAAAAAGTTTCCTCATATTGCATCACTGACGCATCTATTTGTGAACTGCACAGATCCACCAGAGATGACTAAGTAACTCATAGATGGAACTGATGTTTTCATCTGCAAAAGCAAAACTGAGAGGCTAATGAGATATTTTACAGAAGACTTCTAATGTTTCATCGATGGCAGAACACTACATTTTTAGTATCTTTAGTTTGATTCAAGGACCTGGAGAGAAATAGGCACACGGATTTGTTCTCTCCACCCTACTTTGCCCCAACTTTGCATTAAGCCAACTTGTTTCTTTGTCCCAATTTCTGTGGTTTTCACTTGTGCAATTCATGTCCCCATTCTGTGAGCGTCCCACCAACATCTCCTCTTGGCTTCAGTCCCTTTGCTCAGTCTTTCCTAGTTCCTCATTCACTTATCTTCAGCTCAGTTTCTCTAAGCCCACAGCATAAGTCTCTTTTCCCTTATACACCCCTCTGCTCCAATTAACACAGATGCAGCTCTCTTTTTCATTAAATACAGATCCACTTCCATGTTGCTTCAGTCTGAAGCGGAAGAAAAGGGAAGAGGGAAACAAAGCAGATCAGCATTCCTGCTTGGAGTTCAGGCAAGGCCTAGATTAGGCCAGAGCTGTAACTGCAAGAATGTACTCAAGCTGGAACATGCCAATGCAGACTACATCTTTGGGAAATTATCTAACATCTAGGAAGTCTCCAGTGGGTCTATATAAACCAGTTTTGCAAAGGTTTAATCAAGTGACAAAATCTGGGCAAATTTTCAGAGAGAGCGCAAAAGGTATATCCTCGACACAACCACCAATCTATCAGATTTAAAGCCTCCGTTCCAAACCATAAAGCATTAGTATTATTTAAAGTAAAAGTCACTAAGATTCTTCCCTTGCCTTGCTCTCCCAAAGGGCTGAGAGACATGGAAAACCGCATTCCAAGTGGCTAAACTTTGTCAGTATGGACTTAATTTAGAAGCTGACACACAATCAAAACAGACAGCGTTACCAACTTTACCTATGCAAACAAGAACTTAAATTACATGATTCAAGGGGGGGGGGGGGGAGAATGCTTTTTAAACTGTAGTTTAATGCCTGTAAGCACTTTCTCAACACTAATGAAATCCTTCTTCAGAAGCAATTTTCCTTAGCCTCCAATGGGTAAGAGGCACATCAATTTCTGCTCTTTTCTAAAAGAGAAACACAATGCCTTGACTGTAATCTCACAGGCATTAGTAAAGTATTTTTAAAAAATCCTATAAGCATTCATGTTAGATGCATGCCTTATTGTCTTTCTAGAAGAAACAGTTATAATTAAAAATTTGTGTTTAGAAAGACACCAGTGTTGCTGTAAAATACAGTTTAAGGATACAAAACATAACAACCTCACGCTAAAAGGGTAAAATTATATGATCTCAAGTGATACCAAAATTTGTAACTTCCAGCTTCAAGAGTACACTTCGGGATCAGAGGTTAAAATTTTTCATTTTACATCATGCATCACTGTCAGTAATAAACATTTCCATAGTGTTGCAATTCTGTTGAATGAGAAAATCCAGCCTTCTTGAAAACATGCAGTAAAAAAAAGAAAAGAAAAAAGGGAACACACCTAATTATTTCCCACCTGTTGCTGAGTTATTTTTCAATCCATAATACAGCCACAATTGAGATCAAAGTAAGCTCATAAGGAGAGTTTCCTTGATATAAAAGAAGAGAGTTGTTGTCAGGACTCAGTGCGAACTGCGTTTGACTTGTGCTCTCTTTCATTTACCAGAAACTGGTTTGTTAAACCTCTGAGTACAGGGAGAGACCATCTTCTTTTCAGCTTTTAAAAAGCATAACAGTTTGAGGGAGTTATTACAGTACTTCATGTGTTAATTCAATAGATACTCATTTCGGTTTTAATTATTAATTAGGTTTTAAATATGACAGCCTTTTGCTGTAAATTTTGCATAATACTACCTACACAATAAATTCCACCTCATGGGATTTCCTATGCCAACATCTACAGAACACTATAAATACAAGAAAACATTTCAGAAGATTTAAATGTGAATTCAACACCACTGAACACAACCAGAGACTGAGTTTACAAATTCTGAAATTTTTGCCTGGTAATTCACAGGTTTGACAGTTCACATTTTGCTTCAGTGACTTTTGATCTTTGAAATGTTTCAAAATCTAATTTTTATATATTTAGTAAAAGGCTATCAAAATAAGCTATGAGCCTAAAGAGAAATCTAGGAACACAGAGTCAATATATGTGGCAAAGCCCAACGCAACAGCTCAGAAAAGTGCCAATAAAAACAGACTAATTTTAAAGCAATGATATTGTTTCATTTCCATTTGCAAGATTAAAGTGAGTATATACTCTGTATATCCTACAAGATGACACATACCAGAAGGCTCCGTTTTTCCTGCCTCTTGAACAGTTTTCCCTTCTTGGTGTAATGCCAGCCAGAACTAACGAAACACTATACAATTCACTGCTATTACCTGCATCATGGGATACTTTGTTTCAGCAGGACTTCCAAATCCATTAACGCCAATGAAGCTGGTGCTAAAGTAGGAATCTGTGAGACCAGCATCGGCTAACCCACCGCCATCTATTCCGGGAACTAAAAGAAAAAAAAGAAAAGTGTTTCAGAAAAAATTAGTTTACCATGGGTTTATTTGCTAATATCTCTTACATATTTTTTTTGGCAGTGGGGTAGAATAGGAAAAGGTTGGTAACACCCTTTCAAACCTATCTTCTCAGCAAAACAACTAAAAACATATTAGTGCACAGAATGAAAAAGAAACTTTATGAAAGAGGTTGCTAAATGACAGCATATGCAGCATGAAGTTACAGCACAAATGCAGAAAGATGCAGAAAAGTAAAAAGCTTTGACAGAAACAATGAGGAGTTTGAACTTTAGAAACAAGAATAACAAGGCAAGTAATGATATCAGAAAGAAAATAAACCAACTAAAAAAAACTAGAAGGAAAGCTTATTTTAAGAAAACCTATATTCTTGCATATGTATCCTGGAAATACATCTGTCGAGTAGAGTTATTAACTGGATGTACTGGTTCTTTTAAAGGGTAACACACAGAAAACATACATTAAAAAATATCCCAACTCCTTTCATACAAAGCACAAACATTTTAAAAGCTTCCTTAAGAGCATAAGACTATTTTCATTATCTCATACTTCGTAAAGTGGCAACAATTTTATGAAATGTGGCCAAAAAACTCTTTTGGACTGAAAGCAAGTGTGAAGGATGTAAGAAGACATTAATCCCCTGTCTAGAAACAAGGGCCTTGACATACAAGCACAGTACTTTAACCACAAATAAATGAATTCAATACTATGAGACTACAGAGAACAAGAAGCAGTCATAATTAACACAAAACACTCAAGCAGGTATTAGTTTGATAACAAAAAAAGAGTTTACAATGGTATACAAGCTGCAGTTCAAATTAAGCTTCCACAAAAACACCCACCGCAAATTATAAAGACACTAATCAGTATGGCCAGGCCACTGCAAGCCAACAGGCATGAGTAATTGGTAGCTCCAAGGTAGGAAGGCACACATCCAACTCAGAAGAACATCCTGTACCAAACTATCCGACTTGAACTTCTGGGAGGACTCGCAGCCAGCCGATGACACCCGGAAACAACTTCCTGATCCTACTCCTCAAAGGAAATAAAATGCAACTTTGTGGCAGAGCTAAAGCAAGGCAGATTATAACCCCTCAAATTTCATCAGAATGGGAATTTTCCCTCCRAAAGAGGCTACATAACCTGGTGAGCCATTTCCATGCTGTAGGCACTGGAAACAGCAAAAGAAGTACAGCCAGATGAAATCATAGGAAGGGCTGGAAGAGGAGGATGACTAGCAGCATCCATACTACAGACAGATGGAAACACTGCCCAGCTGCGCTCCCTGAGAATGGAGCTCTGTGAACTACCCAACCAGAGGTAACACCAACAGCACCTCAAATGAAGAGCTCTATGTGGAGAGAGATCAAATAAACCAAATACTTCAGCTGCAACACAGATCAGCTTTGCAAGCGAAAAAGATTCTTATAAGTATCACTGCCAAATCTAGAACATTATTTGTATACTCTGCAGGTTTGAGGGAGACACCTAAGGAACTTTAAAGATGCTAATTACTAATGAATTGCAACATGATTTTTTTTTTTTTAAGTTTTAGAAGTTAGCTAAGAGAATAGAAAAATAAAACTCCCTCCACTATCCATGCCCTAGATCCTCCTTCATAAGGAGCACCCACATAGAAACTTCACAAGTCCTCTTGCTACATCCCTAAAAAAGACAAAGCTTTTTTGCTTTGTCTTTTAAACGTCTGTCCCTCTTTTGCCTTCATTCGGGAAACTTACATTCAAAAGCCTAGGAAAAGTATTTTATGGTTGAACTATTGTATCAGGGAAAATATTAATGTCTGCAGTAATGCCAATTACTGTCTCATCCTACCTGCTACAGTCAGTCCCTAATCACACTGTGAAGGTTAGCATTTTAACACAGTTGTTTTCTGGCATCGTGAAAAATACTACAACTCATTCATACAAGAAAACCAAAGGATAGCAAATCCGTGTTTAATTATGAGTAGTTTCAGTCTAGTTTGCCCATAAATTATTCAGGGTTCACACTGTGTTTTTTATTTATTTTAAAAATGCACTTCCAATATAGCTTTCTCTGCCTGCATTTCAGCCATTATCAAAAGCTGCTGCAGCTTTTATGCTACATCTTGACTGTAAAAGACCAAGAAAAACTGTTTAATTTCCAGGAACAACTATCATTTCAAGGTACACTATATAATTTTAGCAGTATATCTGCTATTTCATCTTATACTTCTGTCAGAAACTCCAGATTCTATCCAATTTTTAACAAACTAGCAAGTGACTCCTTCAGATTACACCATCAGCTTTACAAATCCTTCAGCCTCTGTTGAAGAATTAAGAAACAACCGATTCTTTCTGCTTCTCCCACTGCTCCTCACTATGCTAGAGTCAACGTGAGAACCCACATACCTTCATTTCTCTGTTGGACACATACAGTTAATGCACAAAATCCTTAAAATTGGAAAGAGGCAAGTGAAAGCTTGCAAGTTTTGTCACATTCAGCAGCAAGGCATGTGAAGAACCCCCTCGGTGTGAAGAAACCCCAGAGCTGACCTCCAATAACTCCAGACAGCTGGTACAGCTGCAGTCACCCATTATCCAAACAAAGCACTGCAGCCAGTGCAGGCAGCCTTGCTAGGGCACAAATACAGTACCAGGTGCTCTGCTCCTAGTCTGGCTGAAGCATCCTCAGTGCCAGGCAGCTCAAGCTGCAAGTGGGAGCGGACTTCAGGCAGCAACCCCAGAGCTGAGCAAGGCTGAAGATACTGCTGGGAATGACAAAATTGACCTTTTGACACTGCTGCCTTTCTACCGCTGGTATTTGCTACGCTATCTTATCCAAACTACTTAAAGCTGCTCAAAGCTACAATTTAGGCTTTCTATTGGCACACTGACATCTAACTGGGCACTCCAGATAGCAAAAGCTACTCCAGAACATTTTCTTTTATCTAGCTGTATGAAGATCATCTCTCTACTGAAGTGCAATGGTTTGGCCATACCGATCAGCCTCCTTGTGCCATCACTACAAATTGCTGTACTCCAGTGCTGATCCACCTTCGTACCACTCAATTCTACTGGTACCATAGCAATTTCAAGATGGCTTTCAACTATGAGGCTTTCTATTGTCCTCTTCCAAACGGTCTACAAACACACCTCTAGCAGAGGGACCAGGACCACAAGAAAAATATTCTGCAGGAACAATCGAAAGAAAACCATCAGAAGTAAACTCAGTGGAGCAGAGGGCAGTTTTCTTGGCAGTAGCTCATATTTAGAACAGAATGCTCTAGAAGTGGTAAATACAACTATTGCCTTCAAAAGAAAACTTAACACTAGCTTCCTTAAACTAACTTCCCTATAGTAACAAGCAAGAAAATTAAGACTAACGGAAAAGATGCAGCTTACACAGGTATAAAGAAAAAAAAAAGTAATTCCTGCATTGCCTATAGAACCAAAAAAGAGTGTTCACTACGTACTCCATTCCTGTTCAAAGAAGGGACATTCAGCTGTTACAGCGATGAAAGCTCAGCAAATACCTAAACAGCCAAGGCAGTTTTACTGTATTTGGCACCTGGCCTTCTCCATGAGAAGTAGAAGGCTTTTATCCTCCTTCTGCCAAACATTTGGCAAATCATAAATTCTCACTTACTTCTGGAAGACCATGGTAGTTCAGAGCATGAAAAAAGAAAAGTGATTTATCCTAAGCAATCCATAGGAGAAAGTCTTCAGAAGTGCACACTTCACCACACAAGCAGTCTGGTATTAAAAAAAAATAGAAGTCTAAACTGGAAAGAGAAGATCTTAGTCCTTATGAAGTTTTTATTCTCACGTGTTTATTAATTTACATCAGACCCTGCATTCAATTTGTCTATCCAGATCTTTCCTATACAACAATTGCAAGCACACACTTTCAAACACTCTGCACACAGCGCTATTAGAATGACAAATAAAAAACTTCTTTTTAAGGTTTATATCTTTTCTCTTTTAAAGCATTGATTATAACTTTAGGTAAGTTAGTTTAGACAATTTTAGGAAAGTCCTGAATTGGCTATTTTTGTCAAAGGAACATGCCTTTCTGTTGTGTAACTACTATCCATGCATTGAAGTTGTATATATTTTCAACAGGCTCTTCCTTGGAGAAAAGTAACAACTTCCTTATAAAAGTAGAAAGGTTGACTAGGCAGGTCTGAGAAGAAAAAATGGATGTGCAAGGGAACAACTAGGAATCCAGTGGGGGGGAAAAATGCTAAYGTGTTATGTAAGCACATGTGTGAAAACAAGAAAAAATTTCTAAATTCCATCAATATTAAAGCCAGAAGTTACATCCTGGCAATTCTGGAAAGAAATTAAATAAAACATCTTGAGAAATTCAGAAGACACTTTCTACTTTTTTTACACACATTATCTAATGATTTTTTGCTTGGTGAGTAACACTGCAGCTTAATGTGACAACTGCAATTAAAAATAAATATCTTCTTACATAATTCTTCTCCCACAGAATTTTAGCAGAAAGTAGGCTTCCCGTCAGATGCAGGCACCAAAGAGGAAAAAACCCAGATAGTTATTTTTGCCTTACTTATTATAAAGACATTTTTCAGGAACAAAGGATCTCATCACAGCTTAAGTGCTTGAGTACTACTGCAATGAACTCAACACACGTGCTTCAAAAGAATCAGTGGGTTTTGGTTGGTTTTAGTTTAATGCTTGTCTTGTCTAATACTAGCACTATCTGAATACTAATACTAACACTATCTGAAAAGATGGTGTTTCTGATATTTTCATTCTAACATTTTACTAACCAGTAAACAAATACTGTAATATCCTATATTGCTTCTTTTATGAACTTAGTATCAGCACTGATCATCTCAGAAACTGTTCTTAATATAAAAAAGGATCCTTTACAGTAATGTGATATATTGCTCCAAAAATGAATGGGCTGAAGTAAGATCACAATAGATTTTTGTTGATATATTTTTCAAAACAACAATTTAAAGATTTCTGGCAAGGTAATAAAATACGGATTGAAATCATTCATTTTGCTATTATCACTGCTTAAAAAACTGTACTACAATTATTTTTATGCTGGGAAAAAAGTTTATATAGAGAGGTAATCTTGATTTAAACTCCCAGCACTGCAACACTGCAGGCACTTTTCACCTCAACACAGCTTGGTAAACTGAATCATAGGTTCATTGCATACATGTGCATACAAAGGACAAGGTGTTACCTCAGTTAGATATAAAGCAGTAAAAACTACAGTGCCATATCTCCAGTGGAATTTTACACAGAGATAGCTATCCTAATATTGAGACAAGAACAATAAAACTTTTATACACGCCTATCTATGGCAAGTCATTTAAGACTTGTGTCCTTTTAGTCTCCTAGAAGCACCAAGGTGTCAGAGGAGCTTATACTTGTCCTACTTTGTTTTGTACTGACATGTTTGTACCAGGAAATAATCATGTGCTTGTGGTGCTAACATCACTTGCACACCTCTGTAACAGTTCACAAGCACTATMCATACTAGTCTGTGCATCTCAGTGTTACTTTCTCTACAGTGTCACTACTGTTGCAACTTATTAGGGAAAGTGGATTCTCTGTGCCTCTCTCATTTAATGCAATGTTTTTGAAACACAGACTGGGAATCACTGAAATAGAGACAACAGACAAAGAAAGTGACGACACCCTCAGGCATGAGGAGCAAAAGTAAAAGCACACGCCTGGGTTAGGATGCCGTGACGGAGAGTGCAGTTGGAGGGCAGACAGCGCAAATGAACCAAGTTGGCTGAAAGGCAGACAGGAAGCAAAACAGTTTGGGAAATGCTGCCTTATTTACAAACACTCCCACTAGGCGATGAGATATTCATGGGCAAGCAAAGGAAAACAGCAATCTTTACCATAATATGAAAGGACTGGGCTGTCCTCTTTTTTTTTTTTTTTTTTTACCTTTTTCAAGCAACCGTTTTCATCTTTTTTTTTGCTTTTTTTTAATCATCTCGTATGTCATAGAAGCATCTGATAAAGACTGAAACAAAGGATAGGTGCCATCCTTTTACTCTGTAAAAATCTCATGACAGAGTATAGAGCAGCAGGACTCCTCATCATGGACCAAGTCCAAAAGCACAGTGATAATACAAATTAAAATGGATACTTTCTCAAAAGAGTCATCAGAACTACTCTGTTATCAGAAACAGCAATTCAAAGTAATGCAATTACTTAATATCATAGCTTTCAAAGCTAACCCTCTCCAAAAGTTTTCACAATTCCTAATACATTGCATCAAATTATTTAATAAACTGCATCAAATTTTTCAAAGCACACGTTTAAGCTTTTGTTTTTAATAGCCTCCCTGTACCTAAAACTCAACTTTTTTTTATATAAATAGTTGTATGAAATGCGCGCAGATAACCTGAACAGACTGTTAGGACATTTTTCACAGCAGTGGGGGAGAATGCATAAAAGAAAGGAAAGGTCTTCCTGCCAGTTGCATCAGCATTAGACCAACTGAAGTTAAGGGAGTCTACCCACAGACTACAGGAATTGCGTATCACATAACCAACCTGACAACAACTTGTACAATGCACGTCTCTACTCTCACTTTTGTATATATGTCCTTTGTTTCTAAATCTCTATTCTCAAATTAAAAAAAAAAAAGGTCAGGAGAAAAAGGCTGTTAGGAAGCAAATTAAAAAATACAATTAAGTTCTAAGCACAAAACGTCTTTGAAGATCAAACAAAACAATCACATAATCGGAACTTTTTTAACTCCTTAAAGACTGATGGAACACACACACACGTGCGCACACACACAGAGCATGATCTACTCCAACTCATCTTCAGTACACAGTGATTCACCACACCATTTTTCTGGTGGTGTAATGCATTACATCTTTACTAGAAAGCAACAGATCAGGAAAACATCAGCATACCAGCTTATTATCTAAATCTCTCCACTGACCCCCTTTTCATCAGCTGCTTCACGACCAAGATTATTTTTCTGCTTTTGAGGTTCTACAGAAGTGTTTCTGCCTGTTTTTACCACCCCACCCTCACTTACCATTTGTCCACTTTTCCCGTAGCAGTCTAAATTTGCTTCTAGGTGGTTCCTTACACATGGAACTCTTTCTGAGCTGGTCCCCAAGGTCACTATTTTCTGGGCATTCAAATCCTTCCTGAAGGCCCACTCCTACAGTGATACCTACAAAAAATCAGTTATCTAATACCTGCCAGATAGAAACTAAATGGGGATGCTCTGTATCTTAAAAAACATCATCAAAACTTCAAATTATTAAGATATAGCATATAGAGTTTGCTCACATAATGTAACTATCCCCCCCACACACTCCTTTTCATCATTGCCTTTGAAGCAGAAAAGCAATTACAACAGTAATAGTGCTTTCTTTACATTCTTCAATACCCAACACAAGGTGGGTACTACCAGAAACAAATAATTACCAGTAGTCCTCAGGTATCTGTAATTCCTGTGGAATATTTGGACTTTGAATGATTTCCCATACAATAAGGAAAACTCACAAAGTATATAAACAGATACAATCAGTTTCAAAGCCAATTAATAGTATTTTTTTTTAAAGTTTCATATGCTAAAACTGCCCCTCTCAAAATCCCATATAACTTTGCAGACTGAGAAAGTTTTCCTTCCCTCCTTTCTTTTACCTTAGCTCCCACCAATAATTTTCCACCCCATTTCATTTCCACATGAAACACGTAAAAGCGAAAAGAAAATCCGTGTCTATAATTTCCTGATATCTGGAGTTGACATATGAGACAAAAAGTGATTAAGTGAAATCAGTAATTTTCATTTTCTCCCATGCATCCCTAACTGGTTATTGTTTTTACTCTTCAATTCTCAATTGTCTCTAACCATCTCCAAATGTCCCAAATGTCTCTTCAATTCTCAGAATTGTCTCCCCATTTCTTAAAAATATTCAGAGCAAACCAAGATAAAAATTGTATCATCTATCAACTCCTGGAAAAGGCATCAGGAAAAATTAAAAGGGGAAACAACTCTCTCTAAAGAAAACTGAGGTATACAACAACTAATACAGCATCACTTGCAAAAAGTACAAACAGCTTTGGAAAAAGAATTCTCAACCATACACCTTTACTATAATACCTATTTTCTGTATACAAGCAAAGAAACAAACCCAGGGAAAAGTGACCAGTATGCAACGTACTGCAACTATACTTATATTTAAAAGTTTGAGATATCTGTCTGTTTCTAAATACTTCAAGCTGCAAATACTGAAATGTTACCAAAGATAAGAAAAATCCGTATTTAGAATAATGCTGACCATTGTTTCATTGCATTAAGAAGTATAATCCAACAGATTACCTTTAGTATCTGTTTTGCTGAATAGTTTATCTCTCCATTTTTTCTATATCCACTGCTTCATTTTGTTTAAAAAGGAATGGACTAGCAAAGACTTAAACACAAAAGCAGGAAATATACAGATGTATAGGTCTTTCCACTCCAGGCCTAGCGTATTTATGGATTTCACAAAACCTAAGCTGTAATGCTCACTAAGCTAACCACCGAGCGATTGCATACAGAATTGCTACAGCAGTGGCCACTATCCACTACTGCTATGACCAGCCACATAACATGCAGGTGGCGGGCTGTGAAAACAGCCATAATGCTTTTATTAGCCTAACCCAATGCAACCCAAGCCTTGATACCCCTTACCACCTTCTCACGGGCTGGCAACAAAGTCTATTCACAGACAGGCTTTCTCAGCAGCCGTGGAGAAACACAGAGCAAGGCCACTCAGGGAAGTATCGTGGGCACCTCACAGAAACACAGGCCTGTATTTTGACTACAGATTTTCTAGGAGGACTTTGAGAAAGGCTTTCTGGTAGAGAACCAGATGAAAACGTCTCACGAGGAGAGGGTGAGCTAACCTCTGGCATGGGGATCTCGGGCAGCAGCAGCAGCACTGCTGCCGTGGCCAGCTCCTCCGCCGGCAGCTCCGCGGACAGCAGCACCCACCCACTGATGCTGCTGCTGCCGGGTCCGGAGAGCACCTGGAGCTCCTCAGCTCAGCGCCTCTGTGTTTTGGTCGCATTTATAGGAATCAAAGACAAGATGAAAGAGTGAGCGCTACGTATCATGTACTTTATGGCAAAAAGCAGGGTGGAAGTTAGCAAATGTTTAGAGCCATATCTCAGCTCGTACCTATTAATATATAACATGAGGTCTTACATACAAAAGATTATTACATCTGTTAAACAACCTGAAAGCTAACAGATACAACTGCAGGTGCCCGTGCAACTTTAACTTGTCCAACTTATGTATAGACATGATACATTTTAATACCACGATGACATTTTTCTCTAGACCCTTCCTCACGCAGCGTCAAGAAGGGACAGTGCCCTAGGAACAAGCCAGCAGTGTGCCGCAAAGCAGGCTGCCGGTTTGCTTCTTACAGAAGTTGGAAAGTGCCAGAGAGAACAGATACAAGAGGAGAAATTTTTCATGCTGTTATGTCCCCTACCCATCCTTCCCTGGACTGTTCCTTAAAACCCTACCAATCAATCCTATCTTTTTCCCTAAATGCCAAGCAACAGTCATTTCGCCGCCTCTGCTCCTTCTACAGCCTTCTCAGATTAGGTACTGCTGCCACTGCTGCTCACTGGGCTGACACGTGGGATATATGTTTATTAGAAAAGCACCATGTCCAGATTTTGGCAGCTAACAAATCCGGAGGAAACTTTTTTCTATTTTTTTCTTCCCTTTTTTTTTGGTCACAGAGGTCCCATGTGAAAAGGATTAATTTTTTTTTTTTTTTTAAATCAAACTTTAGACAGGTAATACCAACTACGTTTCCTATTTTGTAGACAGTCAGCTGGCCACCTTACGTATGGAAGGTGAACCACGCAGAAGGCTGAGCACTCACAGCTCCAGAGGAAGAAGTAGGAACAGTGCTTTGAACACGTGCTTCAAATGTCAAGTAGTTTGGGGGCAGAGGGCAAAAGTGCTAGCTTCTGAGGGGGCAGAGCTCATCAGCATGGTCAGTCTCGTTTTCCAAGAAATAAAAAGCCACAGTCAGGCCAAAGCCATATTTAGCCCACTACCTCATCTCTGACACTGGACGGCTGCAGATATGTGGACAAAAGCATAAGCATGAGACAAGGATAAAGCAGGATTTCCCAGCAGGCTCTCAGCCATATGTAGGGGAAGATGAGTCTGATTCAGAGATTATTTTTTTGCATTTAATCTCAAGCAGAGTTTTCTTCCAAGAATATCTGATCACTTTTGGAATCCCTGTCAGGTGTTAGTATCCAAAACATCTATGGCACAGAGTGGCTTAACCACACACCATGCGAGAAACTTCTCCTGGTTAGCTCTGACGATGTCACCTGTTCATTCCACTTCATACCCTCATATTGAAATACTTCTGCACTGGAGTATTTCTTGTATTCATCTTCTCCTTAACACTCAATGTTCCTATCACCTATGTTGTGAAAATAAGTCGGTATTTGGGGAGCCTTTGTGCTTACCACAGAAAAACCTGTAAGTAAATTAATAATCCTGTACTCAAAGCAGGATTAGAGTAACACGCATGTTAGAATGAGGCACTGACCCACTTTTAACAATAAATAGGACTACACAGTTAATTAGTCAATGAGCACTATCTGCTCTGTGCACTGAATGAGGCTGGGGTCCAGTGAGGAAGGAGGAAGAGAAGATGGCACCCACAGCCACATAACTGAAGATGACCAAATACTTTTGAATTAGGGAAGACAGTCGCTGAGACTGTACAGGCAGGTGATTTTTGGCAATTCCCAATTTCATGTTTTTAACCTCAGAACTCTATTATTTAATACAACTTTGTATATTACTTCCTACATCCATAAAAATAAAACTCATTCCATCCATTTGGAAATCATACTGTTAACACCACGGGTCATCAGCAAGGTGAGGATTTTAGATATTAGCTTGTCAGTACCTATGCAGATCAACTTCAGATTTTGAACAACTATTTTCCTTATTTGTTTCACAAACGTATACCGAAGCAAGGAAGCTTAGAAGCGAGACTGGGCCCACTCCCTGGCTCTTCAACTTTAACTTCTCTCTCCTTCCTTTCCTTACTCTTTTTTCCTAGTTAGTCTCCTTCCTGTAAGATCTTCTTCTACCAGTCCAAGTTTTTGCCTCCTGTAACTTCAAGTGAGGTGGCTTTCCCAGCAGGTAACAACTGATAACACCGGAGTGGGTTTGTCCATTCATGGTGCCCTCACTCCTCACAATGGTTGCAACTGCAGAGAGCTCTACGTAGTTTTAAACCTCTGACACATTCAATAGAAGCAAGTTTTTCAAATAATTTAACTGCTCAGCACTATCAACCTCTGAGCACACACAAATTCTGAGGTTTTTTTTCTTAGATTTAGGACTTGAGCAAATTTTGGAACTCTTTCTTACAAGAACAGCCTCCATACAGGAGCTTTTACCCTCAAGCCAAACTATGCACCCTCCCCCAACCCTGAATCCCCTAGTTTAATAGATTTTAGTGATTTCCTTTTGCATAGGGAAAAAGTGTATCTTGTGCCTAACTCTGTCCAAAAGAAAAATGAACAAAGATCGACTTATCGCTGCTGAATCTCTTCAAGATATTTCTACCTGTAAAAAAAAAAATGAAAGGCAAGAAAGACTTCAGCTTCAACAACTGAGGTTTGACAAAATGATCAAAATCTGAAAATAGTGTCTTTTAATAGAAAGCATTAAGCAATTTTATATTATAGGCTCCTCCTGGAAGGGTAGACATGACAGTGTTGTGTTAATGCAAGACACTGACAAGCTACCAACTACGGAGATAATACTGCTCAGTGGCACAAGCTCACCACACCTGGCAAAATAGCAGTTGCAGGTTCCTGAAACACGTATCAAGCACTAAAAAGCTACATACATGATGTTCAGCATGGTTGCATCTTAATTTCAGAAAAGGTATGGTTGTGACCATTTAGTAGTGGAGACATTTAATGTAAACAAATACCAGGTTTATGACAGAATTCAGTAATGCAACCAAGCTTAATATACTCATTTAAAGGGGCACGACTTTTCTGAAGAAGCATCTTTTCCTAACTCCAAGTGCTGCTTTACCTACAAACAGAATGGTTATTAAAAATCAGTTTGCTGCAAACACCATCTAACTATTGGACCACACATTAGGAAGATGCATAACCAACCAGTAACAGCAACGCCGCTCTGCGTGGCATACAGTCGATGTGAACTCTCACCATTTGAGAAAGGGCTGCATACAAAGGCTGAAGCAGCCTTTGAAAAAAAATTTAGAAGCAATTCCTGCTCACAGTAGCAGATAACGTAGATATATATAGTTATTTATAAAATTATTTTCTTTTTTTTTAATGTAATATTTCAGCTAGAACATTTAAAACTTCCAAGAGCTGAAACTCTGCATAGGTTGCTTGGCGGAGCCCATCCAAGGGTACTACTCCGGAAAGCGCTGCCTCCCTGCTACCACCCTCCTCAGCCTGACTTTGGGCAGGGAGGTCCAGTGAACCTGCACCGAGCCTAGCGCTGAACTGACCCATGGGCAGCTGCCCGGGTGCCCCCCAAAACCAGCCGGGGGGAACCCCTTCCCACACACATCTGCCCGCTCCTTCCCTACCGGTAACGGCCGCGTCCTCCCTGCGTGCCCCAGGGCGGCCGGCACAGCTCCGTCCCGACCCGCCCGGGACCACCACGGCGCCCAGCACCGGCCGAAACCGGGGGCAAGGCAGCGGGGCGGGCGGCCCGGGGACCCCCGCCGCCACCATGGCTGTTGTTATTTGTTTCCGGTAGCACCACAGTGTGTCGGGGAGCAGGAACAACGCGCCGCCCGCCGCCCCCC
>JAYKAV010002983.1:458226-469255 GCA_035582835.1 Phoebastria nigripes
AGAGGGGGGGCAGAAATCCTTGAGAAGGAAAGCCCTGCCAAGAGCTCTTTTCTCCAGACAAATCAGGTCACAAGTGCCAAATAGCTCTCCCCTAACATTCGAACCAGTGTTGAGAAAGCCATGTCTGCTATTGAGAGTGACACTTTCTCTTTGTGTCGACCCAAAATTAACATGTTTAGTAAATCATGTGGAAACAGATCCTGAAGTGCAGGCTGGCATCAGATAATGCGAATGAGTAACAATACTTTTTGAGAGATAGAGTTAATGTAGCTGTGATTTTTTTTAAGGCATAGGCAAGAGAAGTTTTGTAGGTAGGAATCTTATTAAACCAACCAAGTAGTTGGAAAAAATAATGCCTGAACACTGTTTTTTTCAACAGTACCAGTTGGTCTATTAAGAGATCTTATCTCTACTTACAAAACTGGCCTTGCTTAATATTATTGAAACAGATCAAAGGAAATACTTCTAAAAAAAGTTTTCACATAATCTGAATTTAAGACTTTAAAGTCTATCATTACAGCATATCATTAAGAAAAAAAAAATAGCAAGATTTACAAAAATACAAGTATGATCAGAGTCCACAGTCATATTAGACAAGAATTTAGCATTTGTTCATTTATTTTTTGAAGGAAGAGTAATAAAGCCTGATAGTTCAGGATATACACGAACTGCTGTCTGAAGTCTAAGGGAAATTGCCAGTCTTGAGGAGATTATTCCACAAAATTAGTTGTTGTTTTTTTTTTTTTTTAATCTTCCTTTGAAGTGTTTGAGAATGACTAATATGGCAGTCAGGATATTGGGTTGAATGGACCAACCTGCTGTGGCAATACCCATGGGTCGCTAACTAGGCGGTTGTCTTCACTAACAGTATCTGGAAGAAACCAAATGTTGCTCCTAACCAGAATCCCATTCACATGCAAAAAGAAATTCATTCCAACTCAGTGAAGTTTTGAATTCAAATCAAGTAGCAAGTCAGGAGTTGACCCTAAAGTGCTCCTGCTAACACCTACGTTAATAATGTCTGCTAACACCTATGTTAATAATGTACGGGGGGGAGGTCTAGCCTTAGGCTAGAGTTCATATTAGTACAAGCACTGAAATGTAAGTCTAGTTTCACTGTGCTGGTAATCCAGTCATATGGTTTAGCTAGAGAGTTTCTTACCATGTGGCTACTCCCACTGGAGCTGGCTTTATCTAACTGTTGCAGTGAAGACCAACCATGATGTGACATAACCTGCATAAAATACTTGGTAACAGAAACCTCTCTCCCGTGGCAGAAAAAACCCTACTCACTCAGAAGAATGCTTTACTGTCATATACATGTTTATGACACGTTTGTTGACCCCCCTCCACCCCTAGTCCAGCATCTTTAGGACTAAGTTAATATGCCAGATTTTATAAATTTATTTTGGCTTCATCCAGTAGATAGGAACTGTCCTAGCTGATGGCATCTTTCACAGAATCTTTTAAGCTGAAAACATCACATGTACATTAAAACTTCTGATACCAGGTCAGCTGAATCACCAGCAACAGATTCTCATACTTATGATTAAGAAAGTTAATGTTAGTTTTTCCTTGTCTGAACCAAAAAAAGGCAAACTATCTTTAATGAAATCCCAGCAGCTTCCAGTGATGAATGCATCAGGTGGAAGAGAAAACAAAGCACTTTGCTCACTTGCCAATTTTAAACCAAAGGACTCAAAGGACAACATCCACTTTTAGTATATATGTAAGTGTTTGGACAGGTCATTGCCATGCCACCCGACTGCCCATGAGCAGTAAGTGACTTGGGTAGATTTCTGGTCGTTTCAGAATAGAAACACAAACTGTCTGCACCCTCATTTCTGAGGGCAAAACTTGTATGTAGGTGTGGTGTGGAAAGGGATACAAGAAAGTACAAGAAAGACATGGACTTACTGCAGTGAGTCCAGCAAAGAGCCATGAAGATGATAAAGGATTGGGGTATCTGACATACGAGGAAAGGGCTGGGACTGTTCAGCCTGGAGAAGAGAAGGCTTGGGAGGATCTTACCAAGGTGTACAAGTGGGGGAGCCAGACTCCTTTCTGTGGTACCCAGTGACAGGACCAGAGGCAATGGGCACAAACTGAAACACGGGAGGTTCCCTCTGAACATCAGGAAACACTTTTTTACTGTGAGGGTGGTTGAGCACTGAATAGATTAGTGCTCCAGGTAGAGCCTGGAGAAGTTGCAGACTCTCCATTCTTGGAGATATTTAAAACCCTAATGGATATGCTCTGGGGCAACCTGTGCTAGCTGATAATGCTTTGAGCATGGGGCTGGACTAGGCGATCTCCAGAGATGTCTTCCAACCTCATCCATGCTGGGACTGTGTACCAGTGAGGGCTGTGGAAAAAAAAAGGCAACCTGCCAGCCAGGAAAGCTTGTTGCCAGCATGGCATTTCCCTGTTTGCAATGATTTCTCTAAGGCCTGTGGAATCCTACACTTCCTTTCCTGGTTTTTGCATCCTTGCAAATACGTACCTCCCTAGTTTTCATATCATTTCAGCTCCTTCCTTTGCACTGCATCATACACAAACTTGTCTTCAGCACCAGAGTACAATGGTATTGCCTCAGTCTGTATTTCTAAGGCAGTCTTGTGAGAGATCATGCGCTCATCTTCACTAACAATGCTGGCCTCAATGCCATTTCCCCCCATTGCCTCTGCAATTACCTTTGGGACATTTTCTGTGGCTTCTTTTACCTATGATATGTCTGTCTAGTTCTGGTCCATCTACATTTTTATTTAATCTTCCCTAATGCAAAAGAAGCTATTTACCAAGTCTCAATAAAAAAAAAAAATTCTAGATATCATCTCTGACAGGTTTCTGAGAACACTGAATTTATTTGCTTAGGGATTCTTTTTATCCAGGTTCTGTACAATTGCAGAATGGATGCTTAGTCCCTAGCAAGTAAAAATATAACAGCTGAATGAATAATAAAAATCCCTGAGCATATCCTGGGGGATCCTGGGGTATATGATCCAGCTTATCCCTTAGAACTGGATCCACTTCCTGCCCAGGGGCTGCACCGCACAGCTATGGAAGCTGGGGAGGTCTGCCGGCCCTTCTGCGGTGTCCTGTCCTGGTACAAACCAGGGGGCCTCGCTGGGGCAAGCAACTTCAGCCATAGGCTGGCTAGTTCAACCCTTTACACACCAGCGACCGGGAGGCAATGAGGAGGCAGGTCCTGGTGTGCTACACTCCGAGGGAGGCGGCAAGCAGGGACAGGCTGAGGGCAGAGGGACCATGTCCCTAGAGGCCCACATCTGAGGGCGAGCCTGGAGGCCTTTATTTTTATCCCCTAGACAAGTCATCTGCGAAACGACTTCAGAGCAGCTGTAGCTCGGTTTGAACCTTCCTGCGGACAGTGCTAGTTCCCTGTTCCCCCTGGTGTAAACACAGCCCCGCACCGCAAACCTATTCCCTGCCCGGGTGGCAGCCCCCTGGGCCCTCGGAGGTGACTGCAGCAGGTCCTCTGTCACCAGCAGACCAAGCGCTCACCCAGCGCGGGAAGCCTCCCTTAGCCCGCGATGACAGATGCGGCAGGGTATTCCCATGGCGTCGCACAAACTTCGTTTGGATTTTTTTTTGAGCTCTTTAGCTTGGCAGCGCTGCTTGCTCTTCCTCTCATTGATACCCAGAGAAATTATGCAGACTGCCAGTGCGTGAAAGCAGAAACTATAACTGCTTCAAAAATAAGAATTGAGGTGAGACAGCAAAAAGTCAGCTGCACCGAATTTACCCAAGAAAATACGTTTTTGTAGAAGTGTGAGCGAAGGCCTAAAGAACCAGGCGAGGACTGAGCAGCCGGAGCGGAGGCAGCTGCTTGCCTTGGCAGAGGCATCCTCTGACAGAAGGAAGATGCTCCCCAACCCCCAGAGAGGCCCCTCTTCTCCCTGTCCCACAGCCGTTTCCTTCAGGCTCAGGTCTCGGGCCCTCACTTTTGAAGAAGTGGTTTCACTGTGGGCAGTGACGTGCACCCTTAAGGCAACCACCTGCATGGCTCGGTTTCACTCACTGGGGCCAGGGGGGGACTGCAGGGCATCGCCAGCCATGGCAGCGGGCTGGCCCCGCGGCCGCCCCGCTGGAAGCCCGTTTCAGCTAGTAGGTAAGGTCTCCTCGCACCGCTCCTTGGACCCTTTCCTCTCCATTTCCCAGTCTCTCACTGCATCCCTTCACATCTTTCCTTTCTTTCTCCTTTGACTTCTTATCCACTCATTTTCTCCCGCATCTTTTATTTTCTGTCCCACCTTTCTTCTCTCTTCTGGGGATGTTCTTCTCCCTCCCATCACCCTAGTGTCTCCCAGCCCAGCCTGGCTTTTGCTCTCACTGCACCTGATACATCTCATGCTCAAGGCAAAAGGTATTTAAATATACTGATTTTTTGTTTTCTTTTACCTGATGTAAATGTGTTTCCTGGTGTTAATGCTAGCTTGACCTGATCACTTTAAACAATCTATCTGCAATTTCCCAGGTAAATAATCTGTGAATCAGATACCTTGATAGAGTGAAATATAACAATGCACCTGTATCTTACCAGGTTTTGTTGTTGTTGTTCAAAGATCTAAATAGAAGAAGGCATGATATTAATATCCAGAAAGTGCCTTTGTTTTGTCAGAGTGAAGAGTTTTGGATTTTAAAACTTGATTTCCTCTACTGAAAATCATCCCAACATTTAACTGTTAAGAGAAAAGGAAATAACATTTGCTTCCATGTCAAATGCCTGAAACTATTTTTCTCTAGCTCTCAAAATAAATGGCTTGCTCCTATCAAACATCATCTTGCTGACTCAAAATCCAGGACAGAAACAAAAAGAGAGTGTGTTTTTTCGTGATTGATGCAGTTCTGATGCATGCCTGGGAAAGTTATTTAACAATCTGCGGTCCATTTTCAGCTCCATATACAGGGATAATAATATTTACTTCAAAGAGCAATTGTTAGATATTATTCATTCATGGTTGAAAGTCTACGTGAGCTATTTGAAGAGAAGGTGGAGTAAAAATGAAAATGAGTATTTTATGATCTACTGCTTTGCATGACTGCTGATACTACTACTAAGCAAACCCTGTCAAAGAGGGACTTCTGTGTTTTCTTCTTGATTGAACTTTGCTAGTCTTGCAGGCTGCATGACAAAAGTAAATAAAAATTATTAGCATCTGGGATGTGATGGTGCCCAAAGGCCCCTGCAAGGGAAAGACTTCAGCGTGGCTACAAGACAGTTCTGCAGAGAGAGAGCAAAAGGTAGGGGAGCCCTAAGGTGTGATTATCCTTCAGGAAGACTGGTGTTCTTTCTGTTGAGATACTATTTAGTCAAGGCGAGGTATATGGGGAGGCAGTGTTACTTCTTGTAAGGCCAGCTGATACAGGGAAAAAAAGCAAATGCTTTTGGACATACATTTTGGACATTTTGAAGGATCAGAGGCATAGCTGACAGCAGAAATCCCAAGAACTGCTGGCTCCATACATCTCTCTCTAGCAGATCACTCTTAAAAAGCAATCTTGATGTAAAAAATGTTAAGCATTTAATGAATTATATGTAATTTCTTAAAAATGTGTGTGTTCCCTTTAAGAATCTATCTGTTGTCTAGAGATAAGACCTAGTAATAAGTTGTGCAGATGCACATACAGTATCCATATGATGAACCAGAATCATCAGAAACTGCAACACTTAACCAGCAAAGAAAAGCTAAACTGTAATAACACCTAGAGGAGAATCTCCACAATATCTGTAGACTTAAGGCACCAGATCTGTCTTTAAATGATAGGTAAAAGTTGCAGGAAAGAAAAAGCATCTTGCCTGTGTTATTTGCTGGAAATAAATGCTCCCCAGCAGCAAGGAATGTAATCCCAAGAACTTTAGAAAACAATATATACAATACAATATATATGTAAATACAGCTATATACATTAAAAGCACTGTTCCAGTTCCTCATCTTCTTAGCTTTTTCTGGCCATCCTAAGCAAGAGCTTGTGGTTAAAGAGAACATTATCTAGCATACAATTAGTCTTGCTGTAGTGGATGAGGTGGGAGGGTGGATGGGGCCTGGGAACTGAAGCAGTAGTATAGTTTCATGTTTTACAAATTAGAGGATTTTGTGACGAACAGAGACTTTCGGTGACCTTTCTCATCAGGGGAAGTTTTCCATTAACAAGCACTCTTGCTCCCTTTATTTTTGTTGCACTGTCTCTTACTAAGAGCTGTTCATGGGGTTACCCGCAGTTTCAGGGCACCTTAGAGAAATGAAGCTGTGAGATGCTGACTGAGATCTCCCTGTGGCTGGCAAATGAGAGGAAATTTTATATGAGCAAGGACTGCAAATTCAGGCCCTAACAAGCTCTGGATTAGATTGTGTTGTGTCTGATTGCACAAAAACTATAGGATAATACTGTTGAAAAACCTCTCACAGAACAGACAGGTGTCCATTATTCCTGTGGTGGAGACCCAGGAAAATATGAGATGGGCCAGCACACTTCTGCTTTTTAAGGAGAACCCCAGAAATGCTTGGGACCCAGCTATCTGCAGGATCTGTCCATCTCCCAGCAATACACCAGTTTCTCTCAGACAAACCAGCTGACAAACATTCCAGAGCAAGTTCAGGCGCCAAGCCCTGCCACTGGCGGGAAGGTGAAATCAATGAGCACCGCAGGGGGAATCAAGTTTGATCCTGACTACAGTCTCTTTCCCGAAACATGCAAAAACCTGGGTGCAAGCCGGCTGTGAATGCTGGATAAGGCCAGTACATGGTCTGCTTACTCAGGGAAACCGTCGTGCCTAGCAGAACATATTTTCATGGTCATCCATCACCGTGTATTTCATGGATCAGAAGATAAGGTATCGCTTCTGAAGTGGAGATTCCTGGAGGTGAAAGGATTGTGCAGGAAAAGGGATATTTTCCAATGGAAGTAAATGCAACTTAAAACTATGGGTGTTTTATTTCTTTTGAGGTTTGGCCCCATTTGCTTTTCCCCCCTTTTCTCCAGAAAATTCCTCAGGTTACCCGTATTTCAAGCTACTGAGAAGCTGAAAGATGCCCAAAGCGCAGCCTGACTGCCAGGGCCACCCCCACGTCTCTGCCCAGAATGCGTGGGTGTGTGCTGCTGTGACTGCTCAGCGGCAGCAGGTTTGTCAGCAGAGCAGAGCTGTGGGCATCCTGTCCTCCTGCAGCACCCCCTTCGAGAGCCCTTCCTATAATGACCCCAAAATAATATAGCATAGAGCACCTCTTGTTCACAGGTTTTGGAAACTGTATCTTTCAAAAGATCTGAAACTTCATGGCATAAACTCACCCAGGTTTAAGATTCTGCACTGTTAGCTGAGAAGCTGTTTTGGGTCATTGGGTTGAGTTAGGTGTTCTGGAAACCTTCATGGAGATATTCACTGTGAAAGGCAGGGATGAAAAAGTCCAGCAAACAGCAGCGGGAATGAAATTGGAGGGTAAAACATTTACAAAGAAAAAATGTGGAAGAGCAGGAGTGGATGACCGATGAAGGCAGAAAGCAATTTCAGTTTTTTACAGTAACAGTAGAAAAGAACAAGGTCTGTTTAGTCCCAGTGATCACACACTTTTAAAAGGAAAATAGGGACCAAAAAATCAGTCCAGAGCCAACAAACAGCAGCATTTCTCAAATGGGCAGGAAGACCTTATTTCCCATATGGCTTAACCCTATTGCTGTTAACAGAAATACATTTAAGAAGATGCTATAGGACTCTAAAGTGAAACGTGATGCAAAATGCTTCCTTAAGGAATCTGTAACCCTTCAAACACAGATAATACCCTAAAAATTGCTGGTGTGTTTGAAGGATAGGCTTTTCTTTTCTCCTCTATATTTCATGAGAAATAAGATGGTAACAAAGCTAGACAGATAGCTGGATAAACTTTGTGTGCCTATTTCTCATCCAAAGGAAGGAACGGCTCCCTGATTTTTCTGAGGTGTTTCCTTAAAAACTGCTGAAAAAACTGAGCAGGGTAAACAGACAGAAAAGCTAGCTTACCACCTGGATATTTAGCTCTGTTACTGTTGTAAAAGTTAGACATTATTTACTCCTTTCTTCGTAATCTAGGCTTAATTGTGTAGATAAGATTTCTAATGGGTGAGAACCAGGGCTAGTTTGAAAAGTGTTTTATTGTTACAATGTGCTCTTTAAGGAGTATGTTGGATTTTACATTTGTACAACTGCTTGAGAATTGCAATTGTTTTTTAACCCTAACCTCATAATGATACAAATAAGAACAACTAGTATTTATTTTTTGTTCATTTTTACCAAATTTGGTACCAAATACCAACTACCATTTTTATCAAATACCTTGGATTCATTTTTATCTTTTCATATTTTGTAGCAAAACCATTCTCTCCCACCCTCCCTCTTTCTGTCCATCTTTCCCCCATACACAATTCAGGTCTTCTATGTTCCCTCCTCACCCCCTTTTCCAGGAAAGGAAGGACAATATACTATAGTCAGTTGTGGAAACCGTTGTTTTAATTTAAAAGGGAAGTTTTACAATACTAGGATGACAAGTAGTATAATTTCATTTTCTGCCATCTTCTGTTTTCATTTCTCTTTTGGGCAGATCCTTTTCTCTTTGTTGATGAGGTGCCAGGAATCTCATACCTTTACTTTTAGGTACTTCTGCTTGCAAGAAGTTAGTAATTGCACTAATGTCAGTAGAAGTGCTAGAATGTGTCAGGTAATGAGACTGAAGTACTTAAACACAGAGCAGTTTAAAAAAAAAAAGGAGTTAAAGCAAACTTACTAATGTCATTAGATGAGACATATCTGTTTGCTTTGCTTCAGGGTTGTCTATCCAGCTTTTTAATGGCATAAACGTGCCATCTCCATGAGCAAACATCCTCTAGAGGACAGTCAAGAACGAGGGCAGCCCAATGCCACTTTCTGATTAGTGAGAGATTTCTGTGGTGGCATCGCACCAGCACTTCTTTACCCACAGAATTATCCCTTTGTTCACAGAATCACAGAGGGTTTGAGGTGGGAAGAGACCTCTGGAGGTCATCTGGTCCAACCTCCTTGCTCAAGCAGGGCCACCTAGAGCCCTGGTCCTGCCCAGGACCCTGTCCAGATGGCTTTTGAATATCTCCGAGGATGGAGACCACCACCATTCTGGGCAACCTGTGCCAGTGCTCGGTCACCCACATGGTGAAAAAGTTTGTGCCCATTGCCTCTGGTCCTGTCATTGGGCACCATTAAAAAGAGCCTGGCTCCGTCCTCTTTGCACCCTCCCTTCAGGTATTTATACACATTGATAAGATCTCCCTGAGCCTTCTCTTCTCCAGGCTGAACTGTCCCATCTCTCTCAGCCTTTCCTCATAGGAGAAATGCTCCAGTCCCTTAGTCATTTTTGTGGCCCTTCATTGGACTCTCTCCATTATGTCCATGTCTCTCTTGTACTGAGGAGCCCAGGACTGGTCACAGCACTCCAGGTGTGGCCTCACCAGCGCTGAGCAGAGAGGAAGGACCTCGACCTGCTGGCAATACTCCTAATGCAGCCCAGGATACCATTGTTCACCATACTTAGTGGGGTGGAAAAGTCTGGGTGATGAGGGAGCCAAGAAGAAGCTCCCCTGAGAGGATGGAAGATGTGGGCGAGAAGCAGAAGAAGAACCAGCCACAACGTAGGCTCTTCCTCAGAAAGGGAGGTTGCCATGGTAGCAGAGGTTCTGCCTTTTCACCCACTTTTCAGCCACTTCCCAAAAAAGGGAACTGTCCTCAGCAGTCCCAGTTACTCTTTGTAAACTGGATCGCAAGTGCTGGAATGGCACAAACTGTGGGTAGAGCAGCAGGGATTTCAGTGAGCTCCCTGTGCGCACCAGCCCAAGCAGGGGACCTGTGGAAGGGCTGTCATTCATTCAGCTAGTCACATGCAAAGCAGACAAAATGAATAATGACAAGCAAAATAACAGTTCAGCTGTTTCAGCAGTGCCTTTATCTCGGACTCACAGGGAAGGTAGGTGGAAAGTTATCTTAGTGAAATGAAAGGCAAATAAGGGTTTGAATACAATCCTGCAGTCCTTCCTCACCCCAGCCCAGGTAAACAAAAACCAGAAGCGGCAGGACAGAGAGATAAAACAAAGCTAAATGTCTTGCTTGCTTCAGCCTTCAGCATTTGCTTCGTGCTAAAGAGATAATTTTTTTTTTTTTCAGATAAAAACCATGAGTTACTGGCATAGACTGAGAACTCAAAAAAGTGATTTCAAAGCAAATCTATAAATTAAGGAGCAACATGGTGCTTGGGCCAGTTCGTATTTAGCAAAGAAGCCTGCAACAGCTAAAGGGGTTGGGCTGCTCATAAACATACACAATCCCTCACTAACAGCAACTCATTCCCCAAGGAACAGTACGTCTCCTGTACTCAGGTATATGATTAGAAAGTCTGAAAAATTATAGAAATATATAAATAAGTCAAACTGGATTGTTATTCTTCCTGGCTTAAATGAATGCTGAAATCACAATATGAATCACAGAGCATGATTTGGCTATCAGTCTGCAGTAAAGTCAATGGCAAAAGTAGTCAATAAAGTTGGATATGTAATAGTATCATGTGAAGATGATACATATTGCAGAGAGGAAATCAGAAAGGCAAAAGCCCAGCTAGAACGCAATCTGGCCGCTGTCATTAGAGACAACAAAAAATGTTTTTGCAAATACATTAACGACAAAAAGAGAGCCAAGGAGAAYCTCCATCTTCTATTGGATGCCGGGGGGAACATGGCCACCGAGGATGAGGAAAAGGCTGAGGTACTTAATGCCTTCTTCGCCTCAGTCTTTAATAGTCAGACCAGTCACCCTCAGGGTATTCAGCCCCCTGAGCTGGAAGACGGGGACGGTGAGCAGGATAAACCCCCCATAATCCAAGAGGAAGCAGTGAATGACCTGCTATGCCACCTGGACACTCACAAGTCCATGGGGCCAGATGGATCCACCCGAGAGTGCTGAGGGAGCTGGCGGAGGAGCTTGCCAAGCCACTCTCCATCATTTATCAGCAGTCCTGGT
>JAYKAV010002983.1:470287-530339 GCA_035582835.1 Phoebastria nigripes
AGGAGGCTGAGGGGAGACCTTATTGCCCTCTACAACTACCTGAAAGGAGGTTGCAGCGAGGTGGGTGTTGGTCTCTTCTGCCAAGCAACTAGCGATAGGACGAGAGGAAATGGCCTCAAGTTGCTCCAGGGGAGGTTTAGATTGGACATTAGGAAAAAATTCTTTACTGAAAGAGCGGTTAAACATTGGAACAGGCTGCCCAGGGAAGTGGTGGAGTCACCATCCCTGGAGGTATTTAAAAGATGTGTAGATGAGGCGCTTAGAGACACGGTTTAGTGGGCATGGTGGTGTTGGGTCAACAGTTGGACTCGATGATCTTAGAGGTCTTTTCCAACCTTGATTCTATGATTCTAAGAATGTGCCTGCATTTCGTGTCATCATTAGCTTATTTTTACTACATAAGGCACTGAAGCAAACATATCTCTGAGTAATCAGTAAAAAAGCAGGAGTAGCTCTGCTAGCTCCCAGCTACCTGTTCTGTTGGAGAAGGTTTTGTTTGATTTTCTGACAGAGGAGTGTAAAATACATCTCCAGTGTGATTCCTGATTTGAAATCTTCAGCCATCTCAATTATTCTGTCTTAAAATCTCTACGTAATTTATAAGCTGGCTGCAATGAGCCATAGGCAGGGCTGCTGACTGTCCTCCTCTAAGAAGAAAGGTACTAGCGTTGAAAGGCATAATTTTATCCAAAAGATGAAGCTTGCTGAAATCTGTACCAAAAATATGCTAGGATATAACAAGACAGAGAATAAATTCCTGGAAATGATGCCCAAGTCATTAGATACACAAAAAAATGTGAAAGAGTAAATTCCTTGCAGCTGTTTTCATCTGGGACCTGAAAATGGAGGTTGAGGAAAAGGTGAGGAAAAAGAAAAATATAGAAAATTAATTTGTGTACAGACTCTTCCCTGCTGCACATGGCAAACTATGTTAGAGTAGGCAGGTCTTGGCAGTGATGTTCCAGAGGCAGACTGAGCAAACTTCTTTCTTTCTCATACGTTGACAGGAGATCTTTTAGATCCAGGCATAGATTAAATTTGGAAGGACTAGGGAAGCGAACTTCTTAGGCAGGGGCAGTGTAGTTTTACTACAGAAGCTGACACAAAGTGAGTAAGTTATCAAGCAGCAGAACCCTTTGCTGGCACCTGCACTGGATGAATTAGAAATGGTTATTCACTGTGACAACATGTTCTGGTTTAATATCTCTACAAAAGAAACGCTTCTGAGACCACTATAAGCAATAGGGGCACTACCTATTTGAAGATGTTCTGCTGAGCAGGAAGTTTTTACTGTATGTGCATGAGTTGTTCTTGTGCAAAAATTACTTTTTTTAAAAATTTTTTTTCAAAATGATAGAACTGAGTCAAAATCCTATCTGAGCCATGCAAGGATGAGGTGGGATCTTCCCAGAAAGGGTCAGTATTTTTAAGGTTTCTGTCTTTTAATAGAAAATCAGAAAATGTTTGCTGGACACCCCGCAGAAGAAAAGAAGAAAAAAAATCAGTTATCCATCATCAATGATTTAATTAATGTATGAAAGAATTTACAAGGATTTTTTGTTTCACGCTTCATTTCCTAAGAATAAAAAAAATGCAGGGCAGCTCCTTCGCAAGCAAACAGGAGCCAAAGTGGTCGAGTTAGTTACCGATCGGGAAAATACCCCTGCACTTTAAAGGGCCGAGCGTGTACCCAGCGCTGCCGCTGCTGCCTAACGCCAGCTCCGCGGAGCACCGAGCCGCGGGCGCTGCGCGGGGCCGCGCGGGGCGGCAGCGCCCCCTGGCGGCCGCCGCCTGCCCGCCCCCGCGGGCCTGCCCGCCGGTGCGTTGGTGTTCGCAGCCCTGCGTCCTTCTGCACGGAGACTCCTCTCTCGGGCAGAAGAGCCCCGGGAAGAAACAGCGTGTAATGCTGTAGCCAGAACGGCTTCAGGTGGTAAAAATGGGGGGGAGCGGATCCAGGTGGAAAAATAATCTAGGTGGAGGGTTGCAGGCAATGGCAAACAAGACTGGCAGGTGACAGTAGCATTCCAGGACGCTGTATAATATCAGTGTTGTTTCTCATTATTAGTTTTTGACTCAGTACGCAGAGCCTAATTAAGCACTTCCCAAAATGGCACGGCCTCCCCTACTCCCCTCTTCTCACTGCTTTCCTGCTCAGTGCTTCAAGTCTAGAGATTCTCGGTTCCACTGTACAGGCTTTTTTCCCCATCTCAAATCTCAATCATGCTTGAACATGTCTGTAAATAATTAAATCAGTTCACGTGATGTTTGTTGTAATTAACTGGTAAGACCAGATAAATGACTGGTCCTGACCTAGATGTACCCCATCCAGTGTTACAACACCTAGTCACAATTAGCATGAGCTGCAGCAGAGGCATCTTGTCACCCACCTTGCTTGTTAAACCTTGTTCTAACACAGTTGTTATTCTGCAACACAGAGCAACAACTCTGGCCCCATCATCATGTGAGAATGAACTCACAGGTTGCATTTTTTTGGAAGCTGGGAGTTATTTAAGCTGAAAGTGTGAAGGCACCAAGGAAGGAAGGTGTGCTAAAAGATGAGGAATGAGAAAAGTTAAGTTTAATGGGAGAGAAATAAGATATGGGTAAAAGGTAGGAATTCATTTAAGATCAGTTCTTTCTACCTATCCTGTCTCCCTCTGATTTTTATCACATTTATATTGAGTAAAAATCTCACTTCAGAATCTACTGCTTTGGGGGTGATTTGAGAAAAAGGCAGCCACATGCAAAGGTGTGGGTTTTTTAAGAGTTAATGCATGTGTATTAGGCTCATCCATGTCACTACTTTTACAGATTTGTTTCCGGCAGCGCATCACTGTGGGAGAACTATAGCTTTCCTAGAAAAAAGGGTCCTTCTACCTTCCCTGATCAGGAAGAAAATTTTGATCCAGAGAGTCTCACCCAGAGAAAACAGTCAGAAGCCAAATAAGAAGCAAAACGTAGTTTGCTTTATGTAAGTCTCCTGAGCTGTAAAGCAGAGTGGAAGATTGTTCTATGTTTAGGAAAGGTCTGACGGCTATGTAAAATACTAAGCACCCTGAGCTGAACACAAACACAAGACGCATCCCTTGGTACGAAGAGAAAGGTTTTCTCTTCATCCTTTACAGTGCTCCAGTTCCTCAGGTATTCTTTTTCTGATAAACTCAGACTTTCAGCATATTTTGGAGTGGCTTTCCCAGTTTTCCAAAGGCCACTTTAGTCATCCCCCGTTTGAAAATAAAATTTTGTAAGCAGTTCCATTAAGTGAACCATCTGATAGCTGATCTAGCTTAAACATAGCTTCTTGGTTTGACATCTGTCTAGTAGATTCAGGCCTTTCTTCTCAGCACTGTAACATGTAAGCCCACTTTTTGACTTGTACAGGCATTTCCCCATGTATGTGCCTACACATCTTGATGAAATCCTGACTCAGTTTATGGCAACTAGAGGTTTGTCTGACTTCGGTGAGAACAAGATTTCTCCTACTGCATTTATTTTTGTATAAGCTATAAAAAGATAGTGAAGATGGAAAGCAGGCATAAACAAACATTGTTCAGAGGCAGCAATTTATTTCCATTCCAGCTTCACTACAGTTCGGCAATACACAATATGATTATGCACGCTACATATTTGATATTCCTTACCCAGTGCTTTCAGTCTCTGCAGTTCTTACTTTGGGCTTCAGGAGGATGACTGACATGCAGACCATAACAGCAGTCCCTGAACAGGCCAGCTAGAAGCTGCAAGATCAAGACGGTGAATCAGAGCATTACCATTTTCCCAATATTTCTTTTCTTGATTCTGCTTCTTCTGAAAGGCTCATTCATGCTTTCATTTTCTATTTTGTCAATGATGAAATGTATTTCTCTAAGACCTACACAAGTTTATGCCACTCCATGTCGTGTAAATACTTCTGACTGTCACATTACTCATTTTTTCTCACTGTAAAGCAGCTGGAATCATCTCAGGTTCAAAATCTCCTTCCTTACCCTAAAAACCTTCCTGGATTTCATAGGAATAAAGGTAGAGGACCGCAGTGACAAGCTGTAGCAGTTAACAGGACAAGGAGTCCCATTTTGTCTTATACATGAGGGTGTCAGGGTGCTCACTACTCCCTCTTCCAGCATATACACCCACATACCGTCCTTTACAGATGCAGTTCCAGACACTTGTTTGCATGTCTCGCTCACAGTCTGGTTGCTACATCTGTCTGCTTCTGCCTAACTTTTAGCTGCAAGTCTTTTCCCTGTTGGTGTTTAAACACATCTTTCCCTTTCCTACTGTGGCATTAGGCGTCCTGCTAACAAGGCAATGTGGAGTAATGCCAGGGATAAATGGGCTCGGCTTGTACAATCAGAAGCTAAAACTATTTGCAGATCAGAAAGCTGAAGCAAGGGAATGCTCAACAGGCCAAATGAGTTGAACTTTTGAGGTCGTATTTTCAGGTGGTTTCAGCTGGTGTGTCTTGGAAATCAGTGGATGTAGATGGGTTTCCATCAGCTAAGCCCCTGGCTGTGAGCCAGTCAGATGGTCTCTGGTTTGAAAAGCATGAAAGGTAAAGTGGCCAACAAACAAACAGAAGTGGAGAAAGCTGAGCAGAGAAAGACTTAGTGAAAGGCTAGTGGGAGGGCTGGAAACCTGGGTTGCATCAATGGGGAGGAATTCAGCATACTTGGTGTAGATACCTAATGCATACCTGCCTTTCACCTGCCCTCTGGCACTCACTGTCTCAAGAAGTGCCAATATTATCTTTATAGCCAATGGAGGGAGATACATGTCTCCACAAAGAAGTCCTGTTCACCTTTCTTAGGGATCATGGTCAGATGGACAGGATCTTCCTCAGAGGTCTGCAAAAGCAGACCATTGCCTGTGTATACTGTGGAAAGGTGGCACCCAAAATTAAGTGTATGATGTTAGGTGCCTGAATGAGAAAGACTGAGTCTTAATCCACATTTGCCAAGAGGGCTGAGAAGAGGTTATCGAAGTGTTGCCAGCTTAGAGCTCAGGCAGCTCCAGAAGGCACAAACGTCAAAGAGGAGATGGCAGCAACTCTTACTCATTTCTTCCTTCTTCCAGTTTTGCTCCTTCCATCACCTGCAGAAACAACCTCATTACTTTCATCTTTCAAGTGCTTCCTGATATATTTACCTTTTTTCCTCCTTTCAACTTTTCATCTTGCTTTATGTCCAACCATTTCAGGAGCTGAGGGGGAAAAAAAAGAAAAGTAAAAAACCAAGACCCGAGGGCAGAAATTCTCTAGGTCACCAGGAGAGAGATGTTATTTTATGATTCAGTGCTTATTTGTACTGTTGAGGGCTGGCTTTAGGGACTTAATGGAAATCAGACACATTTCACCCTGCCAGTTGTGCAGTCTTACTTCTGTTTTTCTTGTTTATGTGCAATGGTGGGGCCATGGTTACTATATAGCTCCTTTAAGGCTAAAAGGTGACTTTTCAAGCTGCAGTCCCTGCAGAAAGGCTCATATGAAGCATTCCAGAGAGATGATGCCTTTGAGGCACCAGAAGCTTTCCCACACTGCTCCTTATGCATAAGGAGAAATGACATTTGCTACTCCTGCCAGGGCTGGGAGCTGGCAAGTGAGCTGCACTGGGTGGATAGGCTCCTGGGGCATGACAGAGCCAGGGAGATATGGAAGAAGGAGAAGGCACGAGAAAGCCATGGGCTTACTCTTCCTTGCCCTCCACTTTCTGCATCTGCTTTCCTCAAAATAGTGGGAATTGCTGCCTTGTTTGCTTCCCGGAGGGGAAAGAGCACAAAGCTGTGAATGGCAGCTCAAGGGAAGAAGCATCTAATCTGGACCTCACTCGCAAGCTGCTGCGGTGCACAAATCCACACCAGGAAGGCTCAGAATAGTGTCCGGTATGTTAGATCAAATACAGCCTGTCCTGGAGAGAGGGGAAAGGGAAGACTAGATCTGGAGTCCTTGGGTGAGCTGAGTGTGGGCTCTAAAGGCAAGTTGGAGGAATTTATTTTGCCATTGCTCTGAGCAGGAGTGAGGGGTGCTTGGGGAGTGTTTCTGACCTGGACATCTCCTTAGTGCCAACGGGAGGGATGGTGCATCATCATCCTCCGGCTCACAATGGGCAAATGCTGGCCTGAGGCTGCAGGGTTTGGTGCTACAGGGCCCTTTCAGAGACACTGATGCAGAAATGAGCTGCATAGAGGGAGCCTGTGTTCTGTAATGTGGTTTCTAAAGGAGCTTCCATAACACAGAGGCTTTCATCTTTAGACATTTTCTGCAATATTATGGGACATACTTCTAAAGTGTGATGTATCTTTGCTTTTGAAAGGTTCTCTGCATAGTGCTTCCACTCAGCTTCAATACACAAATGCAGAGTTTGCAAATGCACATGACATACCTGCATATTCCTTTGCCTTTTTTTTTAAAAAAGATGTCATCTTTCTACAGTTTTGTTGTGTTTTATTTTTACTAAAATGATTATCCCTGAGCAGAGATCTAGACATGATTACATTTTTTTTTCTATTTCTGTTTTACAGTTCTTGTTATGACAGCAGTTGCTTTCAGTTCTGCAATGAATCAAAATACATCTGAGATTACATGTGTGTTTATCAGCCAGAAGGATGAAGGTTCAGGAACACCAGAGACATCAGTATCTCCTGAGGTAATCTCGTAAAGAACGAGTTGCTTATAAAATATTCCTGTCCATTCCAGAAATACCTTCCCAGAACCTTACAACACCCTAAACCTTTAGGCTGTGGGGATGTCACAGTCAAAATAACGAGGGATAGGCCAAATATGACTACAGAAGGTTAGAGGGAAATACATATCACAATTCATACTTTGAAACTGTAAATAGATAAGTAACAGTTTTCTCTAAAACTTATTTTTTAATTGCTGCCTCAATGCTGTCTCACATCAGCATGCCTGAATATTGCTGAATATTGCTGGAAATGTATCAATGTAAAAAACTATGCACCTTTAAGAGGGGATTGCCAAGGCCATGGTGTGAACCGGTGGTCTGCCACAGTGTGTGTGCGCCACGGCTGCTGGGGCTGATAGGGAAGCTGCACCGCCCCCTATTCCAACCACCAAGGCCCATAAACCCCTGCCTGGTCTAAACCTTGACTGAGACACCAAAGCTGGATAGGGAATCAAATACAATTTTTTTTTCTTCTCTTCTGACTAAAATGGCAGAAGGCCAAGAAGAGGTGGTATACAACTAAATTATAAAGCAGTTGAGACCTGCGATTAAAATATTTCCTGAGGATTCTTGTTTCAAGTTAGTCTTATGAAATCTTTTTCATTCCTGGACAAATAAATCAATAATTCCGATAACAAATTAAGGTATAGCAGTCAAAGCTGTGCTGTCCTTGTATCAGACAAAGGAGAATATGGCTGTTATCCCTAGATACTTCTCAGATCAAGGGAAAGGACAAAGAAGGAGCAAAGAATGGGAAGAACCAACTGGCTAAGCACAGTGCAGGGCAGAGGATGCAATGAACTCCGTCCTTTCATAAACTTACACCAGATAAATTTCACCCACCAAAGTAAGGGAGACATTTAGGGCTACTCTTCAGATGGAGCTATTTACTTGCCAACTTTTGCTGCAGCTAAGCTTAGAGACTCATTAATCCATTGGTGGTTTTCAGAATGACTGTGGAATATTCTCTTTCTGTTTGAGATTCTCCTTTAGCTGTATGCAACGGTAAGGAAATGAAAGGTGTGAAGGCGCCCAGCCCAAGCATTCCTTGCCTAGTAAAGCCCCCAAGGAGTTGAGGAGCAGTCCAGCCAGATAATGCAGTGACAAGCAGTGGGATGCTAAAAAAAAAATTCTGGTCCTGCTTTTGCATTGAGGTCACAAATAGAAAGGTCGTATTATAGTTCTGTGTCTTCCTATGGATCCACATGAAAGGAAACAAAAATGAGAGTAAAGAATAGGCTATATCACTAAGGGAAATTATCATGTTTCTGGCTAAAATTGTTCTGTGATGTCTGGCTAGAGAACAGAATTAACTAATTCAACAGGAATCCTGTAGTGTTTCCTCCTGCAGTAGAATTCAACATATTTATGAATAAGTTTGACAATAGAAATGAAAAAAACCAAAACCAAAACCAAACAAAATGAAGGTATGATGAAGGTGTTATTTCAGTATAATTTGTATTCATATTTGGGCATTATGAGGCATTGTCAATTTATGAAAGCTTTTCCAGAAGAGCATCCTTTCAAAATATTTGAATGCAAAAAAGCAAATAAAGGTAATTGCTAATAAATACATAACAATCTGTCCTCTTGCATTGCAGATCTCTAACATTTTGGAAGATCTTGGGTGTTATTTGAATTCTCAAGGAACAGAGAACATCTATGAACCAACTAAAAGTGTGGAAGTCAATGTGTTTGAAGATATTGAATTAAGAGTGATAATGAACATTTCAGAGATCATTTCATGCTTTTGGTTCTTTAAAGAGAGCAAAGCTTGTAAACCTTCATTGGACTCGGAGAATCGGTAAGTCAAGGGACGTACTGGATCAAAGAACCTTTAAGACATCATTTCTTTTATGATGCAAATGGAATATTTTCTGTGACTGTGTTTGCATTTAATTTCATGTTATGCGTTCTCTTTTTAAATCTTCTAATCTTTCTTAACTGTTGTCACCCAGCAGCACATTGCTGATTGTCATTTAGACACATATACACATATGAATCTTAAAGCCAAAAATAGTTTGAAATCAGCTCGTTCTTTTAGTTTGTATAGCATCATGCATGGGGGTCTCGAGGGACTTTCTGACATTGATCAATTTGAGCTTTGCAGTGCTTATGTGAGGCAAATATTGTGATTTTATAGTCAAAAAAACTGAGGCATGGAGAATTATGTGACTTGTTAGGGTCACACTGCAGATCAGGAAGAGCACCAACAACAGCATCCTCATTCTCACAGCCAAACCTGGGCTGGAACCTGAGGATGGATTATTGCCTCCCCCTGCAAAACATGTGGGATGGGACTGTAGGTAAAGCATTTCCCTGTGGACCTCCCCAGCTGTCCTAAGCTCAGGAAGTCCATCCTTCCCAATGCTCAGTGTTAAGCATGTGCTTGGGTACCTGTGGTTGTAAGTTCCTACGTGCTGCTTGTGTAGGAAGATACATGATGAAAACACTTCAGGCTGAAGGGCGCTATGTAAATAATGAATACTAGTATCTCTGAAGTGTTTTTGCAAGAGCTAAAGAGCTAACATTTTATTGTGTCTGCTGCATATCACCTTCTAGATAATAAATACAGCTTTATTTTCTGTTTTATAGATATGTTACGTCTTTGGCTTTTTCCCGAATAAAAGAAACACAAGCTGGAAAATACATCCTCTCAGTCATAAGTAAAACCGGCAATTACACAGTAGTTGTGCCTGTTCTCATCCGAAGTAAGTATAACTCAGGTGAAAGGGGTCACTCCATCAATAGGTTCAAGGGGAGAGGCTCAAGTTCAGTCAAAGCAATGAAGCTGTTGTGTGATGCATTTCAAGCATCTTCCTAGATTTGCATAGGACTTGGGGCTGTCTTCAGAGACTGAAGTCAAAACCACAGACTGTGTGAGAGTCAGCTTTTGCTAGTCAATAAACCATGCAAATGAACAAATAAAGATGTCAATGCGCAGCAGCCCTCTTCTCCTCTATGAGAGATTCCCCTCTGTGCCAAGAGGGACAAATCAAGGGTGGCTTTTGTGTGCTCTCAAAGCTCGCGGGCTAGATTTGTTTGCTTGCATCTTAACATATTTATTCTCGTTGTTGCCAGCTGGGCTGTTATCTGGACCAGATCAGGACATCCCTTTTATATTCTGGTCTCTGGCGCTCCTAAGTCACGCCTTGTCCTACTCTGCCACTTCTCCGCCTGTGCCTGCCGCTGGGTCTCTGCACTTCTCACACAGCTTTTCCTTTCGCAGTTCTGTGGGCAGCAAAAGGCACCACTGAGGGAAGGGGAAAGACAAGGTCCTCTTCTCAGTGCCAGCCTTTACTTGTTCATTGGGTTTTAACACATCAGTACTGCAGCTGCTCAGCACAAGGGTGCCTGAGAAGCTGAGATTTTAACTGCTGTTAAACGCTCATGAGAGAGCACATGCCAGGTGCGACTTTTTGAAAGGCTCACAGTGGGAGCAGATTTGATTGAATTTTCTCAAGGACCACACAAGAGAAATCTCTGATGCAAAGGCAACTGCTGCAACAAAGTTCAAGCTTCTATTTCTAAGTAGGGGTGTCCAAGAACATCTGACAAAAAAAAGACCCGCGTTGACATGATTTTTTTTTAACAGAAGAGAAATACCATATTATTTTGTCTGGAAAGGGCCAAATTTAAAGATAAAATTAAAAAATGTAAAAGAAATTTCAAAGAAAAGAAAGTAAAACATCAATCCAAGCAGCTAAGACTGGCAAAGTTAGGACCAAACCCTTCTAGAGACAGGTTTAATAACATGCATCGTTACTTGCCTCGTTTTTAATAAACTGTGACTAATCAACATTTTTTATTCCTTCTTTATTTGTTTTTAAAATATTTCTTCTGTTTGATTTTTTTCTCTCTCAGGTGTCAGAAGTGTCACCTCCAGTCTCTCCTTGTTTTATTTGAAGGCCTATTGCTTGTCTCAATTATAATTTTAACAGCTTCATTGAAGGGAGAGGGTATTAAATCTTTAATTAAAAATTACCTTCTCTACTATATCAATTAGGCTTTAGAGGTAAAAAATGTTATTACACGTGCAAGCAAGAGTAGTTTGAAACAGTCTCGATAAAGATCTTTTCCATATCAATTGCTTGGATTGCATTCTCTCTGCTCCTGTGAATCTAATATCATAATTACATCTCTCATAAAATCCTCCAGGCTAGATGTGAACCCTTCAACTGAGATGTGAATCTCTATAGGTAAAAAAAACCTTCTAGGCCCAGCTTGTAAGAGATAAATGAAGAAATAAATTAAAAAGCCAGGAGTATTAGTTTCACCTTAGCATGCCACCTTGCAGTCAATGGAAGCATGACTCTAAAGAAAATGTCGCTCTTCTGTGTAGAAGCTGTAATTTCACTGTAAGATGACCTAAAACCAGACTCGGTGCTTTTCATTTTGAGTCAAATCTTTAGCAGTTTTAATAATACATTAAATTTTTGTGCTTGGTCCAAGTCTGCGCCTGAGAGGTTCAGGGGGCTGGGAGTTGTCTAGGAACCTTTTTTCCCTGTGTTACAGATATAGGATAGAGAAGTCTGCTGGTTATCAGAAGTCATTATCACCCGTTGTTTTTCCACTGTGTATCTGATCTGACTGAGTAGTATGCAACGATCCCATTTTGTGTAGAGACTTTGTAGTCTCAACAGATACTCCACCAAAGGCCACGGCCTTGGGAGGTGATTTCGAAAGGTATCTGTGCTCCTGCCCAGTGAAATGAATAGCAACCACAGCAAATTAACACCTTTCGGTATCAGTTTCAGGATTATCCTCTGGTACATAGAGGCAGGCCTTTGATGGGGGGTGGGGGGAGGAGCTGTGCATTTAGCAATCAAGGCTGAAAAGCTCATGAGACCAACCCACAATATCCCTAGGGCAGAATCATTTTCTATTCCCTCAGTGTTGAAACCTCCTGAAACAAATTACAGCTCTGTAACTTCATGTACTATGAAATGAGCAAAACACTGTTTCAAAATTATTTCAGCATTCCTAAATATTTGCATGATTTTTAACAGACAAACCAGGCAAACCCTATTTCAGGAAAAGGGAAAAATCGGATGCTATTGAGTGCAGATCTGAGAGCTACCCCCAGCCCTCTATGGAGTGGATATTTTGCAAAACACCTGAAAAGAGGTATGGTGTATGTTTATATGCATGTTGAATCTCTAGACTGAAAGTTTACCATCTTCTGAAGAAGAAAGGGGAGGCTTTATACTGCTTAGTGTGCCTAGCAAGCTGCAGAGATAACTGAAGAAGAGCTTTTGTGTCAGAATTTTTGGAAACGGGCTCTGCTGGCTTGCACACCCATGTGCTGGTTGAAAACCTGTGTCTGCATGATTGACTTTTGGAGTGCTGCACCACATTTTTCTTAGAAATTTTGGCTGTTGTGCTCTTTTGGAAACTTTCAGCTCTTGACTTGGAAAAAGTTATTCCAGATTCTACTATTTTGATGTCACCAGAGCAAATCAAAGGTATCTTGTTTCCCTCTAGTTTTTCACAATTTTTGGAAATATGACTGCATTAGAGCTGGGAAGATGTTAGAAGCAATCATAATTTTCCAAGCTAAATGATTTTTTTTTCCATTCTATTAACATATAAAGTTGATTCTATTAACCACAGATATAATGGCTTTCTCTCCAGCGTGGCAGTTTGGGATCTGGGTCTCCTAATGGCCGCTAGATTTGCAGCAGCTCCCACCACCAGGAATTCAGAGATGTGGTGTGAAAGCTCAACCTCTATGATTTCACTGTTGTCCAGATTTTAGTCACAGCATTACCTGTCTATGAGCCAGTTTGAGCATATTCAGGTCATTTCAGCTCATATTTCTGCCTAGGCTGTGAGATTTTTATTTTCTTATCTTCACCTTTCCTAGTTCCTTTTTATTCAGCTATGTAAGATCCAGTTTTCCCACTATTGTTTGCATATTCTCATGGCTTGGAGATTTATCAGATTTATTTGCTTGAGGTTAACCAAATGAGTCAATGAATAATTATGCTTGTAATTGCAGTTGCCCTGATAAAATGCATGAAGACACTGGGGAAATAGGTAGCATACAGAAGGTACAACATGAATTATTTCAAACTTATATATGGTGCTGTGCAGTTAATGACCTGGGCAGAGAATGCACCAGCCTCTTTACAATAGGTAACTTCCCTCTAAGGTTTACTTACATGCGATCTGCATCCTGCCGCTGAACTTAGTTGCACTACTCATCTAAGTACGCTTTCTGGGCTAAGCTACTTGTTTGTATTCACTGGAGCAAATCTAACAGTGAATATGATTGCTCTGTCTCACGTTTAAACGCTAAATTCTAATAGCTATTTGTGGTCTCTCTAAAAAATGTCTTGCCCTTCTACATTTTCTAAACATCTGTTTTGTTTTTCTGCATGCTTTTAGGACTGTGTTGCAGTGAAACACTCTTAAAGTGTTCTTAAATATATAAATTTATAAATAATTATAAATAAACATACTAATTCAGGTTTGTTTGTCTGTTTTTTTAAATAAACCTGACCTGAGCTAAACTCTGTGCTGACCTGTGCCCTATAGATATCTTGTAAATTATGACAAAATTTGGTTTGAGACATCTAAATCCATCAAATTTACTGATTTCATGATTAATGAGTAATTTTCCCAAATTCTAATTTTCATTACTATATAATAATGGATGTCTATACAGCATTAGAAGAAAAAATGTTGATCTAAATGAGCATTTTTCTGGGCAAAGTGACAGTTGTTGTTTCAGTGACAATATTTTGATTTTGTAGATTTAAATGAAAAACAAGCAGCACCTTTACCTCAATTACTTCTTAAAGTCGGGGAACCATTGCTGATCAGATGCAGAGCTGTTTACCGTAACTATAAATTTGGAATAAAATTATCTTTTGAAAACAAAGAAGTTGAGCAGGTAAGAAGACAAGGCATATTTTAAAATAGGTAATATTGGGCGCTATCAACTGATTGAATGGGAATCTCTGTTGAAAATTAGGATCGCCAGTTTGAAGGATTAGAATATCAAACAGATCACTCGGCAATTCGGATCCAGTATGCATTTGCTTCAGCGGCGGGAAGAAGCGATAGTGGACATTATACCTGTTCTTCTACAGTTCATCTGAACCAAACTGCTTTGGTTACAGTTTTAGGTAATTCCAACCCCTGGTGTTAATTTTGTCCCTTGGTTGGTTGTTTTGCTTTGTTTTCCATGCGGCAGTTCTTGGCTTGCAGGTATGCAGCGTATGTTTTGTAGTTCCTTTTCTAAGGAAAAATTCTGTTTGCACTTACTGGCAGTCCAGGAAAGCCAAGAGTCATTCTGGTACCTGAAGATAATCAACCTTTTCTTTATATTGCTTTTCAAATAATTCCCATTAAAAGACAGTACTTGTAGAAGTGAAATGAAATGGCACTGTTTAGAGGTCTAGTCTACATGGTTGTTTCAATAGTATCTCTAGAAACACAGGCTGGGATTCATCTGATGTTATTGTAGGTGATTCTCAGCCAGTGTGACGCAAAACCATAGTGACTTCTTGTGGGGACACAAAGCTATAGGGTCCCCAGGGGGCTATGCCTTGGGCTTCCTGGGCAGGGGTGAGTAATGTAGTTGTGTAGCCCTTCTCTGTGCCACCAACTCAGATGTAGGCAGCTGCAGAGCAGATACAAACAACTAGAGGTAAAGCACTGCACGAAACACCGTTCTGGAGCTGCTCGAGAATATAAAATGCATGACCTGCCCTGCATGTTCAGCTATTAATGCTCCGTGTATTAGTTTGGACAGAGTCAGGAACGACCAGTGACTGGTTTCAACTAATGTGAGACAGAAATGTCCTGCTGTGACTCCAGTATGGGTTTGGAAAAGCTGCAGCCATGGCCTCAGCCTCCTCCTCACCATTTGCTCCCACTCCATCTCCCTTCACTCACGTACAGCACCTCCACCCCTCCTTTGCTGCACTTTCAGAGGTGGGGAGGTAAGGCAGAGGTTCTCGTGGCCTCTGCTCTACTGTTTTTTATGGTCCCTTCAGGTGCTTGTTGCTGTTATACAGAAAAAAACAGCTAGAAAATCTGTACCAGGCCTGACCTGGGTCCACCAGGAAGGAATCGAACAGTTGGAAGGTTCCTGGTGGCGGGCTCTCCCACTCGAAACCCAGAACAAATGAGAAATGGCCATTTCCTCTTATGGTGGGGGAGTGACTGACAAGTGGCCATTTGAGTTTGCCAAATTTTTTATGGAAAGTAAATCTGGGGAAGAATTTTAGCTCCAAAAGCTGTGGAACTGGTAGCAGAAAAGAAATGAAAACTTTTGTGTTAATGGAGAACGTAAGCCCAGAGAGATGATGAATGGTGAGTGCTGACAGAGCTGGCAAACTGCTATGCAGAAGTGCTGCTGCAGCTGTGATGGATCTGAATGAAAACCTGAAACTAGAGAGGCAACTACTCCAGTGTTATTGTTTGTTCTGCCTCTCTCCTGCTTTCCAGGCACTGAAGGGAACCATCCTCCTAACACCAAGCTACACAAGGCCTGAAAATTTAAAAAAGTGAAAGCATACCAAAGGAAACCTCATTCTGTTTAAGCAATTCTGTAAAAGCCATCGGTGTTGAAGTTAGTCCAGAACAGCCTCAACTGCAAACCTTGTTTCTCAGATGGAAATAATATACAAATAGGCATAAGTCTGGACATAAGGCATAAAAAGGAAAGCTGTAGTTAGGACCATGCTGCTGGAGTAGGCACTGGGAGTAGTTTTCTGACTGGTGTGCCTGGAGTTGGAATCTGTAGCCCTGAGAACAAGGTGCTCTGAAGCACTCGCCACGCGTTTGACCTTAGATGTAGTTGCTCTCAGAGTTTACAACACCTAGGCTAGGAATGGTGAGAGACTTGTCCCGGTCTCTTCAGAAATTACTTTCCCAGTGCAATATCCTCTTTTCAGCTTCTGCCTACCACTGAGTGGGAAGTTCTGTCATCATTTACAATAACCAAGTATGATACCTGGGCATTTTTTCTACACACATTTTCTTAGTAAACAGGAAGATAGGGGTAAGGGGTAGTGTAGAGGTAGGGCAAAATCCTCTTCTTTCTCAGTACTGGTGCCCAGTTCAGAAATAGTGGCTTCTTGGATCCATAAAATATCAGGTGTGAGTATGTGTCACATTAACAGGGGATATTTGAGTCACTGTCCCTGGAAGGCTGTATTTCTGAGTGGGGTATTTTTTGACTGTGGTACACCAAGCTACGATGATTGCCTGTACCCTCCTTAATACCCCTTATGCCAACAAAACTTCTGAGGGCTCATTGGCTTTGCTGATGAAAAAATCTGTTTGTTTACTTACATGGTGGATTAAAGAGCGGGGATGTTGTCACACCTAGCTAACAGCCATGCTTCTCTCTCCAAGGTTATACAGGGATGTCCTGTGCTTCTGATCCACCCCAGCCTCTAGCCTAAGGTATTAATGACAACCATTTTTGGTGTGAATTTGTGCTAGCATCCCAGGTTCAATTTCAACAGTGATATAGATACAGATTTCACTCAGTTGTCCATATCATAGGGTAGCAGTTTCTGAAATGATCAGTGTCCTACCTTTAAACCATCCCTGTGCATGAGTCAGCACCCATAGCTACACTGGGAATGGTCGTGATGTAAATTAACCAAGAGAAAACTGATTTGGTTGGCACATACTGCATTGCCTGGGGAGCCTGGCTGGCATAACTACATTGATAGCTGGTCTTCTAATCTTTAGTAATGCCTTGCAGCCAGACAGCTCTGGTTTGCTCTTTGCTAATTGACACTTCACCAGCTTATCCCATCTTGTGTAGCTGGTCAGGTCAGGCAAGGTGATTGGGCCACTTTAGAGCACAACAGAGATCATGCCAACAACTGCAGCTGCAAGGCTTTTTGTTTCTGCAGTTCTTATGCTCGATTTCTACCAGTGTTGAATAAAGAATTTTTAACACTACGCAATCTTGATGCTATTTTGCAACACATGTTAGGTTTAAAGCAACAAATAAACAAATAAGATAAATACAGAGACTTGAAAGCTTTGATTCCAGTCTCAAGAATTTCATCTCACCTCTCTGTCGTTACTGAATAATCATGTTCATGGTTTCTCTGGCAGAAATACACTTAAACCTGCCCAAAAATGATAAGCCAAGCAATAATGTGCTATTTTCTTTCTCCTTCGAGAAAGAAACTACTTTTTCTGAGTTGTTTTCCAGAGAAATGGCATACCCTGCTCCAAGGTCCTTGTGTGCACTCTGAAGAAAGCCTTTACTCTTGGCTGGTTGTGTTGTTAACAGTACACACAGAGATGACCTCTGCCTGGAAGGATGAGGTCAAAAGATTATTCAAAAGATGAAGGTCCAATTTATAAAACCAATAAGCCATTAGTATCAAAAACTAGGAGAACAATCATGAAAAGAATTGCTTCTTGTTTTAAAATACTGAAATGTTTGCAGTTTATATGGGAGTTTCCAGATAGTATTTTTCAAACCAGTAAGCTAGACAGAGGTAAAACATGCCAAGCAGAATATAGGGTTACAACCAGAAGAAAAACACTCAAAAGGAAAAACCCAGTCCGGCAATATTTCTACAGTGCAGTTTTTCACCATGTGGCTGATTAAACACTGGCACAAGTTTCCCAGAGGTTGTAGAGTCTACTTCCCTGGAGATACCCAAACTCAACTGGACATGGCTCTGAACAACCTCATCTAGTTGGACCTGCTCTGAGCAGGAGGTGGACTAGACATCTCCAGAGATCTCTTCCAAAGTATATGATTCTGTGATTTTTACAGAGCTGATCCTAGCCCCACTGATGCCTTTAGGACAGCCTCTTCCCACATATGTCTGCTGTTCAGTCTCCTTGGGTGGCATTTATTTCACTTCGTGAGACATCTAGCCCCAGCAATGACTTTGGTTCCTTCAGCAGTCAGTGTCAAGAAACAGGTATTTCCAGAAGCAGTTCAGTACATCTTTGTTATCTTCTATTTTAGGATGGGATACATCTAGAGATGCCTGGCTCATTGCACTGAGTTTATCAGAGGTCCAAACAAGTAGCTTACATGGGTCGCTGAACTTCAAACAGCTCCATTAGGTGAAACTAATCCCACCCTAGCAGGGCTAGTACAAGCAGCTCATGGTTCACACACATCTTCAAAACACTTTTTCATGTTGCTGTTCTCTTGCATCAAATATGTCTAATTTAGATGGAGAAATAAAGGAGCAGTTACAAGACTCATTTGCAAAATCTTCAGCTTATTTCAGGGAAGGAGAAACAACTACTATCAACATCTGATTATGCTGGTGGTGCCACCTGGCTTTGTTCCCTGTTAGAGGAAAGCCATGAGATGCAGCTGTTAACACCTGGAACACACACCTAAAACAAACCAAATAAATAATGGGAGTGTTGGCCCTGTGGCTCTGTAGGGTGCATGGGGGAGAAATGTCGAACCATTTTGGAAGGGCTCTGGTCTGACCAAAAATACAACTTTCAGTAGGCTCAGATCATTTGTCTGCAGCTGAACACAGTGACATCATTTCAGTACTATTTTGAAGCATTATCTTATTTTGCTTAACAGGATGCCTTTTGTGATGTAACATGGTGCTTTTTTTTGCTTGTGATAACCAAAATGAAAAACATACAGATGTCAAAATTCCTTCATTAAGCAGTCCAGCCTTTGTAATATAATATCAATATTTTCTTTTTTTTTTTTTCCCAGAAAAGGGATTTATAAATATAACCAACTCTAAAGAAGATTTTGAAATTGGTGAGGAAGAGTTTTGCTTCGAAGTTAACTTTACAGCTTATCCACCAGTTAGATGCATGTGGCTATTTTCCCAAAAAATGTTTCCATGTAAACAAAGTTACAGTGTGGATGGACGCAGGTACTTGAGTATTTTGGAATAATTTGATATAATAATGTTTCCTCTTCATTTCTCATTTGGACTGCTTACTGTCCATGTTTTGTACTTTCTTTGTGTTTTTAAAATGTGGATGGGCCACGTGATGAAGCCGTGTTAACAGAAGGCACTCAAACATTATTTTGGCTTTCAACAGCAGTTCATGTAGATAACTTCTAGAATCACTTTATTCTCCATGTTATAATAAACCCTTTGGTAAGTTATGCATCTAGCAACCCTTTAGTTTATATGCATTTTGCCATTCCCTTTCTCTCTGACATAAATTTTCAGTTACAGATCCGTTGCAGTTTTCATACTGGATCACAAGTTCTACATGTTCCCCTTTTGTCATTCTGTTCTTGATGATGTTCCCAGTGTCTTTCAAACTGCTCAAATCAAGTCCAGGGCCCTGTAGTTTCCCAGGCCGCTGTTAGGTCTGTTCGGCTCTGCCTCTGCCACAGAAACATACCGTTCTGCTCATTACCCAGGTCATGTATTCTTCCACTGCTGCAAAACATGTTTTGAATAAACCTGTTAGTTATCTACCTTTTCTGTTATTTCCTACAATGAAGTTCTGGCATGAATCCTGTTTAAGGCTAATGTTTTCTCCATTCCCTAGGCTTTCTAATTTCTTGATAACATTATCTAATTTCCTTCAGTTTCTTTCAGAGTAGTCCCATGGCTTTCAAGGTAACAGCTCTTATTCACCTCAATGAAAATGAAGCCAAGCTGCTCTTTTGAAGTTTTAGCTTTAAAACCAAGCAGGACCTAGGCAGGAGTTAATGCGGCTGCACTGATTTCTTCTCATATTCTTAAAACCTCTCTTAGCATCTGGATAAAACTGTGTTACAGCCTTGATTACACTTTTTATTATTTCTTTCCTTAGTATTTTGGTACACTCAATTTTATATGCTAGCGTGTCAAGTCATCTTTGCAACAGACTGGCCTTTTCATCTGCATCAGATGGTGTATTGGAGTCAGACCTTCACGAAGTTCAGAGACAGCTCAGTTCAGATTAGTAAATTGTCATCTCCTGGCAATGGCCACAGGAACTCTGTCCCTGCCGATAAAGTGAGGGCTGTCAGCAAACTTTGATAGCATTGGGTGGGTGTTGGTGACTAATCTGCAATGCCTGACATGGGCTAGGCAGATCTGTTCTTTGTGGTCAAGACTGATTTTGGAAATGAGGTCTCAGGGGATGGCCATGAACATTTGCTCATCCTTGTCCAATAGGTACCTCCCTCCAGCTGATAATGCCGAGTTGATTTGCTTTGCAGCTGGTATGGACCTCTTCTCACTGCTTGTAAGAGTAGGAGTCGGTTTTGCTTGGATGATTGACAGCTGGTGTAAATTCAATCCAGATAAGAAGAAGGTGCTACAGACTGAGCCAACAATAACAATTTTGAGAACTCTTGAAATAGCTTAGGTAACCCTCATTAATCGGTAAGGTGCATTTGCTGGTGGCCTGGGATTTATGAGTCACTTCAGAAAGCCTTTGCAGCCAGAAGTGGCGGTTCCTGCGTGCTGATCACCACCTGCCGGACGGGAGAAAGTCCAGCCTGTGTCCCTGGAGCCGTGCACCCCGGGCTGGCTCAGCCGCAGCCAGCCCTGCACCAGCCACAGCCATGGCCACGGCCGCCTCACTGCCCCAACCATTGCTGGAGCTTGGTCTGAAGGCTGCTTCAAACAGACAACTCTCAGCCATTCATATGACTATGCTGTTGATTAAATACTTTTTTTTTTAAATTTTCATTTTAGGTAGTTATACTTTGCATTTACTTATCATTCTATTTATTTTATGGAAAAATACAGTTGTGGGAAAAATACATGTATTTGGTGATTATTTCATTGGACAAGTACATTCTTCTGTACAAACATCCCCCACAGCTATCCAGTTTTGGTTGAATACTAGCATTGAATAGACACATCTCACCTGAGGAAAAAGAGTAGGGATAGATATTTCGTTCAGTTTGAAGTGTCCAGAAGCAGCAAGGGATAGGGAGGTCAGGAGATTCTGCCTACAGGCTGTAGCACCGCAGATTTCAATGTGATTTTAAAGCAGAAGGTTTCTCAAAACAAAACAAAAAAGGTCATCACATACCTTAATGTATTGAGTCTATTTTAGCTGACTTCTGTGTAATCCTGTCTCCCAACACTTCTACTTTATTCCTTTCATATCCTTTTTCATTTCCTGTTTTTCTCTTTTTTTGATTTCTGCCATTTCCTTATCAAATTGTTCCTTCTGATTATAGATCATATTAAATTTTATTAATTAACTCTGTCCCCTTCTTTAGCTATTAATTTCAAGTCCCAGGGATTCATCTCTCCTGTCAGTGCCCTTACATGTTTTCAGAGATTCCTTCAGAATTTCCATTTTCTATTTGCTTTTGCTGTCTCTCTGTTTTAGCAAACTGCTGATTTTCACTTCCCTCCTAAGAGCAAATGAGTTTTCATACACAGAATGACCTCTGTTAAATTTACAATATTTATCTCACATGCCCTTATATTTTCAGGTATCAAAGACACTCTTTTTTAATTATTTTCTCATTATTTCATTAGGATTTAATCCTTCAGACCTAGGATTTCAAAAGCAACAAATGATGTGTGGTTTCTCCTGCCTTCAGTATCCATTTTGAGGCAGCTTAAAAGGGGTCTGATTTTAAAAAGTCCCTGAGTTCAGGGACATCTTTAAGGCCACTTCAGATGAGGACATTCAAAAGTCAGTAACTATATGGAGGTGTTGCCTTAGTCAGAAGGCAAAATTACCAGTGGCTTCAATGTGAGTTTTCTTGCTTAAGAATTGCAAGGTGATACTTGGTGTTCCAAGCTCGTTACTGCTTTCTCTTACTTTGCAAATTACTGGTATATGCTGTCATTCTTCTGTCTGCTTCAAACTCCCTGATATGCCTGCTTGCCTTTACCACTAAAGTTGAGCTGGGGGCCTCCAACCCAGTTTTCCTTGAGCAGTCTGCCAAAACATCTGCCCCCAAAATGCCAGCAACTAAACCTAAGAGGAGATTTTCTTAAGTGCTCTTCTAACATTGGTGAGTTGCAATGGCTGCCATTTAAATATGACAATCATTCTGACAACAATAACCTAGTCAAAAGGACAGAAATAGGATGACATCTCTGTAAGATGATATATTCCCTTCTCCCTGCCTCATCCCATGTCCCATAAACCAGTGATTCAACAGGTCAGTCGTCCAGGAATCTTTAAGTCTCTGCAGTCCTCCATTGTTAGCTTCTGCCCAGGGAATTGTTAGAGCCCTCCCTCACCACTTCCATTGTCACAAGCCATTTCCTGCATGGTTTGGGTCTTGGTTTGCTGCCGTCACCATAGGGGTTAGTAGGAGGCTGGCCTTCCTCCTGCAGAAACATCTTGATGGTTGGTGCTTTGTCTCATTGATAATGAACTTCTGATGATGATCTCATTTCTGAGTTTCTGTCAGATCTTTCCATTTGGAGAGGTTTATCTCATGTAATCCTAGCTGTCATTGTTATTTCCTAATACTGTTTATCATTTCAGCTAGGAACTCCCATCAAAATCCTTTGGAGAGTAGAGAGTTTCATCCTTTGCAGGTCTTAGCATCTGTGCCAGGATATGTTATATACCTTGTCTTCCAATGGACTGGTAACAAAATCACAGCCTGACAGCCCAGATGCACTCCAGGAACTATGAGAAAAATTGCAGAATGAAATCAATACTGCAGGAAAAAAATATCCTCTTATCAAAACAGTTACATTCTGGGGTTTATATTCTCTAATGAAAAATAATTTAGTCTGGGTTCCTCATTAGAAGATGTTGAATTATTTCAAACGTATATATGAGACATGACTACATTTAAAATATTTTTCAAGTCAGTCTTTTGTCCTTTTCCTGTCTTTTCTTTGCTCCACAGCATCTCGTCAAAGTTCTGCAACCATCAGCACCAGTCTGGGATATATGTATTTTATGCTGAAAATGATGATATGGTCATGACAAAAAAATTCACTCTGTACATGAGAAGTAAGTGAGAAAACAATCCCTGTGAAGATTTGGCAAAGTCTGGGATTTTGCCACTGATACAAATGGAGCTAATATGTTGCTTTTCCCTTGGTATTCCCCATTTCATTTACATAGATTTAGTGTTAAAAATGGAGGAGCGTGAGGCAAAAATGTGATTCTCTGTGCTGCACTACTGAAATCCAGGCACTGGGTCAGAGAAGGATGCTGGCTGCTTGTGGGTCATGTTTCTTGTGTTGGTTAGGGATAGAGAACAGAGGAAGGAGGAGGAAGTTATTAATTTTCTTTGTCTTCCCTTTGGTCTGCCATAAACAGAGAGGACAGAATATGAGAAATTAGTCATATACTAAGAAAATTAATACTTCTTAAGAAAACCACAAAGCCTAGGACCTCAGTAAAATACGGTGACTGTATTCTAACTCTACAGAGCCGGAACATATGTGACTGCTGTAGAGACCACATGAGATACACAGTGAGAGGAAACACTTATCCTCATCAGGTGTTAGCTTTCTATGGTGTGTTTATGTCATTTTTTTTTTCCTAATGGCATTTGTGAGTTAATGCAGTTAGTCTGGAGACCCTTTGGTTTGTGACACATATGTTAGGGCTGCACTGCCTCGTACGCCCCTGCCCACGATTCGCACACACGCACAGTCTTGCCCAGTGTTCTCAGTTATCTCAGTTCTGGCACGTGACTGCAGCATCTCACCCTTGCTCTAGGTCAGGGAGCATTATTTATTACATATTATTTACACAGGGATCCTCTGTGCACATTTTATACAAGCTGGACACCCAGAACTGGGGTGTCAGGGGAGCCCTAGGGCCGACTGCTTGCTCCRAGTCAGAAAAGCAGAAGTCAAGACTTCTGATTTTGGCTCTACCACTGTTTTGGTCTGGCTGTGCCCATACAGAGAAGTGGCTGCTCCCCTTGCCTTGCCCACACTGCTGTCCCACAGAACCGAGGCGCGGGGCTGGAGGAAGGAGGAGGACTGAGGGCTGCACCCAGCTCTCACAGTGACATGTGGGTGGGTTATTTTGAAAACACAGAAGCAGATCTTGGTCTCAGCAGATGTAGCATTGCCACATAAACGTAAAGGTTTTTGTCAGTGAAGTGCTGACAGAAATTGTCTTGTGTTATCTTGTTGCAGGAAAGCCTGAAGTAACGATGCAGTTGTTGTTCAAGCAGATCTCCTGCGTCGCTGATAGTTACCCTGCCTCATCCTGGGTTTGGAGGAACTGTCCTGAACTGAACTCATCCAAGTAAATAATTTTCCCTCTTTTTGATTCATTGCAAAGACCATATCTGAGGTATCCTTGGTTAAATGAACACTGGCCTGTGAGAAACTAAGTGTAAAATGCACCCTCAACCATTTGTACAAGGGGACATGTTGGCCCACTCCAGGGGAACCAGATCACCAAAACTAGGGAAAGTTTTCAATTTTTTTATTGGCATCAAATGAAGTCTATAAAGATCTGTATCTCAGGCTCTTTATGCTGAAATAAACCCCACTGGTTTTATATCAAGTGTTAGGTAGCTACAAAGTCCAATCTAAGTTTTTCTCTCGGCCTGTCAAACTTAGAGGGCATTCAGGGAATGCATTGGTTAATATGGGCTTGATTAATTGGTTAAGCTTTGGTTAATACAGCTGTTACAGTGACCTGTAACCAAAGCCAGTAAAGTCAGTGAGAGTGTTTCCAGTAAAGTTAGTGAGAGTGTTTCCATTTCCTCTGTTTACTTAGGGCAATGAGTCAGGCCCTAAAATTTCAAGAGATGCTGAAACAGCTTTGAGCTGTTTTATGAACTCTGCAGTTTTTATTTTAGATGTGCCAAAAAACTAATAATCCCACAGTGCAGAAGAGTACTGGGTCAAATTATCTTTTGGAAGGTTGTGGATAAAGCTCTAAGTATTTTAACTAGATATAAAAAAATTATCTAGACCATTTTCTCATCCATACCTCTGAAAAGGCTTCCTAACATCAATCTGTTTGTGCAGAAATGGAAGAGGGAAGAAAACATCCAGCTAGTGATTTTAAAATACTCCTTAAAACAGCTTTCTGGAAAGAAAATGCTGTGACATTTCTTTTCTTGGGAACTTCCACATGTAGAAGCTAGTACTATGTGTAGAGCTGAATAGATTTTATTTATTTACTTACCTCCTCATGTGGACAGTAAATTAGGCAGTAATTTGATGAATGATATAAAAGCTAAAAGTCAAAATTAGCTCTGTGTGGGCTTCCTTTCCCTCGAGTATAACGTTCCCTCTTTCTACATATCAGGTCTTAAATAAATCAATATGAGTCAATAACTGAGCCCAGTGTAGGAGGTAGGGAGCCCAGTTCACCCCCTGCTGACCCTGCCATGTCCATCACCAAAAAATGAGACTGGCAACTGCTCTGAAGCCTCACTGTAGCAGTGACAAATAAAAAACAAGCCCATCTATCCCTCCCTCCCTCCCTCCCTTCCAACACAGACGTAAGATATGTTTTGAAATATCCCACCTTCTCCCTTGGAAAATGCCACTGTGAGCCAAAAATCCAAACTGGTCTGCTTTCTTTTTCAGCTGTACAGAAGAAATCACTGAGGGGATTCACAACTACTTGCCAGAGAGGAGATCCCTGGGGTCATGGATTTCAAGCAGTACTTTAGATGTAAAGGAGACAGCAACAACCTTCTCCATTGAGTGCTGTGCAAACAATTCTGTCGGTTCAGCCTGCAAAAAGAGTTTCATTAACCTGTCAGGTACTCTAAGCCAGTACTTTAGCACAGGTTTTCTCAATTAAAGCTGGCGTGGTAGAACTTACAGTATTTTTTATCTGGCTAAATGGCTGACCATGCAATGGCATTGCAGGTAAAACACAAGCGCTGAGCGTATACAGTGTGGGAAATGCTGGGTGAATGGGAGACGCATGTCTCTCTTCTCTGGTCCCAAAGTGGGGGCCTCCTCCATTAAAATTAGCAGAAATTTCACACGAATAGGAAGTGCAGGATGGAGCCATGGCAATGCTGGGGTCTGTTTTTTTATTTCATCTTAGTAATCCCCACCTGAAACCTGGAGGCATCAGCTTTGGGAAGAGCTGAAGCCACTTTGATAGCTGGTGGCAGGTGTTGGCTCTTGTTCCTYTCTTGGAGGTCACTGTGGTGCTGCCAGAAAAGCCCATAGGAGCTCTCCTCACCCCATGGAGGTCACTGCATGCTCGAGCAAGAGCATGACTGAGCCAGCAGACCCACTCAAGGGACAGTCCTTGTCTGGGAAGCAGGAGTGAGTACCAGGGGAGAGACCTTCTTAAACTGCTGTAGGCAGGTGGCAGAAGGCTAAGCCCTGGTTTGGGAACTGCTGTGCAATCTCTCTTCTTGTCGAGGGCGTGAGAGATTCTTTCCTTGTTGAACAAGAAAGTCAATATGATTATTTGCCCATGCACTTTATACTTGTAACACCATATAAATTCCATAGGGCACAATATTTCAGTTACAGGGAACATGCTGTGGCACCTGGGAAGCATTTTGAAGCACCCAGATATTTGCAGTACAGAGATTTCCTTTGTCACGGATGAACAAGCTGTTTGCTGCTTTTGACTACAGCTGGCAGAAGCTGTGACCACTGATAGAGTTTGAGCATTTATGTTGAAATTACAATAGAAAGTAAGCATAATACTTATTCTCTTAGAAACTACCAGAATATGAGGGTAGGTTTCATGTAACACTCACCTACCTACTGGCGCCTTATAGTATGGTCTTGTCTTGCTAAGAGAGTTCCTGGCTGAGCAGCAGAGCAATGCTCTGAGCAGGTTGTGTACAGTCCATCCGCTGATAACTGGTGCTTTGGTATCTGATGTACATTGCTTGGGGGAAGGTACAGGGAGAGAAGGGAAACACAATGAGAAGAGGAATTGTTTATTCCTGTTTATGTTCACAATGTCCAATCCATGGATAACACCTCCGTGCACGTAGATTTATTAATTGGTGTAGCATTTTTTTGGAATGAAAACAGATGTTAGAATTACCCAGCACTTAACGCCTCCTGCCCAGCTCCTTGCTTTGCACATGGCTCCATCTCATTCCCTGTGCAGAGGCGGCTCAGGCGTGAGAGGACTGCAAACTGGCAGAACTGACCAAGCCACCGTGGGTTCTCCTTGCATCTTTAGCTGTACACACGAGCTCTGATTCAGTGAGTAGTAATATGTATCTCTTAAAGTTGCAGGAGCTGTTTCTTCCCCCCTGGACAATGCTGCATTCTATGTCTCTGTTGGATTTTTCCTCCTATTGATTGCTTTTTTGTTTGTATTCATTTTTCATAAATACAAAAAGGTAAAAGCAAACATAAATACCTACCCCTTCTTTTGTTCCTACCAGGCTGTTTCTTCTTCTCTAAGACTTATTCAACTTTTTTTTTTCTTCCACAGCAATTTAGATATGAAAGCCAGTTGCAAATGATTCAGATGATAGGCCCATCGGATAACGAGTACATCTACATCGACTTCAGAGAATTTGAATATGATCTCAAATGGGAGTTTCCCAGGGAAAATCTGGAATTTGGTGAGCAGTCCACAAGGCAACCCACAATGCTGGAGTAGTAGCCTGTGCTGTGGCAGCTGCAGATAATATTGGCATATTGTGTCTTGTAGGACAGGTCCTCGGTTCTGGGGCTTTTGGGAAAGTGGTGAATGCGACAGCTTATGGAATTAGCAATGCAGGAGATTCAGTCCAGGTCGCAGTCAAAATGCTAAAAGGTATGATAAACTCTGGGTGCCTTTCACAAGCAGTGATGTATTCTAGCAGCTCCAAAGCAGAAGCGGTGTTGGAAATCCCTTTATATACAGACTTGTAGCAGTTACACCTCACAAATGCTCAGTCTCAAAATCCTTTCAAAATGTTTTCAAAATCCTGTTTCAGTTTGGAAAGTATTGCTGAAGTACCTTCTTCCTGCAGCGTGTGGCATTTTGTCCTACACGCCATAGATCTGCTTTGTGTGGGGAAGGATGGAGCTGCTCTGCTCTGAAGAGGACGAATGCAAATTCATAGTGCAGATTAGCCTGCTGGTCACATTGGTGACTCTGTGGACTTTGGTGTAAGGTCCCTTTTTCTTGTAGTGCTGTCTAGCTGTTGCACTCCCTTCGCTTCCTGTGTCTGAGCTAGCTTGTTTGCAAAACTTCCAGCACATTTTCCTGTAGTCTTTTCTCCTTGATGACACAAAGCAATTTCTTTCCATCCCTCCTTATGGGTCAGGCTTCTTAAATCTCTAATCCTCCTTGCTGCTTTGTTCTGGCCTCTCATAGAAGCAGTGTTCTTGACCCCTCATAAAAGCAGTGTCCAGAAGCAAGCCTCCCTAGCAGCAAGCAGAGCAGGAGGGCTGCCTCACTGGATCCCAAGTACCACAAGCCTGTGGGCACATAACGGGATGAGCTTCACATCGGCAGCAGCACCAGCACCCTGCTCACCTGTGTGCCCAGACAGTGCCTTCCTGCCAGCACTGCCATCCACCTCTTCATGTCCTATTTGCACATGTGCATCAGCTTTACGCTTCCTTGGTCCACTCCTTTGCGGTTATCTTTATGGAAGTTCATCTTGATCATTTTGGTTCGCGTCCCCAGTTCACTGAAATCACAAGGACCAAATGCTTGCTGAAAAACAAGCCTAAAGCTATTACTGAAACACAGGGTGGCCTTCTTAGCTATTGGATCACAACTCCTTGTGTGCCATAGGGCTGTTGAGACATTTTTTTCTCATAGCATTTCTCTCCAACAGGGTTGACTGCCATTTTTTCTGTGCTTGTGAACACCTTAATACACTGCTGTCATTCCTTGTCAGCCTAAGAATGACAAATATTAACATTTTATGACTGCTTTCCCAAGCATTCAAATGATACACACTCACACACACATTTATTTTCCACTTTTGGCTAAATCTTTTTATACTGTACAAAAACTTTTAGGATGTTCCCAAATGTACTTTCCGTCCAATTAATTTGAAATGAAGACTTGCATGTGACAAAGCATCACAACCATTTACATTTTTAATTCTTTGCTGGAGATTTCCAAATCTGTGTTACTTTTACAGAAAAACCTGATGCTTCAGAAAAAGATGCTCTAATGTCTGAGCTGAAAATGATGACTCACATTGGAAGCCATGAAAATATTGTGAACCTACTAGGAGCTTGTACTGTGTCAGGTAACTTGTGGAAAGGTACCAATTAAAATGTTCAGACTAACGAGGACTCCTGAACAGAAAAGAAGTATCAAAAATTGATTACTGAAAGTAGTATTAAAAACATCCAAGCCATAATGAATCACCTATTCCTCAGGCTGCTGTTCCCCTCTTTCCTGATTCCTTTCTTTGCCCAACCAATTTTGCTGTTCTGCGCCGGCCCAAAATAAGATGAAGATGAAATGAAATCAAAGTTATGGCCATGCATGTGTACAGAAATGCGTCCTTTCTAATCGAACTTGCATGGAGTGATACAATAGCCCTTCTGTAGAAGAGGTTTTCCTGTTACAGTGGTGATGGCACTGATATGGGCCAGTTTATTAAGTGAAAAGGAAAAGCTTATCTGGTGTAAGGTACCTTTGTATCCATGTGATTCTGTTCACATAAGAATTTTTTTTTTTTTTTTTTTTTTAAATCATGTGGCTCACCAAACAGCAAAGTAGTAGAAAGAAAGGGAAAAATAGCTAAAGGCTAGACAGGAAAGAAAATAAACTAAAAAAGAGCAGGAGTGGGGGGGACACCCAAAGAAAGAAGAGGAGAGAAGTGAATAATGAAAAAAGAGACAACTTTTTAAGGGACTGAATGTAAGAATAAACTGAAGATGGAAAGAACTAAGCAAAGATGGGCTAAGATGAAAGTGGCAAGATATTATCACTAATTAATTATTGTGTGACTTGTGATATCATTGAGGCAACATATGTGGATATTCCTGACCCAACAACTCCCTCTCTGGCCGGTCCAGCAATGACAGGAGTGGGTGGAGAGAGGCTAAAGAACAGAACACCTCGGGGAAAGGGCAGGGTTTACCCAGTGTTTGCCCATATCATGAACTGACAGATTTTCTGCCACGGATATTTATTAAGTCAGAAAGACCAAAGATAACAGTTAACTCTTGTTTCCCCAGTTTGCATCAACAGCAGTACTGTCATGCAAAGATGTTTGAGGCATAAGAGGAAAGCAGAGAAATAGATTGTTGGTGGTGGCTTTGGCTGATTTGAAACTATACAGTCTGCCACTGCTTTCTGGAAAACTCAGCAAGTGTGATGGTATAGGCAGGAGAGCTGCAAGGGAGACCTGCTCAGTCTGGCAGGGTAGGGCAGTGACACTTCCGGCCTTATCCAAGTCCCATGTTCAGAAGCATTTGCATGGCTCTCAAGACTTCACATCCATCCTCTGAGAGACTTTACAGGCTTTTCACAGTGTGCCCTACCTTGCTTGACAGGGGCCTTCTGGCAGAAATGTCCACAAATTCATATTCGGTCTTTCTGAGCCAGAAGTGATGATGCCAGTGTAAAACTTTGCAGGGGTGATGTGTGACCGCTCTGAGCATTCCCTGGGCCATTTGCTCTGCTCCTGCTGGCTTGTCATGGCTTTCCTCCAAGCCTGCCTGGTTGGGAATTGGAGGTATTTTTCCTTTCTTGAGAAAGTGGCCTGACTAGACACATCCCCTTGCAAGATCTTTTCCTCCTATAGGTCCTTTCAGCAAGCACACTTGGGTTTCAGGTGGCCTTCATGGAAAAAAAAAAGAATATTTCTAGAGCATGAAGGTAGTGCAGATAAATGAAAGGGTGTAGGTCAAAGGATACCAATTCACACCATCAGGATAATTAGCAGGGGTCATCTTTTGCTTGAACCATGTATGGTTTAGACAATATGTTGCATCTTTATAGCCTGTGCTGTCCTCCCCAGTGCCATTGGTATGGGGAAGGATGTTTGTGCCTTCATAGGGATTTGCAATCCACCTTGGGAGATGCACCACAGGGGAAAATCAGCTACACAGACTTTCCAAAGGGATGTTACAGTCAATAATTACAGTCAGTAAATGTTACCTGCCCATCAGTATAGGCTATCTACCTGGGAAGGGAAGATGCTTGGGACATTTAATACAGATTAGTCCTGGGAGAAGATGAGGCATCATTAGGGCTTTAATGGGGAGAGTGCTATAGATAGCAGGAGGCATTTACATTTCCAACTGTTTCAGGACCAATCTACTTGATATTTGAATACTGTTGCTATGGTGACCTTCTGAACTACTTAAGGAGCAAGAGAGACAAGTTTCACTGGACACTGACAGATATTTTTAAACAGCACAACTTCAGCTTTTACCACAATATCCATTTGGACCAAAATTCCAGGTAAAATATTCAGCAACAGTTTAATACTTTATAAAGCTACTGTCTCTTTCTAAGCTGCATTCTCAGCTGTGCTGTAAACTGGTGAAATTACTGAATTTTTGAGAATGTGCCTTCTCATACTTTAATAAGCAATGCCTTGGGAGGAACTGAGATTTTATTCTCCTTATCATGTTCTTCACACTGGACTGCAAAAGACAAGCAATCTCTTGTTTCTCTTTCCAGTTTTGAGAAGATTCATGTCTGTGCCCAGACTTTTAATAGCAATAACTGATCATGCTTTTTCACTGCAAAACAGTTTACGTGTGGAAGATTATGCGATCCACTGTGTGTAACCTTTCAAAATGTATCACCCACTCCAGGAAGGGAGCTCACCTGAAGTACCGTGTGAATACAACTTTATGCAGAGAGGATGAATTTGAAATCACACAAAGAAGTCAAAACATAAATGTGGCATCTGGATCAAATGGGATTATGCTGTATTCTGAGGAAGGTAAGAGATTAGTTGCTAGTAATTCTGTTATTATTGTATTTATTATATTATTGATCTAACTAGACTAGGTCCAGTGACACAGGAGGCCCCTTTCTGTCATATGTCTCTCTTCCCTCCTGGCAGAAATTTTGCTGGAGAAGGATTCAACCACGCTTAAGACCAGAGGCTTATGTTTCTGGTCATGCTATACATAGTATTTGAGTATGAAATTATTCTTTCTTTTATTTTGTGTCTGACCAAACGATGAAAAAGATGGATGCTTTTGTTGTGTTCTTGGTAGGAGCACGTGAAAATCCTTACAACAGTCAGTGGAATTAATCAGAGAGTGAGGAAGCCCATGGAAAACTCGTACTTTTGGTTATTTTTTACAGATAAAATTAAGCATGCAAGCAGACAGATGGATGAAGAAGAGGATTTTAATGTGCTCACTTTTGAAGACCTTCTTTGCTTCTCTTATCAAGTTGCCAAAGGAATGGAGTTTCTTGAGTCCAAATTGGTATGGTGAAGGGTAGCAAATTGTTTAGATAGAAAAGATGGTAAAAATAGGTCAGTCTATAAAAGGCAGACTGAAGAACAGAGCCACACAGTGGCAGACTTGAACTATACCTCCTTCCCCAGCTTTACAGCAAAGGCTGGATTGCAGTTTTAGGCATGACCCTGGCTAAGAAGTGGCTACACTGCGCACTTCTGCCTGCTCTGGCCCTGTCCTTTGCCACGAGCAACCGGGGACTATCCAGCTTGCTCATTTTCCAAACTGAGTAGAAGGAGGCACCAATTCAGAGAGCTCTGTGTGAGGCAAGGGAATTATCTCCTTCTGATACCAAATGCTGCAGAGCGTTAACCCATCCTTTCCTTCTAAGTGCATTCACAGAGACCTTGCTGCCCGGAATATATTAGTGACCCATGGAAAAGTGGTGAAAATATGTGACTTTGGCCTCGCCAGAGATGTAGTGAATGACTCCAACTACATCGTCAGGGGCAATGTAAGTTCCTGAATGCTCTCTATTTTTCATACCATTGTAAGAATGATAAGGAACCAAGAAAGTGAAGCTTTGCATTTTCAAATTCCTTGTTAGCTTTATAGATATCTGTACAGACAGTGCAGAAATCTCACTTTTTCCTGCCCTTGGCAAATGCAAATTCTTAGCTTATAATTAACCTAATCAAGCTAGTACTGTAAATGAGATGGTACCCATGTCCTTTCTAAAGCACTCTGAAACCATTGATGGAAGTGCTGGGAGTTGTTTTCTGTTATGGACAATAATAGTATAGGGACAATAGCATATGTGTGGGGTACGCCAGATCCTCCGGCTGTATTAAGAAGTTACAGCGTGGACATCTCCATCTGAGCTACTCACTCTGGAATTCAGAGGAGGGAAGAAGGCTCTTCCAGGACTGAGCTCATCTCTTCCTTAAATAGTCATCTAAAATGGATGAGATGAATTGGCTCTTTAGAAGTGCCTATTTCTCTCTATAAGGGAAATTTAAAGGGGCTACTGAGAGAGGCCCAGCTTTTCACATAGCAAACACGAATTGATCCTCAAGCGGTGAGAACTACAGTGAGTCGTCTAGAAAGCCTCTGTCACAGCATGGCCTGGCCTCCTTTCCCCCTGTCTGTACAGGCTCGTTTACCAGTTAAATGGATGGCTCCTGAAAGCTTATTCGAGAGGACGTACACAATGAAGAGTGATGTCTGGTCTTATGGAATATTACTATGGGAAATATTCTCTTTGGGTATGTTCTGTAACACAATGAAAGAGCACTGCTTGGTTTTGGCAACTTCTGAATTAACATGTATTCTCCAATATTTTCCACAGGTGTAAATCCCTACCCTGGTATTCAGGTTGATACAAACTTCTACAAATTAATACACAGTGGGTTTAAAATGGACCGACCTTATTATGCTACAAAAGATGTGTAAGTGTATTTCCTGAGTGATGCATAGCGTGGGAATTTATATTTACTAGGTCACTGTTTGTATGACCTTTTATTTATTGTACACTATACCTTGCTCAAAAAAATTGCAAAAGGTGAAATCTTCCTCTAACTCTGAAAAAGCCTGCTTGATCATGTAGGTTTTGTCCTAAAGCAGAAATGATCAACACTAAAGGTTATGTGTGTTTGAAAGGACTAATTTATTATCTGTATTTAATTGTGCTTTCCTTTCGCAAGGAACTTCTTGTTCTCAGATCACAGACTTCTTTTTCTTTTTCTTTTTTTCTTTTTCTTTTTCTTTTTCTTTTTCTTTTTCTTTTTCTTTTTCTTTTTCTTTTTCTTTTTCTTTTTCTTTTTCTCTTTCTCTTTCTCTTTCTCTTTCTTTTTCTCTTTCTTTTTCTCTTTCTCTTTCTTTTTCTTTTTCTTTTTCTTTTTCTTTTTCTTTTTCTTTTTCTTTTTCTTTTTCTTTTTCTTTTTCTTTTTCTTTTTCTTTTTCTTNTTTTTCTTTTTCTTTTTCTTTTTCTTTTTCTTTTTCTTTTTCTTTTTCTTTTTGCAAAAGCTATATTATACCATATTCATTTTGGATATTAGCTAAATCTTTGGTGATTTTTTCTAAACTTTTTTTTTTTTTTTAACTGAGCTTTAGCATGTTTGATTGAGTTCCAGGAGGCTAGGGATCCTCTTAGAGAAAAACCCTGCTAAGGAAGAGTTGGCGGGAGCTATTCCTGTGCTCTCAGCACATGATTTTCAGCCTGTGCCTCTGTGCCTGAGTGGACTCTGCCTAGAGGCAGACGCCACAGGACAAGAGAAGAGGAGGTGGTGGGGTTATTTTTTTGTTATTTTTGGTTATTATATTTTTATATTATATTTATATATTTTTATATTATATTTATATATAATATATATAATTATATATAATATAAAATATATAAATATATGTAAATATAAATATATATATAAATATATATATTTTTATATTATATTTTGGTTATTACAAGACCTGGAGCATGGAGGAAAGGGAAGGACTTTAGGTTGTCTGAGCTCTTCTGGCAGACATTTTCATAGATGGCCTAGGGACTCAGTGCCTTGCTATGGCACGGTACCATTCTCATCCTCTCCATGTAGAGGCTGTAATGGCATTAAAGGTACAGATGAATCTGACAGATTCACCCGAGAAAGATTGCTGTGGGGCTTATAAATACCAGGGAATATATTGACCTGGTAAGTTTGCAAGGGACTTTAGCAGCTAGGCACTGCACTGGTCCCTGATGAAACTGTAAAATCTCTAAGGTGGTGTTTAAACTTCAGAAAGATTTTTGTGATGTCAAATTCCACAAAAAGACTCACTGTGAAAACTGTCCTCAAGACTACAGAGTACACAAGGAGCAGGTTCAGCCCCAGAGTCAGACAGGAATTGTCTTCCTACCATTTTCTTTATGGAAGCTGGAAAACAAGGGTAGCATGCCAGTATGTGCCAGCCAGGGTGAAATCCTGGCCCCAATCCTATGAGGATTTTGCTAAGGACTCCAGTAAAGCCATGTTCTTCATTTCACCCTTTTTCCTCATCTTTCTGTATCTTTTCCTCTGATGCAACATGCTAAATCTGGCCTCTTTCTATAAAATCATTCTGGTCCCCTGTGATTCCCATCCAAATTCTGCACTTCCATGTAGTCACTTACAGAGACTCCAACAGCTAACATGTTTTCTGTGTCACCTCTTTGCTCCTGCAGCTATCGCGTGATGCAGTCCTGTTGGGCCCTTGACTCCAGAAAAAGACCCTCTTTTTCTTGGCTGGTTTCCTCTCTTGCCTGTCAGCTGGCTGAGGCAGAAGGAGCAGTAAGTAAACACAGAAAGAAGAAAAATGTTTTGGGGTTTTTTTTGTAGCTTCGTATGAGCTGAGAAATAGTCTTCTAGTTTCTATTCAAGTGTGCCATTTTGTTATGGAGCTATTCCTCAGGGATCTATGTAAGAGTTTGGGGAAGTTTTTTCTGCTATCAGAAGGAATCCTAACTTCCCTGATGAGGATTTCTTTCCTCCCGCTGCCTGCACCGGGACTCTGGAAGGCTGAAATCTCTCAGCGTGTGCTACGGGACTATGCTTCCCTTGTGCAGGAGCCAGTGCGGTTGGCTTTGGTGATGCTGATAGCTGCCATGGGAGGGGAGCTGAGCGTGGGCCACCTGCCAGGGATCTCATGAGGGGCACCATAGGTATGTGCTGCCACATCCTCACAGACGGAGGGCTTTCTCAAATCATTCTCAAAGGTCAAAATAATAAACAGGACCTGAGGAAGTCATATTCCATCCTTAACAGACTGTGTCGTATTCCATCCTTAACAGACTGTGATCTCTTCCTCAGGGAGGATACGCAACTCCTTTCAAAACTACCGATTCCTACCTGGGTATCCACTCTGGGCTAGATGCTATTTCCCAGTGCACTGTCCTTGCTAACCTTTTGGGATGTGGGGAGCTATGAATGACTCTTGCCTTTGCAGCCTTGAGCCTCTCTGCAGGCTGTTAGCCTGGCAGAAGCTGCTGAGCGTAGAGGCAAACTGATGAGCAACTTCGAAGCACTGTACCTAGAAAAAAAATCCTCCTTTGTGGTCCAGTGCCCTTCCTCAACCCAGCTTTTTTTGGTTGGATAAGATCCATCTCACTTAGGCTGTTGTCTGGACTCTCTTTGGAGTCAGGAGGAAGTAACAGGCAGATATGAGTGTGAATCTCCCTCAAGAGGAGGTGGGCTGTACCTTACAAGTGCCTGCTTCACAGGGAGAAAAGCAGTTTACCAAGTACAATAAGTAATAACAGAAGATATCTTTTATTTCCTCTTCCCAATTCTAGGTTTACCAGAATATGAAGAAAAATGTTTCTACACACAATTCCAGCTTCAAAACTAAACAACGTGTAAGCAGGGGTGAGGAATCTCTGCTATCCCCAACGGTGCTCCAGCATGAAGACTCTCAGGTTGAAAAATAATCTGGGTTCTGGATTTGATCTCAGTATTTTCATAAACTCCGTGTAGCATATATGTTTTATATCACCACTAAGAAAAGAAAATGTTACCAACTGCTGCTCTGTTCACATTTCTTATGGGCCAGTCCATATTTATGTTGCTTTGAGGAGAAGACACAATTCATTCCTTTGAATTCAGCAAATACATCTATCACAAGAGAGAAGCAATGGTCTTTTCTCTGTTTTTCTACAGCTGGATGTCTTTTTTCCTGGTTTTATGTAAACGGTGTCTAATCAATGCATTGAATTCAGACTGTTCTTGCCATATTGCAAGCAAAAACAAGAAAATCCATGGTTTTTTAGCCAATGTTTACAAGCACGGACTATTCATCTAAAGCAAACTGGTAGGATTTCCAGAAGTGCTACTCACATCTTCATCCCCAGGTGTCAGCAAGTGTTGGAAAATCAGCCTTGTTTTACAAGGAACTATAAATCTGAGTGTGTACAACGGTCTTATCCTGAACATCTCAATTACTGTGAAGTTCCCAATAGGTGCCCAGTTCAGGTGAGTTCATTTCAGCGAGCTTTAGGTAGTTGGGTTGTCTCTAGGCATCCAGGCTACATTCTGCACTCGCTGATGAGAGCTAGGCACTTACAGTGACTGATTCCTTCTACCTAAAATAAGCATCTAAAACAAGCAGGAGGAGTGATATTTGGAGATGGCCTTCTGCCTCCCTGGTCTAGAAAATCCAGGTGGCAGTCTCCAACTGGAAGTCTCACTTCGACTGAGTTATAACTAATTCCACTCTTTGGGCTTTGTGTGTTTTAATATCAAATAAAAATGTTTAATTTTAAATAAATTGTCTTTTGTAGCAATTTAGGAGTGTAATATCATCACTCCCAATTCCCAGAAGTCAGCCTGAGTGTATGAACCCTACTGCAATAAAATGATTGTACATCTCTTTAGCTTTCTCCCAGGCTCCCAGGACAATAACCAGAGGCTTGATAGTTTTCTAATATAGATAAAAAGACATGTTATTTTGTGATGATGTTTGGGGATTTGTAAATATGGCTTTTATAATGACTAACAGGATACATTTCTCTACATCCCAGTGAATCAAGATGAGAATGTATTGGTTAATACTTTTCTTCTCTTTTACATTTTACAAAATGCTAACTGCAGTTAGAATTTCCAGTGTTATAAGTGTTATAAATTAATAACTGTTTGGATAGAATATGCTATCACATAAACTGAGCTGCTCTTTACTAACATAGCCTGAAAATAATTAATATTGTAATACAGCGATTAGGTATTGTATATTTTTGTTAACACTGTTGTAATAGCAATGAATCATTGATTTTTTTTTATCAGATATAAACTGCTGAAGAATAACTTGGAAATATAAAGATAGAAATAAAACTTTAACATTGCATTTTACGGAAAATATATATGTCTTTTAACATACTCATATAACACAATTTCAAAGTGTTCAGCAACAAGATGTCACTGTTCAGCACTGTTAACACACAGCCTGCACCAGCTGGAAAGCGAGAGTTGAGCGTCTTGTGCAGACAGGAGTTTTCAGCCACTGTACCCTTCAGAGCTAGAGGAGCTTAATGCTGAACTGGTTGCATCCAAGCCTAGCTGGCCCTGGAAGCTAAGCAGATGTGAACTTGGCTCATAGAGAAGCAGATGGGAATCCCATGTGCTTTAAAACATGCCAGGGAGTTGTGTCAAGTGTTTTTCCACAAGATTAAAAAAGGAGTGGGCAGAGGTCATCTGGCCCCATCATCACTACTGAGCTGAGACTTGGGAATATAAAGGAAAATAGAGAACCTTGGAGCTAACACAAACTCCTCTTGATGCACACATGAAAAGCAGCTCAGGCAACATGGCACCCTGTGAGGAAGTACAATCAGGAGAAAGACCCTCCTGTAAGGCTGGACACATGGAGGCTTGTGCATCTGCTACTCCACACAGCAGAGAGGGATGAACAAAGCTACAGGAGGTATTCAGTGAAAAAATAATGTCTTTTAGGAGCACATTTCCTTTCCAGGGTGCTTCCAACAGAAGTTAGCAAAGTTCTGGTCCATTCCTGAGGTTTGTGCAGAGCCACAGCCAGTGCTGTGTAAGGAGCAGTTTCATGCTTCTTGAAGGAAAATGCCCACATTTCTCTTGTTAGGATCCAGACCCCTAATCCATCTCGCCAGGAGCAGGTTCTCTGGAGAAAGTGCTAAATTCCCGCTGTAGTGACTGGGGAGAGTTAAGCTTGTTTGAAGACCTCCAGCAGAGATGCTATTCGTCTAAGCTAGATGCATTGTCAGGCAGAGACTGACAAAGATTCAGTCATCATTAAGCCGGGAAGAAGAGTAACAGAACGGGTTGAGGTCAGTTAAAAGTGCTGAAAGGCAAAGGACACCGCGCTCTCCTTGTTAGCAGTAACAGAACGAAAGAACAAGACAGACATATTTGACAAGCCAAACCGAAAGACAAGACGCGTTGAGGAATGGACCCTAATTTTCTTTCCCTTTTCCCTGCCAAAGCACACCGCGGAGCCTGCAGCCCGGTCCCGAGGAGACCTCCCCGCGGGATGCCTCCGGGATGGCCCCGGGATGGCCCCGGGATGGCCCCGGGGTGCCGCGGTCCCCGTCCCGCTGCCGGAGCCGGCACTAGGTGGAGCTCCGCGACCGCGGTGCGCGGCGCCTCCCGGCCGGCGGCTTCGAGCGGCTGTCGAGCAGCCTGATGCCGGAGCGGGTGGTGGAGAGGGGACAGGGAGCCGGTCTGGTGCTCAGCGGAAGGGCCTGGGCCAGCCACGGTGTCTGGACCGAGCTACAGGAGACCTGGGGAAGCAGGGCTGGGGATGATGGTGCCAGACAAAGGGAATCCGCAGCCAAAACCTCATAGCACTGACAGGATGAGCCAGGTATGAGTGCGAACCAGTCAGCCCCCTCCTTCAGTGCGTCTCCCAAACAACCGTGCCCGTGTGTCACAGGCAGCACACACCAAAAAAATAAGAGGCCCTTCTCTGTTCGGTTCAAGAGAAACTGGAGGTGCTTGTCCAACATAAGTCTCACCCTCAGGTTTGGGATACCTGGGATGGGCTCTCTGAGGTCCCTCTGGGAGAAGCTGGGGCTAATCATGTGTTGAACCAGAAGAGGAGAGCAGAAATGACCCTGTCATGCAGGCTAGCAGTTGCTTTCTGTCCACACGTTCATGGAGGGATCTGTGAAAGGGGATGAAGAAATCCAGGGTCGTATTTGCTACAGAGCTATTTGCAGGTATGTTATTTTTTAAGAGGCCACACTTCTGCTGGGAAATATTTTGGGGGTGCAGAAACGAAAGCAAGCTGAAGATGACTGGATATGGGCATTCCCCATGCAGCTGGGCACACCAGATCTCCGCCCCCTTCTCCCAGACACTGAACTAGATCAAGTACTCAGTAGCACAGGGCTCCCTCTTCCCAGCTAAAGGCACTGCTGCAGTAGTGAGTCGCTGCCTCCTTCCCTCACCCATCAATTAGGCCTTGCAAAGTAAACCAGCTTTAAAAAGAGGCACAAAAAGACCCACCCGGACCTGTGGTTGAGGAGACCACAAATCACTTCAGAAAGAGGTGGGACCTGAGCCCAGCTCCTTCTCACCCTTGGTGAGCATCCCAGCTCTGGGCTGTGGTGTGGTGGGGAAGGAGTCCCTTCCAGCCAGGCTGTCTGAGAGCTGGGCTGGATTCATGCTTGCTGACATGCTTCCTGTGGATGAGATAAAACAGGGGGACTGCTCAGATCAGGGATCCTGCCTTACAGGTCACTGCCACATTAAAATTTAGAGGTTTAAGGCTGTGCTGGAAAACTGATAGAGCAACACTCCTAGCAGAAGTGTAGGTGCCTTGGGGAACAGTCTGGATCAGATATCAGCTGAGAACGGATTTTGAAGACCTGTCTTCTGGAGGGAGGTGGAAAAGTGGTGGTGCTCATGGGGCCAYCTCCACAGAGGCACATGCAGACTGGGGTGGAATTCAGTTTGTTTGGATACTGCTTAGTTGGGATGGAAACCCATGGGAGATCCTGACAGTGACCCACTCCTCCTGCCATGTGCTGCCTAAGCCCACTCGTGATCCATTGCACTGCAGCTAAGCGTTGGCACTTAGCTGTGGCTGCTCATATGTGCCCAGAGATGCCTCTTCCTGGCTGCACTAGGGTTCCCCTCCCTCCATGCCCTATGCCATGAGGACATCACTGTCTTCCAGCTGAAGAAAGCCTGGACGTGACTTCTAATCACAGTCCCACCAGTGCCATCCCTTCAGATCCTAAAAAGAAGGAGGCGCCTRTCTCTAGTTTCCACCATATTTCTCCTGGAGAAGTGACTACCTACCTGATGTGGACTGGGATGTCCTTTGGAAAAGCCTCCTGCAGCAGGGGAAGCAGGCTGGGGGTGTCCTGGGTGCAGAGGGGTTGTGGAGCTAAACCCAGGCAGAGCCGGGCCTGGTCCCCAGGAGCTGAGCCACGAAGGGAGCGGCCAGAGGATGGCAGTGTGGGCCACAGCCAGGAGTCTGGCCCTGAGATCTGGGACTGGCCCTACCTTTCACTCCTTTTGGGGCCTCTTTTCAGACCAGAAGAAAATGGGGTGAGACTCCTCTTCCCTCCCAGCAACTAGAAGAAGACAGCTGGGAGCAAATGGGAGGTGGTGGAGAGCAGTCAGGCACCAGTTTCTCCCTGGAGCCAAGAGGACTGAGGTTTTTTTGTTTGTTTTGGAGGGAACAGGTTTGCCCATGGAGGAAGAAGGGTCTTCTCCTGCCTTCTTACAGCCTCAGAATAAAGAAGGATCCCATGTGGGAGCCTCAGTCTGCTCCCTGCCAGGCAAAGGGAGTGCTTGGCACCTCCCTGCCTTGGACTCCCACATTGCCTAGCACGAAACACCACGGCCCCGCAAGGATGTGTACAGTTATGGCCTTTGAAACCTTTGACCTTGCAAACAACAAACCGTCTACGTGGGCCAGAACCACCCCGTGCCTTTGCTGACTGAACAGGTTTGCTGGATTGGGCCTACCATGAAACACAGGCTGAGGGAGACAGTGGTATGGGGCAGCCACCCCATAGCCTCTTGCCATGGAAGGCCCTTGGGGGGGATAAATCAGCTAGCGCTGCCGCGGGGCGTGCATCACCTCCCTGCGAAGGTTACATTTCAAAGCTGGGAGATGTAGGAAATGAATCAGTGAGGAAGGCAATGAGGACATCGGCCTTTATATTGCCCCTGGGGCGTGGTAGCGGGTAGCCTGGGGGCTCACTGGTGGCAAACGTGTGCAAACCATTTTGCAGCTGGAATTTGATGTTTTGCTTGGCGTTGGAGTCAACATGCACGTTAGCGGCACCGTCCCACCAGCTGGGCCGGGGCTTGCGGTTTCTCCGGGAGCGGCGTGGCTCTGGGTGAGAGTTGGGGGGCCGGGGAGCACCCCTGCCTCGGGTTCCCCAGCCCGGCCCGGCTGCGCCTCGCTGCAAAGCCAAAAGCGAGTGGCTGAGGAGCGCGGCTCTCCCACCACGTCCTCCCCGCCGGGCGCCGCCGGGGCCGGGCTGCGAGCCGGGGAAGATAACAGCGGCCCTGCGTGCTCCGGCGAGCGTCCGTACGGGGAGGGGTGGTGTCCTCGGGGGGCAGGGGGCGATAACAGCCGAGCCTTGGGCTCCCTCCCCGGGAGCGGGTCCGCCGCCGCCCCCGCACGCCGGGGCCGGGGCCGCCCCGCGGGTGCGCGCTGCCGGGTGACTCACGGCTCCCGTGACCGGATCAGGCCCCGGCCTTCCCGGGCGGGACATGACAGCAGGGTCCGGGCACAAGCGGGAAAGGCGGGCGGGGCGTGCACCGCGGCCCGGGGCGCGCTGGTGCGGCTTTCCTTCCCCTTGCCATTTAAAAAAGATATTAAAAAAAAAAAAAAAAAAAATCCAGCCAAGGCTGGATTTCACCGGCCAGCAGAGATGTCCCGGGGGGGCTCCGGTCGCGGTGCACCAGCCACTTCTACGGGAGCAGGGTAACGCCCAGCCCGTGTAAACAGGGCCAGGGAGCGCGACGGGATCAGCCTTTGGTCCCCCCCCGGACACACCGAGCGTCTCTCCGGGAGGGTCTGGCCACTGGACCCGAGCGGCTGGGGACACCCCCACCGGCCTGTGGCTGCACGAAGCCTCTGGTGCATAATTTGGCTTTTTTTTCCCCCTTGTCTCCTTACGTTCCTGTTTCCCGGAGGGGAGCATGAGCGATGTGAGCTCAGGCCCGACAGCACCTGTGCGAAGAGGCAGGGCTGGCCGGGGCAGCGGGGCGGCCCGCGGCGGGTGCTGGTGCGGGGCGGCGGAGCCGGGGCTCGCAGGGCGGCGGGGGCCCAGCCTGGCACAAGGTGCCACCCGCCCCCCGTCTCTGCTTCCTTCCCAGCAACGCGAATCCGCTCGGGAGCGAGCGTTTAGCATCTATCCCGCTCCTAGAGGCATGTGCTTAAACAAGCCGAGTATCAACCCCACGATAAAAGTATTGGGTTATTCTGCAACGTAATCTACATCAAAGCCTCGGGGGCTGCCGGCTTGAAAAGATCCAAGATGTTTTCTAAGTCCTTATCATGTCTGTGCTTAGGGGGAGTCATAAATTCCACAGGTCGGACTAACACACGATTCCTCCTTCCCTTCTCTCTCCTCGGCCACCAAAGGGCTTTCAAGCAGGCTTTTTCTTTTTTTTAACCCTGCAAACAAAGCTCCCGGTTCCGTGTCGTTAAGGTGGGGGGAGAGGGGAGGATCCCCCCTCCTCCCTACCCCGAGCTTCTCCTAAGTGAAAGAAAAATAAATTATTTAAAACCGAAAACTATTAGAAATAAAGAAGAAGATGAATCCGCATCCCGGGAAGGGTCCCGGCAAGCGGGAGCAGTCAGCGGAGGAGGGACCGCAGTGGTTGCGCGGAACTCGGCCCTTCCCGGGGCTTACGGGGAGGTCTCTGGCCTGGGACGGGGGTCCCCGGGCTGTGCTGCCCGCCCAGTCCGCCCCAGCCCCGGGGCCCAAGGCGACGATGAGCGCCGGGTCTAACGCGAGGTGTTCGCTCCAGAGCCGGGCACCGGCCGCCGCCTCCCCGGGGGCCGGCAGCGGGCAGCGGGCAGCGGGCAGCGGGCAGCGGGCAGGGGCGCCCAGCCCCCGGCGTTTCTCACGCAATCATGCCGCTGACCTGACTCCCCCCGGGGCAGGCAGATCCCCTCGGAAATAATTATTTCAGCTCAAGAAGTAAGGCTGGGGCTGAAGGAGGAAGGCGGGGAGCGCGGCGCCTGCCCGGGCCGGAGCCCCGGGTGAAACAGTCCTTTGGTGAAAATACAGGGATCAGGATGGAGGGGGGAAAAGAAAAAAAGATATTTCCCTGCGAACGGTAGCCCCGATCAGGCACTTGTCAGCTTGAGAGGCGTTGGATCGCATTTGGATCTAACGAAATAGGAAAAAAACGAAGGAAGCAAAAAGGGAAAGATCAGGGACTCGCCCGCGCTCCGGTCTCGGGGTCCGGTCCCAGGGTCCCCGCTCCTCTCCCGGGGCGGCGGATCTGGGCCGGAGTCGGCGGGAAGCCCCGGGACGGAGGCAAGGAAGGAGCGGGCAGCTGCCAGGGCCGGCTCGGGAAACCTTCCGCCTTGGTCGCCGCTTCCAGGACCGCAGGGAGAAAAGGGGGGAAACCCAGCTGAGACAGATACCCCCTCTCCCCAATCCCCTCGGGAAGCCCCGATCGCTGGGGGGCGAAAGGGGGGACAAATCCTGCCCCAGTCACAACGAAAGGAAGCCCGGCTAGCCCCCAGGCACGGAGGCTCGGGGTGTGCGCGGCTCGGGATCTCTCTTATTTTAAGACAAGAGGGTCCCGGGGGCAGAGCGTCCCCCGCCCCACCAGCCGGCCAGGTCGCTGCGGCGCGCCGGGAACGGAGGGCGGCTCTGCGGCGGGGGATGCTCCGGAGCTTCCATCCGCGGGGGCCGCGGGCCGTGGGAGACGGCTGGCAGGGCTCAGTCTCCCCAGTCCTCCCCGTGCTCGGGGGGCAGCTGGGATCACTGTCCGACGGGCAAAGGCGGAGCCGGGCCGGTGGACAGCGGGGCGATGCGCTCGTTGCGAGGCCGGGCGGGCGCGGTGCTGCCTCGGAGCCTTGTCCGGCTCCTCTGCTGGAGCCCCGGGGCTCTCATCCGTCCCCGCGGCCGGCGGCCCCCAGCCCCGCCAGCTCGGGCTGGCTTCGGGTCTCACCCCAAAGCGCTGCCACCTGCCTGCCAGGGATTCATGGATGGAGCCTTAGACACCGAACCGGGCTGGTGCGTTTTAATACAATATGTTCAAAGTTTTGTCATTTTAATGGCCCCTTCCTCCGTTTATGGCATCATCAAATTCACATCCGCATAGATCGGCTGTGTCGGTGCTTATCGGGAGAGGCGATTACGCTGAAGGGACGCACCATTTCTTTTCCAGAGTTACATTTCAGTCTCCCGCTCAGAGAGCGCTGGGGGCTGCCAGTCCCGCTCCCTCTCCCCGTTACCCCACCGGCGGGTTGGGGGTAAGGTGTGATGGTGGGAATGGGCAGCAGGGAGAGAAATGCCCTCCGGAGAAGGCGGCTGGCAGGCGTCCCCGCATCCCTGCTGTTGTGCTGCTGTTATCGTAAGGTCGCAACCGCGGCCGTCAGCGACAGTCTGCGAACGACAAGTGACAGTGTGGGCGCAGGCACTGCATTACGGGCTGTGTGCACGGTGGGGGTACCCCGTTCCGCGCAGCCGGGGTGCCCATGGCGGCTCCGAGGGGTCGCCCGTGGTGTCTTCCCCGGGAGCAATGCTCCGACCTTCCCACCTTGAKCGCCCCGATCGCCCCGGGCCACTGACACGGGACCCTCCCAGATACTTTGGGAAACGCCGCTGAATTATTCCCACTCGGGTTAAAGCACAGCTCGGCGGCAGCCCCACGCTCAGCACCAAAGGGCCCGGTGGAAAGGGGGGAAGGAGAGGAAGATTTTCAGGGAGTGCGGATCGGGGGATCTGCCTCTGCAGAGCTGAAATCCGCCCTCAGCTGCAAAACGCCCCGTCTCAGTGACCTAGGGAGGGACACTCCTTGGTCTGCAGAACAGGGAAGGTCTGCACCCACGGGGAAGGAAAAACACCCGTGGGACACGGCCAGCCGGATCTCCTCACGGAAGACCCGGGACACGCATGGCCGGGGTAGTGCGGAGGCCGTGGGGGAGCCCCGGCAGGACCCAGACGCAACCCGCCCCAAGCTCCCGGGGGAGCCGGCGGGGTCGGCCGGTGCTGCGCTGCTCCGGCGAAACGCGCTGGGAAAACGGGAGTATGCTCCCGTCCCCATCCATTTTTTCTCGGCGGGTGAAAGGTTTCTTCGCTGTGTCATGGGAAAAGATGCGAATATTCAAACGTTGTCTCGCATTGTCCCCGCTCAGGGTGAAAAGTTAAAGCATAAAAGCGGCGGGGGGAAGCTGAGAGGGGGTCGCCTCTTCAAAGGGGGCTGGCTGGGCCGGGGGAGCCGGCTGCTGCTTGCCCGGGAGCCGCCCTTCCAGGGCCACCATTTCCAGCGGGTTTCCAAGGCGTCGGGGTGGGAAAAAGCGAGTGTGCGTGGAGGGGCAATTCGCCGGGCTCTCCGTGGGCTCGGCCGCGCTACAGCGAGGGACTCGCCCCCCGAGGTAGCAGGCTCCGGGAGGAGGCGGATGGTTCCCCCCTTGGGGGTCACCATCCCCTGGCTCTGTACCCAGGCCCCTGCGGGCGGAGAGATGCTCCGGCCTCGCTCGAGCGGTGGGTACGAGGGCAGCGGGTGTTTTAGGCGAAGGCAGCCCCAGCCCTCGTCCCTTCCCGGCACCGGGGCCCAGGCTGGGGCGGGGAGTGTGGGCAGCGCCTGACCTCGAAGCTCTGCAGGCACACGCGGGGGGAAGGAGGCAGCGCCCTCGGAGGGGGGGATTTCTCCTCTTACCTCTCCTTCATCGCCCGTGACCGAGTGGGAGCGGGAGCGGGTGGGAAGCGCGTTAGAAAAAGCAGTAGGCCGTCGCGGTGGGGTTTGTTGCTTAAAACAACCACTACAAAATGGCTTTGTGGATTTTTAATCAAAACTCCCTCCTCCTCCGCCCCTTCCCCCCTCCCCAGCCCCAAGCACGGAGAAGAGCTGGTTGAAGTGCTGCCTACAGATCGGCCGCGATACACGGCTCCCATATTCCCACCCTCGCCCTTAGATCTCCCTCTCTGTCTTTTGCAAGTCTCTTGATTTCATCCTTTGAACCTGTGATTGGAGGTTAAAGTGCACCAGGTTGCAATGGAAGGAGGAAGCTCTTAAACAATAAAGGCTTGAATATTTAGCTGTGATCAGGTCGCTGCCCTCTCCTTATCTTTTTAAATGCAAATCGTCTTTTAGGGGTAGTAGCTATATACCCAGCGCCTCTCCACGTCACCTGCCTTTGGTGTGTCTGGGCCATTACTAATAGAGCCTTGTAAACAATCGTTAATCATGTAAGTGCTGCCGGCCATTGGATTCGGACCGGGAGCCGGGAGCGCGGAGCGCAGCGCGGGGCCGCGGCCCCTCCGCCTGCCCCCTCCCCGCCCCGGGCAGCCCGTCCCCAGGCAGCAGGCGCGCCGCTGCGAGAGCCCCGAGCAGCATGCGGAGAGCCGCCGCCGGGGCCCCGCCAGCATGTACGTGAGCTACCTCCTGGAGAAGGACGGGCCCATGTACCCCGGCCCGGTGCGACACTCGGGGGGGCTCAACCTGGCGGCGCAGAACTTCGTGGGCGCCCCGCAGTACGCGGACTACGGCGGCTACCATGTGAACCTCGACAGCGCCCAGTCCCCCGGCCCGGCCTGGCCCGCGCCCTACGCCGCCCCGCTCCGCGACGACTGGGGCGCCTACGGCCAAGGGGCGCCGCCGGCCGCCGGCGCCGTCCACGGCCTCAACGGCGGCTCCCCCGCCGCCGCCATGGCCTACAGCCCCGCCGACTACCACCACCACCACCCGCACGCCCACCACCACGCCGGTCCCGCGCCCCACTGCTCCGCCGGGGTCATGCAGCCCCTCAACGCCGCCAACGCCGCCGCCGCCGCCGCCCCCGAGCCGCTCTCCCCCAGCGGGCAGCGCCGCGGCCTCTGCGAGTGGATGAGGAAGCCGGCGCAGCCCCCGCTCAGCAGCCAGGGTAAGCGCGGGCCGGGGGGAGGCGGGCGGGCGGGGGGCTGCCCCGCCGACCGCTCCCCCGGGGCGCCGCCGGCTCTCCGGGGCACCGTGCGCCGGGCAACGCGGCGGCGAGGGGGAAAGCACCCCGAAACAAACCCGCTCGAGGGCCGGTCCTCGGAAGAACGGGGGCTGCCGGGCTCAGCCGACAGCCTGTCCGCGCTGCTGAGTATGGCCCCGCCGCGGCGCCGGGCAGGCAGCGGCAGGAGCGGCTCTCCGCCGGGGAGCAGCCGCCGCCGGCCCCGGAGAGCCGGTGGCCGGGGGTGCGCTCCGGCGGAGCAAGGCGGAATGGCCCGGGATCCCGAGAGAACGCTCGCTCTTCCTCCCGCTGCTCCGCTCGTCCGCTTATAGCCACTTAGAAGATTTTTATAACCAATTATAGTCATATAAATCATCGGCCGGTGTCGCTCCGCATTTGTTTCTGAGTCACTGGGCGCCTACCCTTTATTAAGGTCCCCGTGCGACCGGGCCTCCCGAGCGGCGGCTGCGGCTGCCCGCCGACCCCTGCGGGCTGTTCCCCCGGCCGGGCCGGGCCGGTGGGGCCGGGAGGTGCGAGGGCGTGCCCCCCCACGCCCCCGGTTCCCCGGCGGCGGGAGGCCGGCCGCGGCTGCCGCGGGCAGGACGGGTCAGGCCGTGGCCGGCGCCGCGCTCCCTTGTAATGTTAATACCCCCGCAGACCCTCTCTTTTATTTCCCCCCTGCATCTGCCAGGGGAGACGCGTGTCCCCCCGCTTTGATATACGCCTTCCACGACTGTTGTCTCCTCTTTTTCCTTTATTCTTTTTTTTTTTTTTTTTGCTCTTTTTTTTATACTTATATATAGTGGCCGGAAAAAAAGGGTGGCGACTTTCTCAGTAAATAACGACTTCTGGCATTCCTCGCTCACCCCCTGCCTTGCGCGACGGACGGCAGGGCCGGCGGGGGCTCCCCGGGCGGCGTGGGGTGGGGGTCCCGGCCACGCCCGCGGCCGCCGCGCCTCGAGGGAAGCCCCGGTGCCCCGGTGCCGGCCTCTGGCACCAGCTACGCCCCGGGTGGCGATGGCGGTAGAGCTCTCCCAGGCCCGTCGCGCTTCCCACAGCAGCCCGTGGTGTTCCCACAGTTTGGGCTTGTGCAGTGGTGGCCGGTCCCTTGTCTCCATTCAAATTCTGCCTTTGGAGCCAGTGTTTATGTTAATGTGCAGTGCTGGGGGGATGAAAGCGCCTGCCGCCATTTGTTCAGTAGTGGTAATTCAAACAGAATGTGGCTGTCATTAAGGCTTTGAGAAGGGTTTTTCTTTGATAAGATCTCCTTGTCCTGCATTGTTTGGGATTGTGTTCCCTATTCACTGGCTCTGGGGAGTTTTCTCTGATCAGGCTTGTATCTTTACAGGGTGCTTTTGTTGTGGTTTGCGGAGAGTTTACCTGAACAAAGTCAGCCTGCTAGCCATTAAGCACCTTGGGGGCAGAGACTCCCCGCCTCGGCTCCCTGGGGAACGGGAGGGTCGGGGACACAACCAGTTAAACAAGAAACCCTCGGGAGAAAGGAGGTCAGCGGCTGCGGCGATGCACCCTCGCCGGCCGCTCGCTGGCATTCGCCTTCGGATTTCGTTGGGTTTGGTTTTCCGGGGTTTTTTTTGAGCGCTGAAGTTGCACGTCGCACTTCCAGGGTCACCGAGAAGTCGCTTGAGTCGCTGCCCCGACGCCAGCGGCCGGAGGAGAGGCGGGGGGAGCCGTGCCGGAGCCCGGCCGGGCCCCTCGGGGCCCCCGACGGCCGCTCCTGGTTCTCCGCGCTTAGATGGGTGTTTCTCGTTTAGAAACGAAGCCGCCGTGCCCTGAATGGGGCTTTTCTTTCTTTTCCTTTTCCCTTCTCTTTGTAAAAAGTTTGTTCTCGGTAGGGAAGGCAAAACAAAACCGAAAGCCAACAGCAAGTGCACAATAAAGGTGTCCCAAGCGCAACGCACGGGCGTGCGGTGGGGCAGGGGCCGGCAGCCGGGGCCGAGAGCCCTTACAGCCGGCATGGCTGGGGTTTCCGCCCCATGTCCCCAAGAAACCGTGGAACTGCTTCTCTCCCCTCTGTTCGCTGTGCTCAGTAAAGCCCCGGGCAGGGAGAGGCGAGCAGGAAGCCGGGGAGGCCTGATCCTGCTCGCCCTGCACCCGCAGAGGGGAGAGCCGCGCTCCACCCAGGCCCTTTGGCTTCGGCTTTCCCAACCCCGACTTTGTTCTCCGCAGTTAAAACCAGGACGAAAGACAAATACCGCGTCGTGTACACCGACCACCAGCGGCTGGAGCTGGAGAAGGAGTTTCACTACAGCCGCTACATCACCATCAGGAGGAAAGCGGAGCTGGCCTCCAACCTGGGGCTGTCGGAGAGGCAGGTCTGTCCCACGAGCGACACTGCCCATGCCCGCCACGTGTGGCCGGGATGCGCGGGGCCGGGATGCGCGGGGCCGGGATGCGCGGGGCCGGGATGTGCGGGGCAGAGATGCGCTCTCGGTGCGGGACCCCCGGGAGGGGGGACGTCCCCGGGGAAGCACCCCCCTCACTCCCCTGTCCCCCCCCGGCAGGTGAAAATCTGGTTCCAGAACAGGCGGGCGAAGGAGAGGAAGATCAACAAGAAGAAGCTGCAGCAGGCCCAGCCCGGCGGCGCGGAGCCGCTCAGCCCCGGCGCCCAGCTGCAGGGTCCCGCGGCGGGGGCGGCCGCCGCCGGGCTGGGCCCCGCCGTTCCCCAGTGACAGCGGCCGGGAGACCGCGGCGCAGGGATTGCTGGAGGGCGCGGCCGCGGCGGGGCCGGGCCGGGCCGGGGGGGCACGGTGGGAGCGGCCCCCCCCGCCTATGCACTACACCGCCCCGCGGGGCCGGCCGTGTGTACAGATGTACAGTGTATGTGTCTCGTCGTCCGGGGGAAGCGTGGCCATCGCTTTATTATTATTATTATTATGATGTTTGGGTGGGTTTTTTTACCCTGGAGTTTGTTAGCTAAAAGGGGGGCACTGCCTGCCAGTCCGCCCCTGGTGAATCTCAGGGATCGGTCCGAAACACCTTAGAAATGTTGTTGGGCTAACGATGAATTTTAACAGGAAAAAAAAATTAAAGCACATTTTTTTATTTTATATTTTATTTTATTTTTTTCTTGTAACCATAAATATGCAAAACGTTCATCCTGCCCTAAGGGCCGGAGCAGACAAGATAAGGCACTGTTTAAACGTTCAGAAGTGAATTGCTTAATGTTAGACACTTGTAAAAGAGCCCATAAATCCGGTGCTGATAGTCATCCAGCCAGATTTATTAGCCGCAGTGCAGAGAAATTGGAAGAATGAAGCCTCCTCTGAAAAAGGTGTCCTGTCGTGCTGGAGCAAGGAGCCTTGCTTGTGTGTGCAATGTCCTGTTGGTTAAAGTATGTGCTGTTTCTCACTTCCTTACAATTTTTGGCTTGTTTGGAGTTTTTTTCTAGTTAGTCTTCCAAAGTCTCCTTGGTTTTATCAGCTTTATGTAGGCTTCATCGCAGCCCCACCAGGAGCAGAAATCCTCGGAAGAGCCCTGTGCTGTACCAGAGCCCACCTTGCACAGGCTGTGGCCCATTTCCACATGCTGGTTAAATGGTGGGGACCAGGATAGAGAAGCCAAATCACTCACCAACATGGAGATGAAAACAAGGAAAGTCCAGCTGATTTGGCCAAATCGTCCTGGCTGTTTGCCGTGTGTACTTCTTATTTATGGACGGGAAAAACCCCACTGAGAAGTGAGGCCATGCAGCTGGGCTGGGGCGGCCACACTGCAGCCAGGGCCTGGGCTGGGTGTGGGACTAGCTCATGTGGGCCTGAGCCCCGGCAGGGGCAGGAGCACTGTCCAGCCCCAAACATGTCATGCGGGTTTCTGACTTCTCCAGCATTTGGCCCCATGTTTTTCCATTTTTCTCATCAAATTTATTTAAGATATTCCATTTGCCTTCTTTGGGGCACTTTGTTTTTCTCCTTGCTGACCCTGTTCTCATCTTTTTGCTGAAAGCCAAAGCCAAATGCCAGCAGGATCTGCAGGACTGCACGGGGAGGATTGATTTGCCAGGGCCTGGCCCCACGGACAAGGTAGCTCTCTCTGCCTGGGAGAGCTTGCGGAAATGGTGAGCACCAGCCCCAAAGCCTCCGTGCTGCGTTTTGGCCACATGTAGCTCCATGGCTTGCTGGGCCAGGGGCTGGGTGCTGGCTGGCAGGCTGACAGGGGACGTACGGCCATGCAAACCTGATCCAGGGCTCCTGCGCCTGGGGGAAGACCATGGTGGGAGGCAGCACCTCCAGTGCAGGGAACCTCCTTGATTTTCTGCCTCATGTGTAGTCACTGAAGCGGGTCTGGCCAGGCGACGTGGGTGCAGCACCCAGGCAGTTACGCTCATTGCATGTGGGCTTGACACACACCACATCCTGCTGGGCCCAACGTCCATGATTCGCTCTGGACCAGGGAGAGGCAGGAGCCAGATCCATCCTTCTTTGCCTCTAAAGCGTCCTTGGATCTTTCTGGAGGAGCGGCTTCCCTGGGGACACCTAAAGCTGAGCAGCAACCAAACTGAGGGGCTTAGCTCTGCAGCACCAGGCTTAAACCAGAGAAGAGCAGTTGCACCAGGGATGGCCGAGTTAAAAGGGCTTTGCAGGCACCATGACCCACTCCTTCCTCTCTGCTCTCCCCAAGAAGGCACAAGGGCTCTTGGGGGGCAGTGGCCATGCTGGCAGCTGGGGCGCGGGCAGCCCCGGGCGGTGCCGTCCCTTCGAGGATGCCCTCTGGCGCCCGGGGCCGCCCCCGCAGCATTGATCCCCAGCCCGGCTGCTGCCCGAGTTGCTACGCGTTGCTGCGATACGCCTGTCAATAAACCCTGTTTGGATTGTGGAGCAGAGCGCAAGGTTTGTTTGTTTAGTGGTTAGAGGTTCAAAAGTCGGCATTGTCCCACTGCAAACGAGTGCAAGTTTTTTCTCCCTAAGGAAAAGCTGGCTGCGGCGAGAGGGAGGGAGAGATATCGGTGGGCCCTTTTATTTGCTTCCAGAAATAATTAATGGCAGCGTGAAAAAAGATGACCACGGAGTTATGAGAGGCCATCAATAAGTAAATTAATCACAAAGGATCTGGGGGTGTAAGAGGTGCTGCTTGGCGCAGTTTTGCTGGCATTTCTCCATGCCCGTGGGCATGGGGTGGCAGAGCCCAGGACTCCTCACCGCAATGGTGGCCCACAGCTGCCCCCGGCACCAGCCCGGGCACGGCAACATTTGGGACAGTTCTGGTAACCCTTCTGCAGTGTGCTTCTGGTTGGTTTTAATGCTGAAAGTATCAAAATTTCTCTTTCTTGCTTGTAGGACTTTTGAGAAAGAGAGTTGCTCCTGTTGAGGTGAACTGCTTGATGTCCATGAAAGTTTCATGTCTCCAAAAAGTTCATTAGAGACATATAAACAAGCCCGACACATTTTAAACATCCCCATTCCAGATCTCTTCCCCTCTTTGCTAGCGAACATTCGTTTTGAGCTCTCCTCAGATTCTTGACGATGGCAATGCAGAACTCAAATTTCTCAGTGTAAAGAGGAACTGACCAGGCAAATTATATCCACACCCAATTTCAAACATTTCCCTCCTCCCATCCCCAAACAAATAAACCACCAACCTTCTGGCTTCCTTTATATTCCTCGTGCACCATAAAGGAGTGTAAAAAGGCACAAACTGGATATCTTGTTTATTTGGGGGGATATTTACAGGCACCTGGCTCAGTCCAGTGGCTGGACCACGAGATTGAACCAGAAGCACTGTTTGAGAGAGGTGAGCTGGTTGTGGTGACCCCCCCGTCCAACCTATGGGTGTTTTCACCCCTCACTGAGCTCCCCACTGTCCTGCAGCAGCGAGCCGAGCCGGACTGGTGGGGCATGGTGGGTCAGAGCCCCTGCACCTTGCCTGCCTGGCAGGGGCTGGAGCGGGTGTCCTCAGAGACCCTTTGCCCAGGCTGGGTGAAATCCAGGAAATCAGAAGGTTTGGCCCCAAAATTGCGGGACGGCAGACCCCTGCTCTCCCTCTCTTGACAGATTTTCCTGCTCCTGTCACCATACAATAAGAAAGCACTTAGGACCCCTTCTCTTGGCTTAGCTCTTAGCCAAATATAAGAGTTTCTCAAGAAAGCTCTTTGAGTTTTGGGCAAGAAATGACCATATGTGACATAGCCCACCATGGGGAGAACAGTAAGGTCCTTAGACAGAGGACTTGGATGGCATCTAAAGCAAATGTCTGCTTTCTCTGACCTTGAGCATCTTCTGGGGGCATGTTATATATCCTCAGCATGATAGCTGAGTACTCTGGGTCTGCAGTATGAAGACAGTAAGCTTTATAAAAAGTAAAAAAACGGTACCTGAAATCAGCAGTAAGCAACAACTTCAGAGACTCCCGCCGGCTTTTTGCCCACACAAGTGGCTTCAGTGAGGTAGGCTGTTCCCACTCATGGGTGAAGCAGTGGCTTGAAGCACACATCCCAGTGATATAGCAGAGGGCAGAGCCCGTCCTTCAGAAACTGAGGGGGGGTTTGCTACGGGTGACTTAAATCCTGGCTCCAGAGGGCTGTGCGAGGCCATAGGTTTCTCTTTGTCTCTCCATCAGTGGCTGGAGTGGAAATCACGGAGTTTACACTTCTGCTGACACAGTGCTGCTGGATGCAATGCTTCATAGCCAAAATTCATGACCAAATACTTTCCCCGGGTCCCACACGGGTAATGGAGCTATGTGCTGAAGTTTAGAGCAGTTACAGCTGAAAGCAAAAGTTGAACTGATGCCAAAGAAGCAGCGCTGGAGGCCTTCCAGGAACAAACAGCTCGTAAGTGGTAAGGAAAGTCAGGACACGAGTCTGCCGAAGGCACGTCCAGCTGCACAGGTAGCTCAGCAAGAAAACAAGGCTGCCTTCACGTGAAAGGGCGTGGGATGGGTGGCCTGATGCAGCAGATGACAAGTGCCAGGGAGGTGCATGCTAGGAAGCTCCCTAGCAAAACAGCTCTGGTTACTGGGCGAAAGCCAAGGCAGAGAAGTATCAGGAACCTCTGGGGACAGATAGGGCCAGACTCTCCTGGAGACCTTAGCAGCTCTCTGGGCTTTGCTCCAGCTGAGGTCCTTGGTGGTAGTAGGACATTCCCTCTTTTCTTGCTGATGAGGAGGAGCTGCTTCCTTCTCACCTGCATGTTCTGCTGAGCTGTGACTCAGGTGAACACAGGCAGTTTCTTCTAATTAATGTCTCAGCTTCTGCAATGTCCCCAGTTCCATTCTCAGTTTTTGGCTCTTTCAGAAGTCAAACTTACCTTCCTTGAAAGATGGGGACAGACACTCACTTGCAAAGGGACAGGAAAAATTTGAGCTATTCCCTAAAACAAATAGTTTGTTGCCAGGAGACTGGAGTCAGAGGCCTGGGAATCCCTTTCTAGCCCTGTATTTCTAAATTGAAATATCATCTGTTTTGGGACGACACCCACAGGATCCCCCTGCAGATGCTTTCAAAGCATAGGAAGTATGGGAAAAGAGAGGGTGAAAACTCACAGAAGATTCTCATTTCATGTTCACGTGGATGCCTAGATACAGATCTGTGGTATCCAGCAGGCCCCAGTCCAATTAATCATTGGCAAGATGGCAGGTAACAGCCATAATTTTCCTCTTGTTCCTAATTTCTTCTAATTATAATAATATCTAACCTAACGTAGTATCTAATGTAATCTATCTATCTATAATAGATAATCTATCTAATGTAATATCTAACCTATTGGTCAAGGTAGAGGTTTTGATTCAATTCCTCAAATTAATAGAAGTGCATCATTCCCTTTCTTAAAGGTCTTGTGTGCTTCATAGAATCACAGAATCATAGAATAGTTTGGGTTGGAAGGGACCTTTAAAGGTCATCTAGTCCAACCCCCCTGCCATGGGCAGGGACATCTGCAACCAGATCAGGTTGCTCAGAGCCCCGTCCAGCCTGACCTTGAATGTTTCCAGGGGTGGGGCATCTACCACCTCTCTGGGCAACCTGTGCCAGTGTTTCACCACCCTCAGTGTAAAAAATTTCTTCCTTACATCTAGTCTGAATCTACCCTCTTTTAGTTTAAACTTCTAACTGCTCATTTCCAACCTGCTGATCCCTAGCACTTGAGCTGGACTGAAGACAACTAGACAGATGCCAAATATAACATCTGCCTCCCAGCGCTCCTGCACCCAGCTGTAACAGGCAGGTTGGAAAGAAAGCACTTTTTATAGTGCTCTTCCAAAAGAAGAGAACAAGCCAAACAGTGCACATGGACCTTTCCTGGTCTCAGCATTCTTCTTCCCTTAGTCAGCCAGGTATTTTTTGGCAGCTGTTGCAAGCTCATGTAGTTTTGCTTTTGAGTCAGATCCTCTTCCCCTGACATGCCTTGTTGCCTTCCACGGAGTCACAGCCCATCCTTCAGATAACTTGACCTTTGTAAGAGAAAAGCTGCCTTATCTCCAGCGTTCTTTGGAAAGGGATGCTCCTCACTGCAGAATGTCCCTTCCTCTGCAGGCGAACAAGACAAACTTTCAGCCCTGGAGACTGAGGTTGCTCGTGGTCTAATTTTTCCATGTCATGGTCTGACCACGCAAACAGAAAAATCTCTCAGGGCTACAAGACTTGCTTGCTCCCTTGCCTCCCTGAGTGACAGCAGAAAGGCCAGTTAGGGCTTCGGACAAGGGCTTGCTTGTAAGCAAGGCCTTGGAGAACGTCCTGCTGCAAAACCCAAACCTTGGAAACGAGGTGCATGATTCAGGGGCCTCCATGATCAGGTGGGTCTCAGGATTTTCAAGTCACGATTCTGCATTTAGGCATCTCAAGTGAAAGATGGGCAAGGCATGGACACCAGAGGCCTTCTAAGCCTCCAAAAGAATTTACACTCCTAAATCAAGCAGGAGTCAAAGGGCACTAGCATCCCAGATCTTTTTCCTTTTCCCACAGTTTGAAAATGAGCCAATCCCTCTCACGGAGATTGTCAGAAGTGATATAAAGAGCTGTGTAACAGTCAACTATTGAGGTTTCTTTAAAGATAACTCAAGCTTTCAATTACATTTTAGGGAAATTCCAGTCCTCACCTAATCTAGGGAAAATTTTGTTTTGTTATTTGTAAAATTTAAGAACATGAGAGGGAACTTACATTAGCCCTTGGTGAGACTCACCTCCTATCAGCAATACCAAAGAATTTTTATTCTAGTTTAAAATAAAAAAGTGCTGCTTTATGAATCATAATTGCAATAATAGAAAAAAATCAAATCACGCATTTTTCCTATATAGTAACTGCAGTATATTGTTTCTGTGGCAATAATGTTCATTTTTTAGATCTTCTTTGATCCTCATCAATATGCTTATATGCACCTATAGATGTAACCACGGTGAGCTGAAACGGGGTCTCTAAAAACATCTTGCGCAATGACTCCCAGGAATGTAGTGACTCAGAAGAAAAAGCAACTTTCTCTTATCAGAAGCCTATTTCTTCCTCCAGGACTTCAATCTGGAAACATGATCCTTTTTCGGTTCCCAGTAGCGACACCCGGCTCTTCCAAAGCCAGAGCAGTGCTTTGGACCTCTCTTTCATTCTCAGTCACTCCCTCGCCAAGCTTCTATCGTGGCTCCAAAGGTGTTTTCCATCCTTGGAGGCTTGGCCTCTGCCGACGGCTCCTGCCGGTAAAACATGCCCTATGTTATCTCTTTGCTTGTGGGCACACACTCCTGAACTGGGGCAGAAAAACACAGCCTCAACACTGGTCCAACGAAAGCAGCTGCCCAAGGAGGGGCAGCCAGGGCTGACACGACGAGGGCTCAGCAGCCCTAGCAAAGTCCATGGTGGTCCAGGGGCTGGGGGGATTCAGCCTCCTTCCATGCACATCCCTCCCGAGGCATCCTACCATGGGCACCTGAAAACCCACCTCCTTCCCCTCTTGGCCTAGGACAGTGATCCTATATCCCCCATGGGCTGGGAGCTGCCATCACATGGGTATCCTGGTGCTGGCCCCTTATGCATGAGACAGCAAAATTCAAGTGTAGAATGAGAAAGAAAAGGCAAGAAGGAATTTTTCTGTCTCAATTATAGGGAGTGAGGCCACTTCCGCTGCAGGAAGGGGAAGAGATGGGGCTGCAGTGCCAAGTGCCCCTGGGGGCAAGGGGATGCCCAGCTCCCCTTTCCTCAGCGGTGCCTGCTGCCTCCCCACCAAGAGGGAGCCCAGGCCCAGCCAATGCAGGCAGCAGTGCCACTCACCCCAACCTGGCAGCTGCCTGTGCCCTGTGACATTCCTGTGGTCAGTGGGAAGCCCAGACCAGTCTGTGATCTGCTCTGAGGTCCAGAGCAAAGGGAGACCCTGCTGAGAGAGGCATAGGTAAATGCACCACGGCAGCTTGCAGACCCCACAAAAAAAAGACAGGAAAGAGTGACACCCCAGCAGGCGCTGCTCCTTTCCAGCCAGGTCCCTCACGGTGTGCCACCATGCCATTCCCTTCCCCGGTCACCCAGCCTGCTCAGCCCACGGGTCCCTTCCTCCCAGGCCAGGGAAAAGTAAGAGCTGGTGTGAACTGTTAGGGGCACGTCAGCACAAACTGATGATTCATGCTGGAGGAATCAGCAGCGTGGTTTTATCTGGCTTTAAATGTTTCAAGAAACAGTTCTGACGTTTAATCTCGCTCGGTATATTTTTTCTTTGTGAACATCACGCTCTCTGTACGTTGTTTTACGAAAGACATGAGACACTGCTTTCTCCCAAATCAGCATGCGCTCAGATGCCTACAGCAGTGCTCTTCAAATTCAAGTCAGTCCTGGTTTAGAGGCTCTCAGACTGGCTCCCAGCTGCTCACTGCTCTGGCACCCTACAGCATCAAAAACCAAGAGCAGAGGACTCGTCTCACAAAGTCAAGCTCAATATAGTGGCCTCTCTTCACTCTAATGGAAATTTTCTGAAGTCATCCAGAACCTGCTCAGATGACAGAAATCTTCCTTGCTGCTGTCAAGATGCCCACTTGATGAGCCACAGAAGCAAAGGTCAGGCTGGATTCCTATATCTGTCCTCATAAATTAAAAGGTGTTAGGGAATATTCCTGGGCACTTCAGCTCAATCAGCTGGGTTGGTAAATGGTTAGCATGGTCCACAGCCGGCTCTTGGCTTGGGCCAGCTATTGCTTGCCCAAGGAACTCCTGGGCATGGTTTGAGAGTTAGTACAAGCAAGGGACTGTTCCTAGGATGTAGTCTGGGTGCAACCAACCTGTCCTAGAGGGTAACAGAGAAGCATTCTGCATATGGGCCGTTTGGTGACAGCTGGCCTCAGAGCTGAAGAGTGATCTGGGACATGCTCAACTTACAGGTGTAGAGGTAGTTTCAGATTCATAAATGGCATTGAAATCACATAAGCCAGTTCAAGAAAGGCATTCCGTCTTGTGCTTTTTTAAGAAGTCCTGGACACCTGGAGATGTGAACACACTTAGTGAGATGTCCCCGGGGAGCTACTCCTTTCTGTTTACTCACTCAACAGGAAGGCAAAAGCAGCAAAATTGGGGTAGATGCTCCAGCTGTGCTGAACTTACAGTACTGATTTCTGCTGTTATTGCCAGGAAGCTGCGCAGAATTGAGCCTGTGCAGTTGGTAGAGCTGAATGGCTGGGATGGGGACAGCTGCCAACACCCATCTGCCAACTCCATGGCATGCTGACCATGAGCAACCTGAGTCTTTGGCTTCCGGAAGAGAATTGCTACCTGTTTGGCTTCACAGCCAAAAGTGCTCTCATTGCAGCATCTCTGTGCTGTGAGGCTGGAATGGGCTTGGGACACGCTCCAGGAGGGTGCACTTTTTGCATTAGGAAGGTCTGGGACCACAGCTGGTCACTCCCAATCTGTAGTGAAATCCAGCTGTGGTCCCTGTTCCACCTTGTGCTGCTCAGCTGCTCAGCAAGTACCTTATGCTCACTGCCTGCATCGCCCAGCCCTCCTCTGCTTCGCCATTTGCCTGCCCCTTCACTTCTCCCTCTGCAGAGACACTACAGCTCTGCAACTGCCTGGTGGGTGGATTCTGGGTCAAAGTCAAGGGGATCTGAGTCAAAGAGAAGGAAGGATGGAAGGATGGAAGGAAGGAAGGAGTGGAAAATAGGAAAGAAGGAAGGAAGGAAGGAAGGAAAGAAAGAAAGAAGGAAGGAAGGAAGGAAGGAAGGAAGGAAAGAAAGAAAGAAAGAAAGAAAGAAAAAGAAAGAAAGAAAGAAAAGAAAGGAAGGAAGGAAGGAAGGAAGGAAAGCGAGAGAGAGAGAGAAAGAGAGAGAGAAAGAAGGAAGGAAGGAAAGAAAGAAAGAAAGAAAGAAAAAGAAAGAAAGAAAAGAAAGGAAGGAAGGAAGGAAGGAAGGAAGGAAGGAAGGAAGGAAGGAAGGAAGGAAGGAAGGAAGGAAGGAAGGAAGGAAAGAGAGAGAGAGAGAGAAAGAGAGAGAGAAGGAAGGAAGGAAGGAAGGAAGGACGAGAGAGAGAGGGAGAGAGAGAAGGAAGGCAGACAGACAGACAAGGCTGTCCAGGATCGCTCGTCCGCAGCGGGGCAGCGCGGCCCTTCCCCGCCCGGGACCCGCGGGGGCGCGGTGTCTGCCCGGCCCCGCCCGGCCCCGTCCGGTGGCTGGCGCGG
>JAYKAV010002983.1:530421-544279 GCA_035582835.1 Phoebastria nigripes
GGGGCGGGGGGAGGCGGGCGGCGGAGCCTCAGCCACAGCTCCCACCGGCCCCGCGGGCAGCTCCCACCGGCCCCGCGGGCAGCTCCCTGCCCCGCTCTGCGGCCCTTCCTCTGCACTGACCGTGACCCCGCCGGGCTTAAGAGCGAAGCCACCGGTGTTTTCCGTGAGGGGATTTCACCCGGCTCTGGCTGGGTTCTGCCAGACCTGACGTACTCTGTTAAATTACTGTCATCATCTCTCCTGCAAAGGTGAATAGCAGAAATTAGAGCTGGCAGCGACAAATGCGCTGCCTCCTCGGGACTGCATTATTGCCTGGTCTGACCTCCCAAGGGGGGTTGCCTCGGCTGGTACACCCTTCCTCCACAGGCCTTGTGCCACCAGGGATCAGCGTGAGGAGTTTTGAAACCGCTCAGTATCCATTTCCCACCGAGCAGCACAGGAGCACTGAGCAGCATAGTATAACTCCACTTGCCCTCCTCCCTCTGCAGTTTTTTTTTCCCTTTCTTCAAATACTTTTTGCTGCTGCAATACAAGACATCAGCCGTTGCTGTCATGTAAAACACAGCCCCATGGAGTAGAACCTGCAAATGTCTATGGCACCATCTGGAGAGCCCTGGTGGCGCTAGACATTATATGTTCTACACAAACCACGCTTGAATGGCTGAACAAATCCCTCCTCCTCACTTTTCTATCCTCAAATTTCCACACATATTATACCCCTGGTATCCTCCTTCACAGCTGCCCTCCAAGAGTCTGGTCCAAAGCCCATTCAAATCAGTCCTGTTGGCTGCAGTGAGCTTTGGACCATGGCCTAGATCTCTTTTGCTGGCTTTTGGCTTTACGCCTCTTCCATGCCCTCACTTGGAACAGTCTCTGCCTGCCTGAAGGCTCTCTTTCATTAAACTTGCCTTAGTCCCATTTCGTTCGGGATGCCTCTCTACACTGGGTAAATGATGGCTTCAGAGAGCATATTGGGATGTAGCAGGGACTGTCTAAGAGATGGCAGAAGATGGGGAGATTACTGGCAAAGGGGGGTATCTCCTGGAGTGTCAGCAGGGAAGTAAAGGTGGCCAACAGCCAAGATGTGTTGGGCCTCAAAAGGAAACTTAAGCAACGCAAGGAAGTTCTTCAGCAGGACAAGGCAGGAGGTTGACAGTGAGGAGAGCATCGAACTCGTACATGCCCTAAGTAAATGAATGTATTACCCCAGTTTCAAACAGGACAGTACTGGTGGGGGGAGGTGAAGGTGATGGCAAGGGGACTCCTCAAAAATAGAGCTGGAGCAATTTCAAGGGCTCACCTCATCCAGCCTCCTTGTCCTTGGTTACGCTGACTGTAGTCATGGCATTGCTGACAGGGTTGCACCTAACCAGCTTCTCAAGCTGTCTAGTGGAGAGACTTACAGCCTCTCCAGGCAATTTCTTCTGGCTTTTCTCACTGTTCCTCACTTTTCTCACTGTAAGGAAGGGTCCCAAGGCATCTGCTCCATCCACATTTCTTGTCATTGCAGCCCTCCCACAATGGGCACAGGACAGCTTTCTCCTCTCCTCTTTGCAGCTGTGTCCTTGTTTCTAAAACTTACTGTATTTTCTCTCAGTCTGCTCTTATGGCCAAATTTAAATATAAGCTCCTCAGAGAAATGCCTTTGGTTTTTTTCACAGCACTCTGCACTACAGGATAAGCCCTCTGGTTCTCTTTAAAGCTGAATATAAAAAGAAATGTCAGAAGTGCAGCATCATGATTATATACACAAATGCTTGGAAAACAGGACTTGCAAGGATTGAGCTTGTCTGAGCAGCTTTCAGTTTCTTCTCATACACGTGGGCTTGAGACCCACTCCTGAGTTCTGCTGTTGCAACTTTTCCCTCCCTCAGGATCTCCATGCAGAGGCTGCACCAGTGGAGGAAACTCAAGGCTGCACAGTGCACATCCCCCTTCCCAGGTCTCACTTTCTACAAGGAGCTCTGAACGTACCTGAGGCTTTCACCCATCTCTTATTCTCTCTTACGGGTTCATCCCTAAGCGAAGTCTCTCTGGGCTAGAAGCATGACTAACATCCAGCAGAGGAGTTAGGAGGGGTTAGAGGAACAGAAGTGCCCTCCAAGCACTTCACAAGCTGTCAGGTAAAATCAACTCCCACAGGTTTTACTCCCTCTCCCCACTCTTCCAGCGGCTGTGCTGCATCCATGGTCCCGTGGGTCACTCTCCTCTGCCTCCGTGCCTGCCTCTTCCTGGCCCCCAGATCCTGCAGGAGCACCCAGCTCCTGCTTTGTGTCAAAGCTAGTGCAGATACAAGTGCGGGGTGAGTTGTTTCCAAAAACAGAAGACACGGCACTTTTTGCAAGACGCTGAGTATTTTGTTGGATTGGTGAGCTGAGCTGTCTCATCCAGCTGCTTCATGTTTGCTACAGAAACAGCAGGCAGAGAGGGAGCACGAGCACTTCAATGTGACATGCCACTGCACCCTCAGGCTGGGATGTGATGGCTTTCTGCCTCCTTCCCAGGAGCTGGTGCTCCCCAGCTGGTGCTCCCCAGCTCTGCCCTTGCCTGACAGTTACTCCATCTGCACCATTGCTTTCTGCCCCATGCATCATTCCATGTAGCCCTGAAGGAAAGAGGGGGCTTGAAAGCAAATTGTGCCTCTTCTCTTCCTCTCTGCCACTCTCCTGTCTCCGAGACCCAGCTCCTTCCCTGTGCCATGGAGGGAAGTGCTGTCTCTCCAGTTGCTCTCTCCCTGGCTGGCTTTTAGCTCCTGCTGCATCCTTCTCCATCTCCCACTCCAGGCTCCACAACCAGGCACAGAGCCAGGCTGGCATTGCACAAGTGTGCAGAAGAAACACCACATCTCCCTCGGTCTGACTTCCTCAACTCGATGCTGGCGTGGCCTGCAGGTGCCAGCTTGTCTCTTCCTTGGTCCTGACCTTAACCTGTAAAAGCTCTCCCTCCTGTGAGCCTCCCTCTCCCCTGTATCCCCAGTGTTTGCAGGTTTACAACCAGTGAAGAATGAATCCCTGACTACCTAGTGACCACATCTGGAGAAGAAGCATGGACACTAAGATTTTCCAACAAGCTATCGCTGCCTCCAGCCCTCTGTCATCTAATTGCTGGAGGGCAGGATTTTTCAGATCTTCCATGAGCAGCCCTGGTGTGTGGCTTACCTCACTTCTCAGGGCCAAGTTGAGAGGATGGGATAAAAGCAGGCATAGGAGCAAATGGGACTTTGCTGGAGCAGGACATAAATCTACCACCCCAGATGGATTTTTATCTCCCACATCTCTGCAGTTTTCCTGACAAATTCCAGTGCCTGCATCTAAAGCAATTGGGATGATTTTTCCCAGGAACTGTGAGGCAGCTCTATGAGATGTCTTGCCAAAAATAGCTTTATTTAGAGCCCTGGGCAAGCTGGACTGTGTGTACCTGATCTGTAATGACCAGGAACAAACCCCACATCTAACAGTGGATAAACACTAGTGCAGGGAAACTGCAAGAAATGGAAATCTCTGCTGGAATCCCAACACTTTCCCTTAGTGTATGGACCAGGAGGAATGTGGAGACAGTTGAGCAAACTCCATCACATCACAAGGGGGAATTAAACTTCCGCAGGAAAGGTGCAAGCTGCAATTAACAGCTACGTAAAACACACAAAGCACGTGGTTTCTGTATCATGACTTGTTCCCTAGGAGCAGAACGGCATTCCCAGCTAATGAGCTCATTGGCATCGTAATCCTGTAGCTGTTGAGGCCTTGGCACTACATCAGTTACCTTTTTCTTCACCCTTCTCCATTAATGCCTCCCTCTGGCTTCTCCCCATAACAAATCAAACCGCTTCAGCCTCCACTTGCCTCTCTTCTGACCCCTCCTGCTTTCAGTCCCAGCTCATCCTTCTGCCTGTCCACTCATTAACAGTGTTGCCTTCCATCACTGCTTCGACTACTGTTGCTCTACTGGCCTCATAGGCCCACCCTCTCCAGCTTCTGCTTTTTGAGCTCTGGGGAAATTGCTCTTGCCGATGTCTCTAATAAGTCTCTAATAAGCCAGAAGTTGCTTAGAAAATTCATTTTCTTCTCAAAATCTTGTCCTTTGGCTTCTTGGGAGGCTTTTTTAAAGAGAAAGGAAATATACTGTCTTCTCCTTGCTCACAGGACAAGAAACCATAGGCTATAACTGCAACAGGTAAGACTGGTTGGATGTTAGGTAAATGCACTCATGGTAGGAATGATGAACTGGAACAGAAGAAGATTGGGAAATCTGCAGCTTTGGAGGCCTTAGTGAAGATGACAGAGCAACATGTCTGGAGTGATCCTGCTTTGGGCAGAAGGATAGAGTAGAAATCTCAGTGGTTCCAGTTTCAGTTCTCATTTTGCTCCTTGGGGAATGCTCCTAAGGAATCCCCTTCATTCCAATGTAAGGGTCATGCGGCTCTACGCATTATGGTCCTTTTCTCTGCCTTTACCTCCACCTAATTTCATGCACAGCTCGAAATGCTGTCTTGCACACCTGCCATCAGATGTACCTCTTTCTATTTGAAGTGAAACTGTCTCACTAAGGTCTGTGGGATGAATATAACCAATCTATCGATGATGTGGCAGTGGAGGGTGAAGCTGTGAGGAGGTTTCCAATCACAACTTCAGGAACCAGCTGTGACTTTAACAACCAGTTTTACCACATTCATTCCAGGGTAAAGGATTTGATGCCTTCAAAGCAGAGGGGGTTCCCCCTCATCCCCCTTTTTGGCAATTTTCATTCTTGGGATAAAAATTCTGCTTACAGAGTGGACTGAAAAAACCAGGACTTGTTATTCTGCCAGCTTATCTTTAGCAATGTCACCTCACGCAGTCTCACCCTTAGCCAAATACTGACTCACCAACAAGGGGTTAGCAGCGGAAAAGGAGAGAGGGCATACCAGATGATAGATCAGCTCTCACTGCTGGAAGCTTGGCAGGGAGTGAGAGACACGTATTTTGAATCAGAGGGACCTGAGCAGTTGTGCTGAAGTGTAGTTAGAAGCCAGGATGCAAGGGGGCTGCTTCGCTACTGCTTGCTACAGAGAGGTACAGCCTCCTCTCCAGGGGCTGTGTTCAAAACATGGCTCTGGAGCCCTACAATGCCGCACCCAGCTAAGGCTCCTAGCAGGTAACTGTTTGCTTTTCTCTGGAGAAGGGTTTGGGCCCAGGGAAGTGGTGTTCAAACATAGGTCTCCGCACAGTCCAGGACCTGGTATCCCTCCCCTAGCTCCACCTTGGTCCTGAGACAGCTTGGTCTCCTGGCACAGGCTGTGGGTGCCCTCCGTTCTCTCCGAAGGGAGCTCCCTTTCCTGGTTCTGGCTTCTTCTTACACCAGTGAAGTCACTAATCCCTGCCTGCCTCTGCTCAGTGCTTGGAGGTCTGCAGGGAATGTCCAAAACAGGCATAGCTAAATAGATAATGACACACACTGCCTCTGCTCAAACAAAATACCAGCATGCTACCAGTTGCTTATGGAGACAACTCTTTTCCACTATCCACTATCAAGTCTAGCCCTGCAAGTGGAGACACAAACCATCATACCCTCTGCTTTCCATGCCTGCTAAATGTGTTTTACTCTTGAATCTTAAGGACACTGTGCCAGGGCTTCTTTGAGCAGATGCTTTTCTCCCCCTGGGTCAAGGGACAGGGAGAACATGAAGCTGCCACTGGCACCAGCTCATCGTACCCAGACCAGCTCTGTCATGAAACGAAGCCCAGCAACCCCCTCTTTGCCAATGATTTCAAAGTGGGATGCTCCACATCTGCTTGAGATGCTTCTGTTCTTGGCCTGTTGATCCAGCTCGCCCTCATCTCTCAAGTTTCTTCCCTCCCAATGTATTTTTGGGATGTCCGTGAAGAATATACCTGTTTGCCAAGGCACCTGCCTCTTGTGCCCAGTGGATCCTGGTGGATGGAGCCAGGCACCAGGGCTCCCGTGAACATGGGGTCCCACCTAAAGGCACCTCGGTCAGAAGCAGCACAACTGCAGCCTCTCCTCCTTCCAGTGGTGCTGCTGCTGGAAGCAAATGGTTCCTGGAACGAGCCCTGATACAAGGCAGCAAGTGCATGAAGCCTAATAGTAGAAGAACCACATGTTTGAGTTTCCTACTCCATGAATGAGGCTGGCCAGGTCTGACTCATCACCGAGGCAAGCTGGGGAGAGAGAGGGGCTCAGCTCATTTCCTCTGCATTTTGTTTGTCCCTGCATATATTGTGATCCCAGAAGCACTGGGGAACAGAGGAGCTGTATACCAGGACAGCAAGTGGTGGGAGGAGAGGAGATGGAGAACGGCAGAGACTAGGAGAAGCCTTGCCTCCATGCACTTTCCCCTTTGCTCCACCATTCTTTGTGCTCGCAGCTAAAGCGCTGCTGGGGCACATCGGTGCTGGCAAGGTGCATGGAAAGACATTGTAAAGGGTGCTGGAAGCTAGTGGAACAGGAGCAATGAGGATAAATGATAAATGAAAGTAAGTAGTGGATAAATGAAAGTAGGTAGTGTTCACTGCTAACACTGCGGTGTTTCCACATTTCGTTGTCCTCCCTAGATGCTAAACCAGACACGTTCCTGACTGCTATAAAAACATCCTTGAAGATCTGGTCATTCTTATTGCCATCTGGAGTAGAAGAAAGCAGGGAGAGAACTGCCTTTCTGAGCCATGGTTTATTGGAAGCCATGTGTGTGCATGTGTGTATGTATGGGTTGCCTACACTTACGTGAAAACCTCTTGTAAAAACAACCCTGTAAGCCATCAGGAGTGAAGGGAACCCAATGGCATTTCTTTCTACTCCCAAAGTAAGCCTTGAAACACAATGCTTAACTCCCAGCCAACTCTGCCCCGTACGGAGGCCAGATTGTAAGGTGCATTGCCCAGCCTGACAGACCCTGCTTTGGTGGTTGTTGCAGGGCTGGCATCCCATCCCTGGTTGCACTTCAAAGCACTGAAGCCTTCCTGAGCAATGTTTCTTCTCTCAGCCTGCAACATCTGTCCTCAGCCGTGGTCATGGCAGCAGCAGCAACCGCAGCGTGGGAGGTAGCAGGCTTCAGTGTAGGACTGGAAAGACTTTCACACCTTAGCTTAAATCACTGCTTTCCAAGTTGATTTATGGGCATAATTATTCATACATGGAGGGATTTTCAGGCAAATTTATGGGTTTGTAATGGAGGAGGCAAGCACAGTCTCTCAATCCTTGACTTGAGCAAGTCTTACGAGGAGCGGCTGAGGGAACTGGGACTGTTTAGTCTGGAGAAGAGGAGGCTCAGGGGAGACCTTATCGCCCTCTACAACTACCTGAAAGGAGGTTGCAGCGAGGTGGGTGTCGGTCTCTTCTGCCAAGCAACTAGCGATAGGACGAGAGGAAATGGCCTCAAGTTGCGCCAGGGGAGGTTTAGATTGGACATTAGGAAAAATTTCTTTACTGAAAGAGTGGTTAAGCATTGGAACAGGCTGCCCAGGGAAGTGGTGGAGTCACCATCCCTGGAAGTATTTAAAAGACATGTAGATGAGGCGCTTAGGGACATGGTTTAGTGGGCATGGTGGTGTTGGGTTGACGGTTGGACTTGATGATCTTAGAGGTCTTTTCCAACCTTAATAATTCTATGATTCTATGATTCTATGAATCCTACCTTTCATATGGCCATCCCTGCGGGGTCCTGGGACATGGTCCTGTATGTGGGAGGTAAAGCAGGGGTTAGCACAGGGGGTGCATGAGCTCCTGTTTCCCTTCCCCAGGCTTGGGCAAAGGTGGTAGCATGGCCCCAACTGGGGCTGCTGGATGCAGGTTCTCAGACAGCAGCAAACCAACAACCGTTTTGTGGCAGGATCTGGCCTGCGTGTGACAGCAGCCCCCAGCTCCTGGCCAGGGTTTGCCTAGCTGTGTGCCGTTCACCTTAGATGCTCATCCCTGCTTGGAGAAAAAAGAGGGCATTAAATATTCCCTGCCTTGTGGTCCTTCATGTAATAACAGTCAATATCTCAGTAGCGCAGAAGCAGAGAAGAAAGCTTTCACTGTGGTATTGGGGGATGTATCTGAGCAAAGCAGGAGCAGTAAAAGTGTTGCCTGTGCAAAGCTGCATCAAGACCTGCGGCCTCACTGTCTTCCCCTGGAGCCATAGGTAGAACTGATGTCTCCATAGTTCCTGGTGCTGAGGACGCCCGTGCCAGGTGCATCCGGGGAGGGGAAAATCGCCCTGAGTCTTGCTCAGCTTTTCTTTAAAATAATTAACACCGAATACATATGATTCTTGGGGACATACCTCTCCCACACATGCCTAAAGGACTTGAGTATTGCCTGAGAAGGAAATAAAAAGACATCTCACACTTTTCATCTCTTACCTAATTTTAAAAGTCAGAATTTTTAGAATGTCCTGTGGAAACCCTATCCTAGGGTTAAAGGTGATTAAATATAAATTATGAACTATTTCATAATATAAATTATGAACTATTTCATAAGATGTCTCCTAGGAAAAATGGATACATCTGGACAACTGTTTTTGGTGAGATGACACGGCACAAGAACTCTAGCAGCCTTATAACTCTCCATTGTCAGCCTTGCCTTTCCCCAGCACTGTGCAGGGCTGGCTGCTCTGCCAGGTGAAGGTTACTGTGAACCTTTACCTCTACAAGGTCCCAGAGCTGTCTTGATTCAGTTAATGCTAATTTTTCCATTGATGCAGTTGTAAAAAGAATGACTATATATATAAAAAAGTGCTAAACCCATAAACTATGTCAATTATTTGAAGAAAAAGACTTTATTCATTAAAACTAAACCATGCAGGTCTGATTCTACTTCCACTCATAAAAATACCTTGGCTGTGGTCAAACACCGTGGTCAAACAATTCATATCAATTCTGCAACTTCTCCGTTTTTACAGCAGTGCATAGAGAAAATCGAAACTGAATGTGCTATGCTAGAGAAAGGACAGGCAAAATTTCAGCCACCGTGTATGCTGTTTACCAGCGCAATGCGCTGTACGAATCTTAGCAGAAAATCATGATATTTTGTGTGATAGACATCCTTTCTGCAGCTAGATCTACTTTTATAGTGGTCCCCGAATTGCAATTTCAGTGCCAGACATTGTAAAAGGTACATGGAAATTGTTCCACTGTGTGTTACGAGTGACAGGTCGATGCTAATAAATAGCGATGAGAAGTGCTGAGGTTTAAAAATGACTTTATGACCCCCAAAAGTTTGAGAAATGTTACTTTAATTAGTACGGTGCTTTGCTTCTTAAGCAGAACAGCTTTATTTGAATTTTGCTCATATAATCATTAGTAAAGTTCTCACTCATTGTCTGCGTTTTGATGAATAAGGATATACAGGCTCGGATGATATATTTCTCAGGCAACTTGCAGGAAAAATGACCAGAAATGTCCCTGTTTGCACATACATCTTAATGCCCCCAAAGGAAAGAAAAGCAATAGACGAATTACACCTTCAGCTCAAGTCTCCACCTTATTGTTAAAAGTCTCACGTAAGATGGAAAAAACCCCAAGAGCTGCTTCCTCTCCCCCTCGCTTTCAGCAGAGGGACTGGGAACATCCTCTGGCCAGGGTGGGACAGGCCCTCCTCCTCCTCCTCCTCTTCCTCCTCCCATGGCACTCCCGGACCCGCAGCGCGGGAGGGTCCGTGGCGGTCCCCGAGGGATGCTCGAGGGGTTGCTGCTGCCGGGGGCAGGTCTGGAGCCTCCCCGTCGAGGAGAGGAGGCAGATCCCCCTGACCCACAGCAAACCCGGGCACCTCCTGCTTCCCCCCAGCCGCTATTTTTTGTTTCTAATTTGGGTGTGATTTTTTCCCCACTTAGTTGAATTTCCGACGCTCTTTGAGGCGGTCGCTGGAACAGCTCGTTCCCCTTGTACAGAATGCCTGTTCCCGCCGTTGTCGCGACTGGGAAGGTGTTTCTGGCAACAGGCGGGCAGCGGCTGAAGAGAAGGCAGGCTGGGTCTGGGACGGCCTGCGGCGGAGCCCTCGCTGCCTGGCTGCCCCCAGGGAAGCCCCCGGCCAGCCTCTCGCCCCGCTCCAGCCCGGAGGAACCAGGCTCTCCTGCACGCCGGGCCGAGCCGAAAAATAACGCCTGAAAAAAGGCACCGGCGCCCGGCAGCGCCTGGGAAGTAACCAGCCCCAAAACTCCGCCGGGATGTAAAGCCAGATCTGCAGAGAAAAACCATGCAGAGAGCAACGCCGGGCCGGGAGCTTGTGCTGCAGGGAGGTTTCTTCTCTCCGAGGCAGAGTCCGAGCTTGCGGGAGAGGAGGAAGAGAAGCAGGTGCTTTTCCCCAAAGGAAAATGTCCCTGGGACCAGCCCTACCCCGCCGGGCACGTCCCGCTCTCGGCTCGCAGCCCGATCTACCTCTGCCCCCCGGTCGGAGATCATCCGCGGATTTTCTACCGCATCCCCGGGCTTGCACCCACCCCACGGGGAGGTGAGCGCAGCCCTGCGCGCCGTGGAGCCCCCGCCGCGGAGCCTCGACGGCCGCGGAGCCGCTGGCAGAGCGCGGAGAGGGTCTGGCTACTTGTGCCAGTCATCGGGAGCCGGTCACTGGGGGAGACAAATCCTGCCCGCAGGACACTCTGGCTTTTTTTTTTTCTTTCTTTCTTTCTTTTTTCTTTTTTTTTTTTTTCTTTTTTTTTCTTTTTTTTCCCCCAAAGGCAAAAGCAAACGAAACAAAACAGGTTCCAGTTTCCAAAGAAGTGAGAAATAGTCCTGGGGGAGTCCTCGGTAGAGCCGATGCCACGGGGCCTCTGGAAGGGACGGGGACGGCGGGGTGCCAGCCCCGGGAAGGTCTGGGATGCTCGGCTCCGCGTTCGTGCTTGTGCAGCACCGGGCACGGCGGGAACCGCGCCCCGACCGGGCAGCCGTCCGCGGTAGGGCGGCGTGCGCTCGCTTCTCCTCTGGTTTCCAGACCGCTCCGTGCACCCAGGGTCGTACACACCGTCGGTGGCCGCCCGAGATCCGCCTTTCCCGGGGGAAGCTGCCCCGGAGGGCCCGCTGCGACGCGGGATGCCCGGGGGAGCGGGGCCGGGCTCACCGCCATCCCGGCTGCTCTCTGCGGCCTCCTCCGGCCCTCCGGCCCGCAGCGAGCCTCTCTTTGCTACAGCCGAACAACTTTCATTTAATTTTCGCAGGACGGGAGTTTCGGAGGGGAGGCACCGAGTTTCCCTGGGGAAAGGCGAGCGAGGGTCGGCCACGGCACGGCACGGCACGGCATGGCACGGCGGCGAGGAGCCGGCGCCACCCTCTCGGCCCTGTCCCCGGCCCCATCCGCTTCCTCGGCCAGGGGCGTGGGGCTCCCCGCGGCTCACCGAGAGTCCTGCTGCCTTCTGGGGGCGAGGCTGGGGGCGAGCAGGTCCCTGGAGGCCCCCGACGGCAGGTCCCCGGGGGGACACGGCTGGAGATCCTCCTTGCCCTGCAGCTCCCCGGAGGACACCACACAGTCTTGCTCGGTGTCATTGCTGTTGCCCGCCCCTCGCTTTTTGTCCTCTTCCTTCTTCCACTTCATCCGCCGGTTCTGGAACCAGATCTTGATGTGCCTCTCGGTCAAGTTCAACATGACAGCCAGCTCCACTCGCCGCGGCCTGGAGATGTACTTGTTGAAGAGAAACTCCTTCTCCAGCTCCAGCAGCTGCGCCCTGGTGTACGCCGTCCTCGTCCGCTTGTTCTCCTCCTGCTCCACTACGTAGGACCCCCCTGGAGAAAAGGGAGAGTCAGCCCCGGCCCGCCCGGCCGCCCACTCGGGCTGCGAGGGCCACGCGGGGGGAAGCAAGCGGGGTGAGGGTGCGGCCTCGGGGAGCCCCCCCCCCCCGCCGGGCACAGCGAGGCGGTGCTGGTGGCGGCTGTCAGGACTGCTGCTATTTTATTTTATAACAATTTAATATTTTTTATAATAATTTGGTCGAGGCTTTCAGGGAAGCGCTGTCCCTCAACCCGGGGGAGACACTCAAGCGCCACGTTTGCATATCGCCGAAAGCTCCGAAGGATCCAGGGCCTGGCAATTGCTCAGATTTGTGTAAAAAAAAGAAAAAGAAAAAAAACCAACCCAAAAAAAACCCAACCCAACCCAAAACGGAAAAAAAACCCCAAAACAAAACAAAAACAAATTAAGAAAACCAACAAAAAAAAATCAAAACAAAGCAATAACAACAACAAAATTGGTTTTCTTGTGTGACATGCACAAGTAACCAAACAAAACATAATTTAAAAAAAGTAAAGTATCTCCGCTCTCCGGTAAACGACCCGCAGGAGAAGCCATCCCGCCAGCGGAGGGCCCACAGGCCGCGGGCGGTGGGGTCCCGGGGAGGCGGCGCGGCGGGGAGCGGGCGGGCGGGCGGCTCTCCCCGCCGGGGCCTCGGATGGGGCCTCCGTCCTTTGCACAAGCCACAAAAAGGTGGGGGGAAATCTCACGGAACAGGAGGTTGAGGGCCGCGGGGGATCTCCCGGGATATCGCCACCGAGCAGCTCTGGGCCCACGGAGGCTTTGGCTCCTTCCCGGCCGCCGGGACCCCCGCGGGGGGCAACGGGGCGGGCGCCGGCGCGGCTGCCGGGTCGGGAGCGGGACCAGGGCCGGGAGGGGACCGCAGCCCCTCCGTTTCGGCAGGTCGGTGAAACCTTGGATTTCTCGTTCCTGGAAACAGCGGCAGCAGCGGAATCGCCGTTCCCAGCGCGGCCGCCGCCGCCGTCCTGCGTGGGCGCTGGGGCGCGGGTGGTACCGGCGGCGGCAGCGAGAGGGGCCGGGGATGAGCACTGAAACTCACGGCCGCTATTGCCAGTACCGGGAGCCCAGCTGGGTACGCTTTTGGTGGCGATCATCTGTAGGGCACAGTGGTTTAGACAGCCAGATTGAAACAGTCACTTCAACAGAGAGCTACGGGGGATCTCCCGCCTCTCATCTATTCCCATGATTTTATATAAATAATGTTTCTAAATATAAACCTATGTATATACACCTACGTGTATATATATATTTTTTAAAATATATATTAAAAATACATGTATATACATAGAATGTTCCTAAATATAAACCTATGTATACACATCTATGTATACCTATATATTAAAATAGATACTTAAAATATATGAATATGCATAAAATGTTTGTAAATATAAACTTATGTATATACTCGTATGTGTGTGTATGGATCTGAAAAAATTGTTCGGTTACGGTAAAGTAAACTAGCGCTGCCGGGAGGCGGAACACCGTGGGTCTGTCGGAGGGCCGCGGCCGGCCGGGCCCCGGGGCTCGCCAGGCCGCGCTCCCCGCCATGCCCTGCCCGCGGGACGGGGCGAGCCCCGGGACGCGGCCAGCGGCCCCCGGGCAGGCGGCCCCCGCGGGCAGCGGAGCCAGGCACGGCGGGTGGCACCGGGCCGGGCTCGGCCGCGGCCCCTCTGGGCGCCTTTCCACGGCAATAACAACACAAAGCCCCGCAGAATCCACGGACGCCTAAATGCCAAGGGTTTCCATAAAAAATAAATCCTTAGGCTATATAGTCTGCAATATATACCGTGCAAATATACTGGGGTTTGGCTACGAGCGTTGTGCAGGCGCCCGGCATAGCGCTGTGCCCCTCTCGCCGTCCGGGCGTGCACCGTGCACCCGCGATTGGAACAGCCCGTGCGTGCGTGTGCTTGCACACACATGCCATGCACCGTGTAAAGCTGCAGCACAGCCCTGGCCTGGACCTCCCGGGAGAGCGGGGAAAATCAGGAAAGAGTTTTTGGCTTTTGCGGGAAAAGTTTCGTTTTGCTTCTTGTTTTTGTCATTCCTCGGGTACAGGAGACAGAAAAATAGGGGTAGTTTGAGAGTCTGTCTTCATCCTCCCCCCCCCCCCCTATTTTTTCTTCCCCAAATTCATTCAACC
>JAYKAV010002983.1:544340-576793 GCA_035582835.1 Phoebastria nigripes
GTGGAGCAGCGTCCTTTCCCCTGCCCGGCGGATGCGCCTCCGTGGGGACTGGGGACCGCCGCCTCTCCTTCTCCCCTCCTCGGTCTGCCCCATGCAATTCCCAAACTATTTCACGGTGATTTTAATACTCCAGTCCTTTTTTCAACTGTCTATTTGAACAAAGCCATTAATATAATATTTGCCGTGTAGGCGTGACAAAGGCGCAGGACACGATAACATTGTGCAGGCAGAGACAAAAATACTGTTGGGCAGCGGAACTTTCTGCCTAGATAGAGTTTCTTCCCCTCGCTGGCAGCTCTGTTTCGTTTGTGCATTGTTTCCCCTGCCCTGGGTTTTCACTTGGAAAGGTGCGATTGCGGCTAAAACTCACCGGGGAAGCAGGAGGGGGTGGGATAGAGGGGCCGGGAGGGGAGATGGGCTCTGCCGCCCGGGCGCCGGGGAGAGCCGGAGCGCAGCGGAGAGGGGCAAGGCGGCTGCCCCGGGGTTTCGGGGGCTGCTCCGCGGCTGCACGGTCCGCGCGGGGACGCGGGCAGCCGTGCCGTGCTGTGCCCTTGCAGCCCTGCCAGCCGCCTCCCCGCCCGCTCCACCCCGCGGGTGTCTCCGCGCCCCCGGCCTCGCCCTGCGCGGCCCCGGCCCCCGCGCGGAGCCCACCGCGCCCGCGGAGCGGCCGCACCGCGGAGACCCCCTGCTCGGCGGGGCGGCAGCGTTTGCACGTCGCCCCGACTTGGCGACAATTAGTTAATTGGTGAAAAATACTTCGTTAATAATTGCTCAGGGCTTGGGCAGCGCGGGGCGCGGCGAGCCAGCCGGCGGGGACCGGAGGGCCGGCTCCCACCCCGGCGTTCAACCCGACGGTAGCAGCCCCACAGCAGGGGAAGCGACCCTCCGCCGGCCCCTCCGGGACCTCTCCGAGCTACACCCGAGCGGCGGGGGCAGGGCCGGTGCCGGGAAGCTTTCCTGCCCGCCGAGAGCGAAAGAAGCGGCGGGGCAGCGGCAGGGGGAGGCGGCGGGGCTTACCGGTCCACTGTCCCTTCCAGGCGTGCGATTTGGTGGACTTCATCCAGGCGAAAGGCACCTGCACTCGGGGCTCCTCTATCGCCCCCGTGTCCGCCCCGTCTGCGAAAGGCAGCGCGTCCTGGTGGGGAGGAGGAAGATGAGGGTGGTGGTGGTGATGGTGATGAAGGTGCGAGACCCCGGCATCCTCTGTGATGGGGGGGACCTCGTAAGGTGAAATGTCTGGCGGGCTGCCTTGCTCGAGAGCCCCTAAGGCGCTGGGGTAAGGAGTCTGCTGCTGCCTGCCCATGTACAGGCAGGCGGGGGGGCTGGGGTTGTAATCCTGCGCCTGGGCTCTCTGAAACGCACACGACTCCTTGTAGAGCTGCGCCGAGGCGTAATACTGCTCCTCGGTGTTCATGGCGAGCGGGGCCGGGGGAGGGGGGTCTCGCAGCTTAGGGACACATAGGGCTGCTCCCGCTCCCGGCGCCCGGGATGCCTCTTTGACAGCTCGCCGCCCCGTCGGGCCCCGCCGCCCTACCCGGCTCCCGCTGCCTCCCCATAGGCGCGGCTCCCCCCACGTGAGCCCTCCCGCAGCCCTCCTGGGCGGGGCGCGACCCATAAGAGGCCACCCGGGGTGGCCCCGGCCCCGGCCCCGCAGCCCCCTTCCCCCTTAGCCGGGCAGGCGCCGGGACCCCCCCATCCCGCCGCGGGGTCCCGTTCCCTGCTTTGGGGCGAGGACCCCCGCGGCGGGCGGCTTGCGGGGCCGGGGAGGGGGTCGAGGGGTTGCCCCGACGTGCGGGGCGCTCCGGGAGGGATGGCCCCTAAACCCACCTTTTCCCTCCCCGCCGCGCTTGCCCAGGGGCTGCTCATCCCCCAGCCTCCCAGGGCACGGCCCGGAGAGGAAAACCCTCGGCCTCCGGGGAGCGACACGACTCCTGGAGGGGTTTGGCATTAGGGCACTTCTGGCTGCGGGGGCATCTCGGCCAGGGATGCGGGTGTCCGGGGACGGGCAGGGTGCGCGCGGGGGTCTCTCCCTCCGGGGGACCCGTGCGCCGGAGCCTTGGGAGCAGGCAAGGACCGGCTTTCTGCCCGCTCCCCCCCTGCCCGGGGGGATGCGGCCGGTGGGGACCACAATGCTATCACCGGAGCGAGCGATAGGCAGCGGATTGTTTGCCCAAAGAGTAAATTTGGGAGCCTTCCCCGCGGCTTGGGCTGCAATGTGTTGACCCTCGGAGATAATCTGCTCCGAGCTGGTGCCGGTTGACTTGGTGACGAGGCTATGAGGAGGCGGAGAGCGACCGAAAGGGACAAAGATCATTTCCCTGCCTCCCTGCGCTCGGCCCGGCCGCCGCTCTCGCCGGCTCGGGGGTAGGCACGCTTCCTATTTGCCCGGCCCGCCTCCCCTCACCGCCTCTTCCCCCGGCGCCTTCCCCCGGCACTGGGGCTCCGACCGCCGCCGTCGGGGCGCGCACCCGCGGCTCCGTCCAGGGAGGCCGCGGGGAGCAGCGCGGCGGGCCCGGGTGCGGGCAGCTCGGCTCGGCTCGGCTCGGCCCCGCTAAGCCCGGCCTGGCTCGGCTCGGCTTGGCCGGTGACGATGCATCCCGTGAGCTGGCGGCGCAGGAGGCTCCCGGTACCTCGCTCCTGCGCCCGGTTCCGTGGGATCATAAACCCGCCCAGTCCATTACACTTAAAATGAGTTTCCGCTCTGAACCCACGCGGGTCCCCCATCTCTTGGAAAGCACACTAAGCCTTTGATTCAATATTGAGCCATTAAGCGATTGCTTTCCCAAGCCATTTAACAGCAGCTCTTATGGATAAATAAACAAAAAAGGCTGTAAACCAATTATAGTGCGGATAGTGAAAAAGTATTTTATTAGCGGGAATTACCGATAGACATCGCTGCTGCTCGGGCTCCCCCCGCCCGGCGCCCTCCCTCTCCATCCCCTGGCATGCCGGGCGGGGTACGCGCCCCGCCCGGGGCTCGCAGCCGGTGTGCGGCCGGGGGGGATGCWCTGAGCCAGGCGAGCTCCCTTAGCGGTGCCCCCCCCCGGCTCAGCACCCACGTGCCCGCGATGCTTCCCCAGAGGTCTCTTGCAGGCACGGGTGTACTTTGATCCGGAGACTTCTTGTGCACCGATCCCAGCACAGCATCCCCAGCCCCTTCCCCAGAGATCTGCTCCCCGGAGCATTTACAGCCCCAAGTTTTCCACGGGGAACTGGTGCAGACAAACAAACGCAAGGCCATAAAACCCAGAGCAAATTGATTCATCTCCAGGGAGGACCATTACCCGATGTCTTAATGCGGTCCTCTCTCTATAACGAACGTTTCTAAATAGAGCAAACAATTCCCCCTCCAAAGCAAATGAATTTCATATAATTTAGAGCTAATTCTCTTTCATTCTGCCTGCGTGAGCAGGTGATAAGGGCATGTTTTGCCGTGCTAACAACAAGGAGGTGAGCTGCAGTGCAGGAAGAGGGCCCCGCTGGGTATCCCAGCATTGGGGACCCCGGCCGGGCCCCGGGGGTGGTGATGTCTGGCAGCCGGGGGGCCATGGGGTGGGGAGCTGAGCCTGGCTGGAGCCTGAGCCCAGGGGTCACCACTGCCTGCCTCCTCCTCCTGGGATGTGTCACTGAGATCTGGCTGAAGAGCCCCTCCACAGCTGTGGGTTCCCAGGCGAAGCCTCTGAGCTATGAGTGCGTCGCACCCCAGTGTCCACTTGGTGTGGGAAATGGGTGATGGAGGAGGCAGGTGGGAGTGATGGGAGGCCCCACTTGCTCCAGAACCAGGCTCTGCAGATACCACTGTGCTGACACAAGTGACCCCATATGTTCTCCCTAAACGATGTCCATACGCATCGCCTTGAGCAGTCGCAGCAGGGTGTGCACATGAGATACCACACCCAGATCTTCTCCCAAACTCCCAGAATTTTCTGCTCCAGGATTCCTGAGCCACGTGGATGTTACAGTCCTCAGTTGATTCTTCCACATCATAAGTCTCCCCTGAAACCTTTAGTAAACCTTTTGCCTCCCACCACCTTGTGGCAAAGCGTTCCCCAGATTAACTGCTGCTGTGTGAGGCACTGCCACCCTTTGCTGACCTTGCACCTTTAATCAGTCCTAATTCTCCAGCTAGAAGAGCCTTGAGATGGGTAGGCACAATGAAAGAAATTGAAAGGTGTGGCATTGTCTCTCTAGCTCATATGTGGACCCTATGAGGCCAGCAGCATTTGAACACTTTGAATAGTGAGCCCAAGGACTCCTGCACACACATTGTCATCTCCCAGCTGGGAACTTCCCCTGTCCTGACTCCCCAAGTCTGTGGTTTTGGCAGGCTTGGAGTGACAAGAAACTTGGCCATCCTCAGTCTATAGGTAACCATGCAAAGAAAAGATGGCTGATACAAACATGTTTATTCCCACTGATAAATGTACAACAGAGTTTTAACCATGGAAGACAGAGAAAAGAAAAGTAAGGGACATGTTGCACACTGGAACAAATTAACAACGGGTCAGGTAGATTCTCCCTTACTTTAAAGCCTGGTTGGATGTATGCTGCAGTTCAGCTGGAGGTCCTGTATTTTACCTGCGGTAGGAAGTTTTTATGGACCATAGAGGCCCCCAGATATCTTGGGGATATTTATGGCTGCCATGCTTAGATCACCCAGCTTCATCCATGGAGCTGGAAAGTTCACACTTCCAGCTCTGCATTGTGTCTGATTCACGAGCATGGTCCCACAGCCAATAACACAGTCATAGTTCATGCTGAGAACTACCCCAGTAGATCCAGGTTGTTTTCTCTAACGGCCCTTTACTCCTCTGAGGTGACTTTTCTGGACTACTCAATGCTCTCATTAAAGTTGCTGGGAGGATCTACTTAGAAGGTAAATCCTTATAGCCAGTCGGTTATTCCATGAGATTAAACAAAAATGAATCCATGAGTCTGTATCAGTAATTGAAGGATGATGGTGATAGCAGCAATGCTAAGTAGCCCAGGCAGGTTGTAATTATCTTCAGCACAAGCGCAGGAATTCAGATATTTGAGTATCAGTAACGAATGTTTCAGGTACTCAGCTGTTGCCATCCTACAACATGTAACATCATGCAATAACCACACTGCAGTACTTGGATTACCATATTAAATTCAAGAGTCTTTTAAGGACTTGTTAAGATTAGATCATATTCCTCTAGCTTGGTGTTTGCCTAACAGAGAAGAGGTTGTCTGTATAGTTAACTGTTAGTCTGTATTATATGAAGCCTAAAACTTTACAATATAATATGAATGTGGCTGTGTGCCCAGCAGTTTGGAAAGTCAAGCCACATACCTAATGTCGTATCTATGTGGTTTTAAAATGTATGCCAACATATACAACATGCCTCTTGGAATTCAATGGCATTTTCAATGATCTTACCGTTAAATGGATAATTTAGGAGCATAATGTGAGTCACTGTATTTTGAAAGTCTTGTCCACTTTTTCCCCAGTAGTGTCTGACAGACATCACTGCGGGCTGCTGACATCAGTGAAATGCAAAACCATCTGGACACAGTATCATTTTTTTTCTCTAGGAAAAGTGGCAGGAGCATTTTGTTTGCCTTTCAATGCAAATAATTTGTGAACCCCTACTCAATTAGTTCCCTTTCCTGTCATGACCGATGGTAGTTTCCCTGACTGCCTAACTAGAGTATAAAATAGTAAGCAGCGTAGTTCAGTCACACTTCCTGATAGTAATCTGGTTTGATTTTCTATATCTGCATAATATTTGATGACTTCTCAGTGCTCAACCACTTTCTTGCAACCCACATTTAGACAGAAAAGAAGTATTGAAGGTGAGTGGAGCATATTCAAAATAATCTCTTTTTCTCTCCTAGCTGTGCTCAAACCAACACAGGGAAACTGTATCCATGGTAAGGGCCGGCAGTGGGAGACGGAGAAGTTGACTGGGAAACAGAGCTTTCCCAGGGATTGATTTTTAACCCCCCCACACGGCTGTATCCAGCAGAAAGGTAACCTTTCACAAAGCTGGTTAATAATCAATAACCATGTGAAAACAAAGCTGTCTTTCCCTCTTAGCACTAATGATAAAAACAAGAGCACGAACTATTCCACCTGCCTTGAAGTAACACTGGTTCATCAGCTTTTTTTTTTTTTGGCAGGAAGCTTTTTTGGACTCTGAGCAATTCTGCGTTCGCACATGGCAACTTCAGTTTGCTCTTCCCACCACGCATCAGCTTCTTCACACTGTAGGTGTGGGCCACATCTTGAACTGTGTGAAGACATGTTTACGTAAGCCCTTTTGAATAAGACCTTGTCCAGGAAATATGTAGGAAAGTTGCCTTGGGAAAGTCTGAGAGTAGAAGAGGATCTTATATGCGTAGTCTCTTTTTACGCTTTCTCTTTTACACCTTTTAATTTTCTTCCCATCCCCCCAATATTCATAATTTCATTTTCTGGTAGGAATATTGCCTATCACCAGGGAAGCAAAAATTCATTGCCTTGTAAGAAGAACTGAGGAATTACTTTAAAACACTTTGAACCTTTCCACTGAAAACACAGCAATTTCATGTTGCCTGCCCTACACAACTTTCTGTTTTCCACTTCATGTTTATTATACCACATAGGAGTAGAAAAAAGTTTAATATATACATATATATTTTCAGATAGCTACAGATAGAGGAATTCAGGGCAGAACTATAACCCAGAAAGAACTCCTCCTCACATCCCTTGCCTGCTTGATTTTTCCCCTAGACCCCGGGCTCTTCGGGGCAGAGCAGGTTTCGGGCTCAGCAGGAGCCTGGCCGTGCAGGTGGCACCTGGCAGTTCTCACCATAGCCCTCCCCTCTTGTTTGTCCATTGTAACTTTGCCGGACTTCAACCATTTGGGCTGAAATTTTCCATTCTGTATCTCTGCCTCTCACCAAACATGTGGGAAAACTTTCCTTAAAATGGTTTGGACTGGTACAAAATGGTGACACACTGGAGCTGGCTGTATGGGGAGGGTGTGGAGTCACTGCTTCTGCAAGTCTCTGAAAACAAGAGCTGTCTATGCATGGCCAATCCCAAACTGGAGTAGAGGACTGGAATAGCTGACATCTGGAGACAGCAATCTTACACAGCATTTTCCTGGCCTGTTTTCTTCACTGCTGTGTTTCTTTGCTGGATTTAAGTATGTTAGACTGCTGGGATGTTGTCCCACAGTAATGTCCCTCCAGACCAATCTCTCTTTGCAAAGCTGCCTACACTTAGTCAAACTTCGAACTGCTGCACATCACACAGGCTCCACATATATGTCTTCAAACTTAGTAGCTAAGCCCTTTACAACTTCTTTCTACAGTAAGCAGATCCTAGCCCTGGGCCTCAGGACTGAATGAGAGCTCGCTGCGTTGCAGTTGTGGTATCAAGCCCAGGAGCAGAAAAGCTGGGAGATGTTCCTTATGCTCCATCCTCCAGCCCTGGACAGCATGGAGGAAGGTGATTTATGCAGAGGACACATAAGATGCTCACTCTTCAGAGGAAATAGTTCGAAGGTCTAGGTTTGGGCATGCTCCCAGCTCAGTGCTGGGTGAGACCGAGGAATACACCTTTTTCCCCTCCCCTGCCCCTGTCCACAGCGAGAAACCTGGGTGTAGGAGCCAGGAGAGAAGGAAGGTGTGCTCTCACCAGCCGTCTGCCTGGGTGGGAAGCAGGACCTGGGCTGCGCTGCTGGGTGCTCCAGCAGGTCCCACCCATGGGAGGTAATGTAACCTTGATGAATCTCTTGGGTTGAACTTCACAGAAAGTGTTTCCAGCTGCAAACACCTTGCTTTTCTGGGTGACTGGTTGCAGCAGCTTGAGGTACTCCCAYGAGACGGGGAAGCTTTTGGGGAGTCTGGTTGTTAACACCCAATGCCACAAGAACTGGGCTCTGGAAGTGTCTTGACCTCCTCCAGTGCTGTCCACACGGGCTTTTTCTGAGCTGGCGGGTTCAGTAGCACTTCTGAGCACTTCAACTAGGCACTAAGAATTAGTGGAGACTTTTTAACTTAATCCCACTTAATCGAACATGGATTTCAGAAGGTATTTACATGGTTACGCAATGATTGAAAGCCATTTGAAAATCAGGGCGCCAGATTTCATTCTCCCCTCTGTAAACTGATACCACATCAGCCCTGGAGGTGCTGTGAACCTCTCAGAGCCCACAGAGGGAAATGCTAGGAAGGACCCTGTGAGGAAACCCACCCCCCTGTCCTCTGAGCATGGGTGTAATAAAATCTGCAGTGAGTAAGTCTTGGACTCAAGGACCTCAGGAAGGAAAGTAGAACAAATGCAGAATTGGTTTAAATGGGCTTTGTCTATCACATGTTGTAAATAAGAGAAGAGTCCTGGGAAGGAACAGGAGGAGGGCAGGACACAAAATGCCATCTCACAGATGACATTTTGCCATCTCACAAAATGCCATCTCACAGCACACAGTGGCATCAATTGAAGCTGTTCAGTCAACTTCCTTGCTCGTATTTCCTTGCCTGTCTAATACATTGCAATAGGCCTAATTTTTATGTTCATCCAATAAAGGAAGAGAAATGTATCTACACTTTACATGTCCAATCAGTTATTAACACAGATTGAATTCTAAATATTTAAATAAATATATATTTTTTAAATTAAGAGACATCTGCCCTCTGAAAAATTTTAGGGCCTCTCATGTTTTAAAAAACGAAGGAAAAGAAACTAGAATTTTCTCACAGATGATTCACAAACATGAAAGTAAGCAGAACCAATTAAATAATATGGATTGCTCATTTGCTCAGCTGCAATGATCACTGTTTTCCTTGTATATATAAAATAATCTAAATATTTATTGTGCAGTGTAACATCTATTAGCTTGCTTATTTATTTATAATATGTTTCAAGTGCAATTTAGTCATGCTAAGGATCCATGTAGCCTTGAATATTTCCACTTACCTGCAACACTCCTCTCCCTGCCTTTCTTACCCCTTGCCTTGCCTTGCCTTGCCCCTTGCCTTGCCTTGCCTTCCCTTCCCCCACTTTCTCTTTCACTTTCTCTTTCTCCATCATAACCTTCTTAATTGTATTTCCATCCAGTATTTCCCAGTCCCTTATTTATATATTTATTTCCTTGTCTTGTGTACTATTTCTGTTCAGTATTTATATATTTATCTCTGTATAACATTTGCAAGTTAAGTCCAGCTCAAGTTTGAAAAGCTGTGATTTAAACCCACAATTACATAGCAGACCAGAAAAAAAATCAATATCTCTATGGAGTGATGATGAACTGTACACACATAATGGGTATAAATTTGCACATTTAACTGAAAGCTCGACTAGATTTTCATTCTCTTAACGATGCATGTAGGTTTTATTGCTCCTTACCTGCACACTGGAAAGGACATTGTCAGAGCCTGAAATGATTTTATGTACCTAAACACCACTTGATTTAATGCATCAGCTGACAAGGACAAAGCATTGATTAAATGTCCTGCCTCAGGTGTCCAGAAGGCTGGAAAAGGCTGTCTTCTCAAAATAACCAGTGAAACTCCACCCAGTAATCATTAACTCAGTGTTTGGTCCAAGCCCTAGGAATAACAGGAGGCTTTAAAAAGCAGCAGTCAGAAAACACTTGGTGTGATTTAGGAGACTAATTGGTCTTGTCCGTTGAGGGACAGTTGAATGGGAAGAGTCTCTCCTGGCCAGTAAGGAATGCATTGGGCATTTGGTCCTTGGAAGGGCACCTCTGGACTCTGCACTCAGCGAGTGGGTAGAGAGCCCGAGGGTGCCCAGTGAGCGCAGAAGTGTTTGCGGGGGGATTGTAAGACAGTCGAGCTGGAGTAATATGGAAAGACAGAGGGAAGAAGAAATTCCAGTCTGGTTACTCTCAGTTCATTTGAATTTGTAAAAGCCCTGGGCTGTCCTGCGCTGACTCTTGACACAGGTGGTGTCTGCACTGCCAAGGAACCAATTAATGCTTGAGCCAGCGGTGAGAGGCTCCCCTGGGTTTTAAACTTTAAAATGCCACTTGGTGGGCAACGCCTAGCCACTGGGTTTCTAGCCAGGCATGACCACTAGATCTTTTGATTTAAGGATGTTCTCCTCTATTGCATCTACAACAGTTTTTCGCAGTCAATAAAATCCACATGGCATTGCAGAAACCTTGGCCAGAGTAATTTCGTCACAACAACTGAAGAAAGTGAAACATCATGTTTTAGTAACAAAGCTTTCAGAAGCCCCACAGCCATCAGGGCCATCATCAGCTCAGCCTAGCAGATGACCTCCTCTTGGAGTAACGCACAGTCCAAAGACCCAAAGCGGACCAAGGCAGACAGAAGCTCAGGGGAAGGAAAGCACCTGCCCCAAGAAATAACCGCAGTGAAAGACTCCAGGTCTCCCATCCTTGGTGGGAGTGTCCTATGAAGAGATAACTGTCCGACCCGCCCCCCGTTGTGGTTAGGAAACCTCCAGCTGAATGAATGAGTGCTACAGTAGCCAAAATCAGCCTCTTAAACTAAATGATCCTCTTGTGAACCTCAAATGAAATCAACTACTTTAGTGCTCAATTCATTTGTGCAGCAGCACCTTTAATATGGTTGTCTAATTTACGGAGTAGTCAGGTTCTGGTTAACAGTGCAAGAGGGAGTAAGAAGGCAATTAGCAGTCTATTTTCTATTCACACTGGAGCAGAAACCTGTATATAAAGGAAGTTCTTCTGGCAGGCACAGCATGCTAAAAAGCTTTCACCTAAAATTATACAGCCTGACAAACAATATAAAAAAGTAGATTGCCCAATAAACAAATAACATATCAGCCATTTATACAAAACCATACTACTTAGACTCTTCAAGCTTGAAACGACTGTGTATTTTTTCCCCATTAAAATGTTATGATGGTCTACGCATAAATTGTTTTAAATTCAGATTTGATATCACTGTGTTTTCAAAGCCTAGATGGATTTAACACTTTTCCCAAGATGAAGCATTAGATCTGAGTGGACGTGGAAACAGCTCCAGGGATTTCCTTCCCCTCTGGAGCCATGATGTGCGGGGCCAGCAGCCTCCGGGGCTCTGATGACCTCGCGGGAGCCGAGCAGGAGCGATGGAAGGGATATCGAAGAAAACACTCTCTTCTGGAGGTGATGCCACACCACAAACACCTTCTGTGCCCTTCCCTGTGGTTTTAGCCAAGCTCCTCATGCCTTTTTTATTGGGGTAGACTTAGACTCTCTGTGAGCCCAAGGGGAAGAGGGGTCCAAATTAGTATTCAGCAAAGCAAAAGTGCCCGTTCTCCCTCTTGCCATCCAGTGGCTTGCACCTGCACCATGTGCTGCTTCCCACCTCAGCCACCCCTCTCAAAACCAGGCCCTGGCACAGGTCCCTCTGCCTCGCCAGCGCCTCCTTCTTCACCCAGGGCTGTGCATGTTTCCAGCGTACAGCTGTGAAGATTTTAATCCCTCCTTGGTGGGAGTGGCAGGGCTGGGCTCTGGGGGGTGCTGGCTGCAGACCACAAAGCTGCCTGTTTTTTCCATGAGTTTTTCCCTGTTGGGCAGGACTGGGCAGCCAGCCAAGCCCTTTGGAGACAACGTCCGAGCCGTGCTCAGGAAAGGCAAAGGGCCTCTGCTAATCGCTGGCTCGACATGAGCACCAGGCAGATGGATGCAGTGTGTTTAGCACATGAGTCTTTACCTGCCACAAAGGGACCAGCTACCTCAGGCTTGGACATCTGTAGATATGTGAGCAAAATCCCGCCTATGTGTCTTGTTTTAACTTTGTATTATCTGCTAATGAAGAGGCACAGACAGCACACTCGTGCGTTGGTGCTTGGAGAGAAGGAAGAGGCGGGAAGTTGTGCCCAAAGCCCTTAATCCGTTTCTAAACACTGCCATTATCGCAGCAGTAGCCTGATAAGAGTGTGATGTGCAAGGTGCATATTCTCCTGTTTCCTGCTCTGCACGCCTGGGTGAGGTGCATATGTGGGTGTATCAGGCCACTCTCGTGTCCCTTGCTCGCCTGCTTTCCACCCCACAGACACTCAGGACTGTAGCTGAAGCCTGAGCCACGCCAGCTGCTTGGCAAGGTCTCAGGGGAACCGAGCAAAACTCCTGCCGCTCCTTGCAGAGGTCATGCCATGCCCAGCCAGACAGCATTAGCCTCTCTGCCATCTGAAGGCAGCATCCTCCCGGCACCCACTGGCCAACTGTACTACCATCTTGCTGCTGGCATGTGTTAAACCTCCACTGAAGGTCTGTTTGTCAGCTGCTCTGTGGTCAGGGTATCACTGCCATGCATTCAGCCTATGGAGGCAAAGAGGGCTCTCACAAGCTAACCCTAAGCTCAGCTATCCTTAGAGAACATTTATGTGCTTGGTGTAAGGTCAGACAAGTTCCCTGTGACATGTTGCTGTCCCACAAGTTTGCCATAAGCTTCCCTTCATGACCCACTGAGGCTTGGGTGAGGATCCCCTTTGCAGGGGGTGCGTTTGTGTGCTACAGGAGATGCCTGTAGCCTCGCTGCAGCCTGTTCTGTGAAAATCAGCTGCTGTTTCAGACCCTCGCTTAGGTCACTGCTCCTGAGTAAACCACTGTATTCATTACATGGCAAACATCCCTATCCTCAGAGCTCACAGCTAATATCGCACCGGGTAGCTATCGATCTGGGGCAGCCTGGGACAGCCAGCTCCCAGCTGATAGCAACTTCTCAGCTACTTTGATTTCTGTCACCAGTGTGTGGGAAGCTCTTCCCATGCTCCAGGATGCTTCTGAATAATGCAATCCCCTGTCTGCGCTAGCTGTCTGGCACCCTGTTGTGGTTTAACCTCAGCCGGCAGCTAAGCACCACACAGACACTCGCTCAGTCCCCCACAGTGGGGTGGGGGAGAGAATCAGAAGAGTAAAAGTGCCAAAACTCGTGGGTTGAGATAAAGACAGTTTAATAAGTAAAGCAAAAGCTGCGCACGCAAGCAAAGCAAAACAAGGCATTCATTCACTACTTCCCATCAGCAGGCAGGTGTTCAGCCATCTCCAGGGAAGCAGGGCTTCATCACACGTAACGGTTACTTGGGAAGACAAACGCCATCACTCCAAATGTCCCCCCTTTCTTTCTTCTTCCCCCAGCTTTATATGCTGAGCATGACGTCATTATGGTGTGGAATATCCCTTTGGTCAGGTGGGGTCAGCTGTCCTGGCTGTGTCCCCTCCCAGCTTCTTGTGCACCCCCAGCCTCCTCGCTGGTGGGGTGGTGTGAGGAGCAGAAAAGGCCTTGACTCTGTGTAAGCACTGCTCAGCAGTAAAGAAAACATCCCTGTGTTATCATCAACACTGTTTCCAGCACAAATCTAAAACATAGCCCCATACTAGCTTCTATGAAGAAAATTAACTCTATCCCAGCCAAAACCAGCACATTCTCCACCCCTTATTCCATACCATCTACGTCGTGCTCAGATCTCACACTATCCAATACATTCTCATTAACCACCGCCACCCTTCCCATCCTTTGATATAATACACAGATATCATTCCCTTAGTCTATGCACCACCCCTGTGAAATGTCCGTAAAATGTCCACAAATGTCCACAAACATCCACAAAATGTCCATTGAGTTTATTTAGTCCATGACTTTGGGCTCCATCTGTTATGGTGGTCACTCAGGACAGGAGAAGTGGTGTGTTGTGTGGAGTTATTGGGCACCAAAGTCAGCTCAGGTTGGGTCACTGCTGGACTTGCACTGCCTCTTGTAAGGCTTGTCCTCCATTGGTTCAGGTGGTTCCTGCTATCGTAATTCCTATAACATGCAACTCAAATCCTGGGTTACAACAATTTAAAGGTATTTCCATTACAGTCTCCACCCCTGGTCCCTTTGGACTAGACCATTGGGTTTAACATTGCAATGAACTCCTCCCCTTGCCCCTACTCCAGTTTGGACTTGTCTACACACTGCAGTCCCTTAGGGGTGTACCTGCTCCAAGTGGAGCCTTATCTATGAGCCACAGCCTCTCCAGGGGTATACCTGCTGCAGCATAGACTTATCTACAGCCACAGTGGCTTTGAGGTGCACCTGTTCCAGCGTGGCCTTCTCCATGGGCCACAATGCCTTCAGAGATATACCTGTTCCAACATGGCCTTACCCATGGCTGCAGTCCCTCCAGGGGAGTACCTGCTCTGTCGTGGGCTTATCCATGGCCACACACTTTGAGGTGCTCCAGCATGACCTCATGCACAGCCACTGATGCTTCAAGGTGTGCCTGCTGCAGCATGGACTTATCCACAGCCACAGATGTTTCGAGGTGTACCTTCTCCAGCATGGACTTATCCTTGGGCCACAATCCCTTCAAAGGTATACCTGCTGTGGCACAGACATAACCATGGCCACAGATGCTTCGAGATGTACCTGCTCTGGCATGGGCTTATCCACGGCCACAGACGCTTCRGGGTGTCCTGCYCCNACGTGGACTCATGCACAGGTCACAGTGCCTTCGACTCGGGTTCACACTGGAGTTCCAGCCTGTCCAGCACAGCAGCACAGAAACAGCAGCGATGCCCTGGCCATCTGCCAGCCCAGGCGCATGGCCGTTGCTGTTGCCAAAATGTTCCCAGGCACAGCACAGTAAGATGATCAGCAGTACAGCAGTACAGCAAGCAGTGAAAGCAAAAAGCAGCCACTAACGAGCACGAGACTCTAATATACAGTAAGGCAAGCAAGCCCCATGGCAAGCACAGAAGCCTGGCGATTAATAGCTAAACAGCAATAGCAGCTATAAATTTGATCTGGCACATTCCAATCAAACCTGTCGTTATCTCAAACCCTTCGAGCCCCATGTTGGGCACCAAAAAGGAGTGTTGTGGTTTAACCCCAGCCGGCAACTAAGCACCACACAGACGCTCGCTCAGTCCCCCACAGTGGGGTGGGGGAGAGAATCAGAAGAGTAAAAGTGCCAAAACTCGTGGGTTGAGATAAAGACAGTTTAATAGGTAAAGCAAAAGCTGCGCACGCAAGCAAAGCAAAACAAGGCATTCATTCACTACTTCCCATCGGCAGGCAGGTGTTCAGCCATCTCCACGAAAGCAGGGCTCCATCATGCGTAATGTTTACTTGGGAAGACAAAACGCCATCACTCCAAACGTCCCCCCTTCCTTCTTCTTCCCCCAGCTTTATATGCTGAGCATGACGTCATATGGTGTGGAATATCCCTTTGGTCAGTTGGGGTCAGCTATCTCGGCTGTATCCCCTCCCAGCTTCTTGTGCACCCCCAGCCTCCTCGCTGGTGGGGTGGTTTGAGGAGCAGAAAAGGCCTTGACTCTGTGTAAGCACTGCTCAGCAGTAACGAAAACATCCCTGTATTATCAACACTGTTTTCAGCACAAATCTAAAACATAGCCTCATACTAACTTCTATGAAGAAAATTAACTCTATCCCAGCCAAAACCAGGACACACCCAAACATCTGTCCACAGCTGGGCAATGCACGGAAACCACCACGTGCAGTGGGCGTCTCCACAGTGCCAGGAGTGAAATCCCTCTGGGAGTGCTGCTGCCTTACAGGATGACAGAAATCAGGGATGATATGGCTTGTGCCTCCTCCTAGACCTTGCCTGTGTCCTTCTGCAACAGCCAGGCAGCCACCAGCCACTGCATATCTCAAAGCACAGGTTCAGCCATGTGTCCCTGGCAGGAGAGGGCGGATGTGAGCAATGTGCAGCCTTAAGCGTATCTCAGCTAAAGAGGAAGGCAAAGAGCATTTCTGTCTACAGGGCTGGGGAAGACAGAACTGTTTCTTGCTTCAGGAAACAACACAGAAGTTCATAGGTTGTCTGAAGTCAGTCAGGTCACCAAGGAACCTGGGGTCCTCCAAAGACCCTTCCCCTGACCCTGGTACCTGCAGTATCTGTGTGGCCAGGCACAGAGGAGGAAAAGGTCTCCTTCCATAGACTTTCCTGCAGCTCCTCTGCGTGGACATGAGAAACAGCGGCTGACATGCACAAGGACCAGGCACAAGTCCATTCTGCAGTGGAAAGATGTCCTTGGAGCAAGTTGATGCATCAGCCTTTGCTCTTGGACTTCTTTGAAGAGAGGGTTTTTTGTAGTTGGTTGGTTGGTTGGGTTTTTTCCCAAGCAGAAAAAAAGCCTGGACCAGGAGCCTGCTGTGATCAGCCAGGTCAGGTCCTGTGCTTGTTGCCTCTGGGTTGCACTATCAACCTAAGGCCTTGGGCTGAAGAGTGGTCTAAGCGGTACTTCTCACCTACAGACGTTTCCTTGCACCCACACAGTAGGCAGCAAACAGAAGGCTCTCGTGCTCTTGCTCAGCCATAACATGGTTTGATTCCCCAGTGCATGGCAGGAACGCACTGCTGGCAGCCTCTGCCTCTCGTACTGGTGTGCAGCCCCCAGCCCCAGCGCTGCCAAGGGCAGGGACTGGGTCAGCCTGGGATGTCAGAGCTCTCCAGGCTGCTCCCAGCAGGGAGTGGTGTGTCCAAGATGCTCCTGGAGCAAGCCAAAGCTTGCTCTTTTCCACCCACTTTCCCAGTGGAGGTTTGGCACTGTGTGCTGGGAAGAAGACCTGTTATCGCAGCCCCCTTGGAGGGGCAGGTATCCTGTGAAAGTAGGTGGCCATCTCAGGTGCTGATTTTTAGCAGGGTCCCCTTGCTGACTTAGTGCATCAGTAAGCCACTCTCTCCACCATCACAGATAGGAAGGCAGCCCTTTAAAATCACCAGTGAGTAGGTTCCTGTTTGACAGGGACTACCAGAGCCATATCCTTAGGGCTTCTAGCATGGCTGGGGTTAGTGTGCACTGGGAAGGTAGTCCCTGGTTCCCTGAATCAGCAGTGATGCTGGGAACTAATTGGTGGCACATCTCCATGCTCAAAGTCACCCTGTTGCCCTAGAGCTTTCAGTGACTGGGACAGCAAGATGAACCTTGCATTCATGGGCAAAGAAAAGGTGCTTGCTATAAGGCTTGGCAAATATAATTTTGCAGACTATCAAGGCTTTTTTCTTTCCCCACATACAAATACAAGCTTTGCAAGTTGCATGCAACTGTAATCAGTGATTACAGACATGCTTTGCAAAGTGTTCAGTGAGTACAGAAAAGCAAAGGCTGTACCTGGATGCATGAATTCAATGACACTTTTTAAAGAAGTTTCTGATGATAGACATGATGGGGGTCAGGGCTGCAGCTGATGAGTGGGTCAGAAATCTCAGTTCAGGCCATTAGGATGAACACACCAGGGCTGCCTGAGCTGAAGCTGTAACTGGTGGGGACAGGTATAACTAAGTGGGAACCTATTTGAAGGTGACAGGAAGGTCACCCTGGAGGTATTATAGGAAAAAAGTCTGTAAAGCATTCAGTGACAGTAGGGAGATAAAAATCTCAAAGAAGGGCTGGAGATTTTTTCTTTTAACTCTAAATGAAGAACAAGGCTGAAAAACTGCAGGGAAGGTATTGTTTGTACAAAAATAATGGCTGACCCAGAGCCTGTTCTGGGACACAAAAAGCACCTGCCCCTGGAGTGGGATTGGAGCTAAAATACTGTCCCGATAAATGGGGCTGCTGACTCAAACCCCTGCTGCCTGAGAAGGGTCTGGCCCAGGTCCACAGGCAGTGCTCTGCCCATTGCACAGACATTTTCAGCAACAGAAGTAATTTAGGGTGGCATTTATCTTACCTAACTGTGGGTCTCCCCAGGACAAAGAGTCTAGTGAAGAAGCATCTCAGTGCAGCCAAGGAAGTTCCACGCCAGGGAAAGCGTCCTGGAGCATCCCTAGTGGTTATCCTGCTCATCTCCTCTTCTCTAGGCATCCCCTGGCCACTGCTGGGTAGCGGATACCCAACAGGAGGGATCTTCAGCCTGACCTCTGCAGCTGTTCCTATGTCCTCGTGTTCCTCAACATTTCCAGTATGCACTTCTCCATCTGAGCTAGTTGTCCTAACTCACTTTATAAACAGTAGACAGGGACATTAGGTTTCAGTTTTCTCCTGGTGAAGCCAGTGTCCCAAACAGGACAGACAAACACGTGGTAGGAGGTGCTGTCTTCCCTGACAGTGAGGAGAGCTGAGAGTGACCAGCACAGCCAGAGGCATCTGCCTTACCACCAGTGAGAGGAAAAAGAGGTGGGTCTCACCCACCATCAGTCTAACAAGAATGGCTAATTTAGGTCCCCGGGGCTGGTCCACACTGAGGGGTGCAGTAACATGTCCTTGTGCAGGATGCAGCTTCCCTCCGGGAAGGCATGCAGGCAGTAGGTCGTGTCAGCACCTTCCCACATACAAAGCCCTGAGAAGTGCACTTGCCAACCCTTCCTCAGATATGGGCAACACTTCTTCTCCATGTACAGAAACTCAGGTTTATGGTTAGGTGACGTGAGATGGGAAGGGGGATAAGGGGATAGACCTGGACTAGATGTGAATTAGGGCAGCTCTTTGGAAATAGTTGAATGACAATTATAAATATTCCAAGCAGAAAACGACTATTACCCTGTTATTTCTTTGCACTCCCTTATCCCTTTCTTTCTCATCTGCCAGTCTTGCAAATTCTGTGACCATCATTTCAATTTAGGGATTTGGAGCCTCGAGGGCTTCTCTACACAATCATGATCCAGATTGGGTTATTATTAACCAAAAGAGCAGTGAAGAATAAAAATGCTTGTTGGCTTATTAGCAATGTTTATATTGCCAGATGCTGACAGACAAGCAAATGATGCGCTGTCAGCGATTTTTCAGTTAAAGACATTTGAGGAGAGCCATTTCAGCAGGTGAAAATATACAACTTGTTACAATGGAAACATCTCCAATGAAGCTGAAGTCCTGGATCACCTCATTTCAGGTGCAAGAATCTTTCCAGGTCCTGTTACATGCTAAAAGGTACACTTTTGCAAATCTCACAAACTTCATAAACAAGCTATGGATCAGGATTTTTAACTCATGACAGCCTGGCAAGATGATCAAATCAGACAGTAGCCCTGAACACAAAATTTGAAGGTGGTTGCTCTTCAAAAAATATTTATTTCTTTTCATCAAAAAGTAACCCCCAAACTCTCAGGTATTCAATCAAGAAGCATTTGGTTTGGGATTCTCATTTTTCCAGCAAAAACTGAGAACACCTCTTGGAAAAGGAATTGCTTTCCCTAAAATAAAGAGACAAACACATTCTCAAAAAAACCGTAACCAGAACCCTGTTTTCAGTTGAAAAACTGTTTTGCCAGAGCATTTTGAGTGAGCCTTTGTAAGCTGGTCATGGTAATTGCCCCCATCCCTGCCTGAGTACTGTGAGCTGCCTTACACCATGCTTAGACCCCACTGGCACCATTCTGAACAATAATAACTGATGTATATTAGTGCACAGCAGCAATTTTGCTTTGAAACTCCAGAGGGAGAAGAAAACTAAGCTGAAAATTTAGATGCCAGAAGACTTCTTTCACTAGTCCTATACAAAGACATCTTCTGTAGCCTTCTGCTCTCCAGTGTTACGTCTAAGACTTATTGGGCAGATACTGTTTTAAGACAGAAGGACACATATATTTGATTTTTTCACTTTGTCTGTTGCTACTGACACGTTGAGTCTATTAAAAGCACATCCTCTTTCTTTCCATTTTGGGCAGGACTAACGATGCTGCTAGCTCCTGTTTTTTGGCAGTGGTGGGATTGCGAGGCAGTGAGTGACACTGACAGGTTAGCTTCTCTCTCTGTCTTTGCTGAAGTGTGTTGGGCTGTATATGTTGGGTTGCTTCTGTTCTTCTATCACTTTGAAAATGTCTCCTAAAAATATCATTACATTTTCCCCAAAAAGACAACACCTACAGCTCTGAAGATGTAGGTGTTCCTTGTTCCTTGGAAATGTCATGTAGTGAAGCTTTGAAACAGCAAAAGCGGTAGTAAAATCTAGGCAAAAACCTGCAGTGTTTGAGTTCAAACTAATCAGAGAAAGCGTTGGGACTTGGTAGTTTCTCAAATCATTTGAATCTCAACATCTCCAGTGAGCAGGATTCTGATCTGTGCTGTGCATTTAGGTGACAGTGGAAGAGAAGCAACTCTCCAGTGGACGTAGGTCACTACAGGCCTTTCATGTCTTCAGTAACACTTCAGAAGGTGCTTTGGCCCCAGAAGAGTCACTCTGAGTACATAAGCTTCCTATACAGTCAATGGAGAGAGGGAGATGCTCAAGGATGTTTCTTAATGAGCTGCCTGGGTCTGTCCAGAAACATCAAGGAGTCTTGCTAGCTCCGTGGAACAGGCAACTACTCACATGGAGTGGGAAGCTGCTTGGGGTGTGCCATGAAGGAACAGCAGGGATATGTTGGCACAGTCGCATTCTCGGTGTTTGAAGTGGAATTCAGTACACCATATAGTCTTTGAAGAGGATTGGTTGGTTGCAACACTTACCAAGGATGCTGGAGACTTGGCCTGCAGGAAAGGGAAGAAACTCCCATGTCCTTTCTTGCAGTGCCAAACCACAAGCCAGAAACAAGTGGGAATGAGCTTTCCTTCCTGCCAGACACCTCAAGTGGGCCATTGCTCAAGCTGTCTTCTGCAGCATCCCCAGGGAGTGAGCCACATGCCCAGGTCAGCTGGAGAAAAAAAACCTTCACTGACCAACTAAAAGCAGCTCAGAGCTCAAGTTAGTGTTTGGTATGTTCAGGGCTTTCACTCAGATGTTCAGAGCAGCCCTGGGTTGCTGAGCTAGCACCCCTTGTCAGCTGTCTCCACAAGTCTCCTTGGCCTCTCATCTTCAGCAAATGTGGCAAGCAAGGAGTGTGACCTCGGTGGCCACCATTACCGCAACTCCACTGTCATCAGCTGTTCACTGACTGATGGGGGTATTTTATGGACGTGTTTCTCCAGTATCCTTGCCAGAAGGACAGAGCAGAGGGCCTCAATCTCCCCAGCCAGATTTGCCAGAAGTCATCTGAGAGGCCTCTGGGCATTATTCTGCACTCTAGAAATTTGTGGAATTTGCCATTCAAAGCTCAGTCCATGCATTTTACTAGTATGAAATCTAAAGAATTCCCTTTCATAGGAAATGTCATCTATGGAAAAAATTAAGGCACTAGTTTTAACAACCAGTTCAGTTATTCCATGACACAACTGATGAAAAATAGGAATGAGCTATACTAGCAACATATGCTCACGTCACTAGTATGTATATATTTGTGTGTATGTGTATGTGTATATGTATATATTTTGAAAATACCTAACAGTAAGACAGGTAAATAGGATATTGGAGTACTTATCTGTCTACCTATCTACCTAACAGCCCATCCATCTATCTGCTGCTGTAGGTCCCAGAAAGTAGGTATGATACATGCTATCTAGATAAATCTGAGATTCATCTGGCCAGAAGTTGTCCACAATCCAGCCTTCCCATGCTCTCTTCAAAGTCAACAGAGAGAAATAACCAAAAAGGATGTAGCTCCCAACATTTTCAGGTGAATGTCATTGTCCCAAGAGCCTGGGGCACCTAGCTCAGATCCTGTAGACACCTGGAGTAACATGATATGAAACCCCCACTGTTTCCTACCATGGGATTTGTTTGATTTACCTTTGTTGTTTTTCTGATAAAGCTGAGAACTATTTCTGACAGCTGTGCAAAAAGAAGCAGGCCAGGGGCTCAAAATCGTTTCCTGACATGAAGAACCCTGACCTACATTTCCATATGAAAACCTGTGGGGTGGTGACTGTTCATCAGCCCCTTAACTGTCTGTTTCAGAGGCATGTGGTGCTTTTCTCATCCTATAGCAAAAAGGCATTTGGGTGCTGGGTGGCTTTGGCACCGGGAGTAGTGTCTATGGATGCCTCGATGCTCCTGCCAGCTCAGACCTCTTCTTTGCATAAGGTCACTTCACAACACACTATGTCCTTCAAAAGTACTGACAAGGTGGTGGCTCCTACTGAAACAGTAGAGGCCTTCATCCAGGCAAAAGCCACCTAGCAAGTAGCTGCACGGGTCTGTGGCTAGATGGTTAATGAAGGCACATTTCTGCTGGACCTCCCTCCATGGGGGTCTTCTCCCCAAGCTGACGCGTTACATGGTATTGTATGGTGCAGCCCCATGATGTCAATGAGTGCTTCAAGGGCAGAAGAAAAGGTAGCAATGACATAAAGTGGCACAACACCAGGGTGTGACCTCAGCTGGAGGTCTGCAGGGCTCTGCAGCAGCAGGCCAAAGACTCCCAGCAAACCGGGCAAGGTCTCAAAACATACTCTGTGATCTGAAAGCTTGGCCTGATGTGATGCACAGCTCAAGCCATAATGGTCACACATCTCCCAGCATCCACATCAAACAGGTCCTGCTGTGGGAGGACTGAGCTTTTGCATCTTTCCAACACAAATACCACATTATGAACTGAGTGCTTTCTGTTTTATTTTCCTCCAGAAAAAATGTCCCCACCAAAAGATATCAGGTGCTCTCCTAAGAGAACTGACGAGATAATCAAGTTAGCTCTTCAAGATAGCTTGGATGCTGGGTTTTACAGTCATTCTGATCCTCGTTCATATGACTGAAGTTCATTGTTTGATTAGATGATGGCATATTAATCACAGTATTCTCCAATACCAATAGGTCATGTTTGACACTGCCTACTCCAAACTCCAAGTCATCCCTGAATTTATGTGGTTGCCAACTCATCTGTGTCTATGGAAAATTAATAAAGATATGAGCTCCCAGTTCTCACTGTTGTTCTTGCATAGTGACTGCTTCTAGTTTGCATCCCAGGAGCTTTACATACGTGACCTTACAGAGGCTGAAAGGAGACACTGCTCTGCTTGGCTACCCATGGCTCTTTTGTGCTGTGCAAATGGGCACATTTACCTAAAGAGCTGTCTCATGTTCAGAGTGATTTTGGGGGGAAGAGGGTTCAGGGCAGTGAAACCGTCAGACTGTTGGTTATTCCCACTATGCCAGACACCCAAAACAACACTAGCGGTCCCCAAAAGTTTGCAGATGCTTCTCCTCTAAAGTACTATAGGTTTGAAGCATGATAACATGGTGATCCTGCCAGGGAAACAACAGCAAACATTAGGCAGAATTTCTTGGTCCTGAAGTYTGGCAACGGGGAAAGGATGTGACATCCATTCCCAGGACTCAATACAATTTCTCCAGTAAAGCCCAGCAGGGTCTAACACAGGTTTGTCCTTTCTTGCATGTGTGGAGCACATTTAACCTCTGCATAGCATCACTAGAAGAAAACCGCACAAGAATCTTTTATTAAACAAATGGCAGACAGGACCGCTCCAGAGGGCAAATGAGCACTCCCGAGCCAGGCTGCTGTGCTCTGGAGGCCTTTTCAGTGAGGGTTAGCACAATCTGTCTCCTGGCTGAACAGCCCTTCCCACACCCAGCACCCGCTGAATCCCTCCAGGCTGCCAGGACTCTGGCTTCAATTGCACCCTTGCGAGGGGACGGGGGCAGCTCTTTGGAGGGGGTATCTTCTTTCAGCTGCATGGACAAGAACAAAGCAACACTTGAGAATACAAAATGAGTATGAATTTGAGATTCAGTTGCTCAAACATAGGTGCTGTGTGGGCTACTCTGGGATATTCCGTCTGGTCTCCAGTTGCTTTGCAATGGGGCAGTCTCCCATAGGACCTGTATTACCTTTGCTAGCAGTGTGTGGATGTCTTGGATATCTTAGACATCTAAGATGGCCGTGGGAATTAAGATTTAGGCAACTGAGTGCTTTCCCCACCAACTCTGAAATACTTTGGTTGTTACCATGTCCTGTTCTTATAAAGAAGATGTTTATATACTCCAGTCTACAGTTCTTGTCCTTCCTGCAGCCCAGTAAAAAGCATTCAAATGAAACATGAGTCCCTCGAAAACATCCAGGTTGCTCACAGCAACCAGATTGCCATGAGGTGGTAATGCAAAGACTTGTTTTAAATCAATGGCAGCCCTAGTATTAGAGCTCTGACAGAACTACTGATTCATAAAATAGCTGCTATTCTGTGCGAGGAAGGGCCATAAATCATGCTATGAACCTTTTCCAGAGCTGGAAATGCCAACATTAGGTTTTTATATGTTACTATTTTATGATTTATATTACAATGAAGGCTTCAAGTGCCCTGTTGCTCTTAATGTTGTGCAAGCCCAAAGGTTCAGTATTGTAAATGGGGCAAATTTTGTAGGAGAGGTGATGTCTTTAATTAGCCCAGTGGAAACCTTGGGAAGAAATGGAGAAGCTTTCCTGAACACAAGCCCTTCTTCACACTTCTGTGCCAGGTTTGACATGGCTTTTGGTGCCCCAAAGCTCTGTGCTTTTTCCCAGTCGCAGCACATGCCATTGCTCCTTTGGCACTTGGGTATGGACCCAAGTCCACTCACAAGCTCCAGCTTGCCCCAAGCCCCAAACTCTTTGTTTGGAGTAAAGCCTGTGTCAGGCACAAATTTGGGGTGAGATGCAGAGTAAGGCAAGGAGAAAGCTCAGACTCATGCCATCTCTCAGCATGGACCTAAGAGTACTTGTGTCTGCAACATGGACCAACCTCAAGAGCACCAAGGGCTGATGGGGTCATTCAGTGCCTGGATTTGGTGAGCACACCCATGACCAGGGATGGGGATGCACTGTCTGTGAGCCACGGTTCAAACCAGGCTCCAGGCTTTGTTTTGGCCAGTGCTCCACCTGCCAGTGTAGACATATCTAGAGGAACTTAATGGTACAAGGCAGTACTGACCTCACCTCCCCATGAGGTATTTTTTCCTTCCATAGCCATCTGGATGACACTTCAGCAATGTTGTACTGTGAATCTGGAAGCATCATGATCATAATTATCTCACGTCTACTCACAACTGTTACCACTGCCCTGGCAGGCTTGGCTGAAGCTGGTATTAGTTGTTTTCCTACTTGGTAGTAAATTTTAAGTGATAGGCATTATGTCTGGTAGCATTATGTATCTGTTGAGTTTAACCTCCTTGCCTCTTTCCTTTGGACCTTAAACATGCTTTATTATATCAAATAGCAATTAACATTCCTCAGGGGTGAAGGTAGCTACATGGTGTGTTTACTGAGGCGGCCAGCTGTCGCCACTTGGCAAGCAACTTTTATCATAAGCTGGTTGAATTTAACATATATCAGCATTTATCAGCCCAGACTTTGTCAGTTTTATAAACGAAAACTGAGGGACAATAAATCATTTGGTGCCCAGGTGATACTGCATGCATCAGAGAGCATATTTACCAGGCCAGGTGGATTCAACCAACAAAAGGCATCTGAGGTTTTTTTATTTGATCTGTATTGAATATAGCCTCAGATGTCTTTTTTGGTGCACAACCCACACCTGAAAGCTTTGGTGAGATGTGTGCTGGATGGTCCCATTTGTTCTCTTCTAGGCTGGCTGCTGCAGCCTTCACTCCTGCTCAGTAATACGCGAACATTTTCACTGACTTCTGTTGGAGTGCGTTTGACTCAACATCCATAGCATAATTAATACATCTCCTCACTTGTGGGGGATGGAGCACAGAGCTGGGAGGAGAAACACACTGAGGTGGGACAAGCCTCCATTCTTAGATGCTTTAAACATAAAGAATTGTTCTATTAATTTGCAATCATGCTTTACCACAGTCTCAACAGATGTTCTCTGAATCTTCCAGGGTTAACCAGGACTTGTAGACCACATCTATACCAGTAAACTAAATGGGTCAGAGAACAGATACTGGGCGTAAGTGGCAGACTGCTGCTCACATCCATACAACTAAAACCTTTTCCACCCCAGAGTGGGTGGTTAATCCGTAGCACCTAGTGGGAACAGCTCTGTGCTACTCTTGAACCATGTCCAGGCTAGCTGGCATGGGATGAAACTCTGCTAGCGAGTGTGCTGCACCCTTAAACAGTGTGTGTGACTGCAGGACAGGGGCCAAATCCTGCACTTGGGGATAACTTAGGTCACGCATCACTGCCCTTGCCTTGGTGAGATGGAAGAGGGGTGTGTTTTGCAGACAGTGATTTAACACAGGCTGGAAGATGAGATCGATACAGTGTGTGGCAGCATGGGGAGTCCTCTAGAGCATCATTCTCACTTCGTCATTGCTTCCACAGTCCATAATGCTAATGGAAACCCAACCTCAGAGAGTGTAAACAAGGCAGGGTTTGTCAACTGGGGAATAGCAGCATTTGAGGTTCAGGAGCAAACTATCATCCACCACTCCAGTGTGTCCTCCAGCCAAAGGGAGGACAGACAGTGAGGGCTGTAAGGCAGTAGCCATCAGTGAGGGTCATTAAGACCACATTTGTACTGTTTAATAAGAAAGGGCCAGGGAGTGATGTCTGGTAAAAGCCTGTGCTGGTTTTGGCTGGGATAGAGTTAATTTTCTTCATAGAAGCTAGTATGGGGCTATGTTTTGGATTTGTGCTGGAAACAGTGTTGATAATACAGGGATGTTTTAGTTACTGCTGAGCAGTGCTTACACAGAGTCAAGGCCTTTTCTGCTCCTCACCCCACCCCACCAGCAAGGAGGCTGGGGATGCACAAGAAGCTGGGAGGGGACACAGCTGGGACAGCTGACCCCAACTGACCAAAGGGATATTCCATACCATAATGAAGTTATGCTCAGTATATAAAGCTGGGGGAAGAAGAAGGAAGGGGGGACGTTTGGAGTGATGGTGTTTGTCTTCCCAAGTAACCGTTATGCGTGATGGAGCCCTGCTTTCGTGGAGATGGCTGAACACCTGCCTGCTGATGGGAAGTAGTGAATGAATTCCTTGTTTTCCTTTGCTTGCGTGCACGGCTTTTGCTTTACCTATTAAACTGTCTTTATCTCAACCCATGAGTTTTGGCACTTTTACTCTTCCGATTCTCTCCCGCATCCTACCGGGGGGGAATGAGTCGAGCGTCTGTGTGGTGCTTAGTTGCCGGCTGGGGTTAAACCACGACAAAGCCAAATGGCATCGAATGGCTCATTGCCCACCCCGCAGCGCACTAACCTTTCCCTCTGCAGGGAGCTAGGTGGAGAGTTCTATCCATAACAGCAACAGGGAGGGAGGTAACAGCTAAGCAATGTGGCCAAGCAGGGGTCCAGTGCCCAGGCTCTCCCCAGCTTATATTTAGCAACTTATATCATGCTGCTGAGTTAAGATTTACAAGAAGTCACGGATCAGCCCCTCAGAGCCCTTTGCTATGACAGTATCAGTCTTTTTACTTGACTGTAGTGATGAAAACCCTTGCGCTAACATGCCTGGAGCCACCTGCTTCACAGCATGAGCACAGGTTGGCTCACTCAAGAGCTGGGAGACCTTCCATGCTCTTCCCACAGTTCATCCCAGAAGGAGAGTAGTATTTCACTGATGGTTTGGTTGATTTTGCCAGTCTCAGAGTGTCCCAATGCCAAGAACGGTGAGCTATGCCCTCACAGGGACGCCAGCTGCATGTGCAAAAAGAGAGGACATAGTAATGTTGTGGGCTGTGCAGTGAATACTCTTGCATCAGGTGGGACTAATCTGAGCACAGAAACCTGGGTTAACTGCAACATAAACATAGCTATGGCCAAAGTACAGAGTAAAGTATTCAACTTCTTTTTTTAAATATACAAATCTCTTACAACTTCTTTATGATTCCTTTTCCTCAACATAGTTTTGTAGAAGATCTTTTATGTCAAGCTTTTCCAAGGCCTGTCTATGTAAGATGAGATATTCGCTGCTTATTTAATTATAAATCTTTAGATTGCACCAGTTTTATGTCTTTTGACAACTGTCTTCTCCTCATTGTCTTGTTCAAAGGAGAAGTTAAAAATGCCAAGGTTGTCTGCTTCCAAATCTTTCCTCCATGGATGGACCCAGGACATTTTTAATGACAAGCAGCAGCTTATTGTTCATTCTTGTTACAGTGACATGCAAATCCATTGAGTGGTGGCAACACAAGGAGACCACTGCTCCCAGAAACTTCCGAGCACATTTCCTGGCAAAGTGTGCTCTCCAATGTCAGTGCCATTCCCACCGGTCTCCGAGACTGCAGCATGAAAATCGTGGAGTTGAAGAATAAAAAAAGAACAGGAGTTATGAATGTGGTGAAGAATAGGAGGTAAGGATGAAGCTTATACATGACACAGAACTCAAATARCCTGAAGCAATGTATTAATGTATGCTGTGGGATGAGCTAATTGCTGTACAGTTTTCTAAAGATGGGAGTGAACTCAAGGGCAGTACGGTATATCCATGCCAACGTAGCTACAGCACAAGAATGGTTTTGTGAAGGATCAAAAAACTCAGAGAAAGGGAAAAAGCTTTTGCTTCATGGCACAGTCTGAAAATCAGCTTGCAACAGCTGCATCAGTGAAGAAGAGACCAGATGTCATAGCTACGTTTTAAATAAGGACATTTCCGAGTGAGGAAAAGGCCACTGGAGCCAAGTGTAAGTCAGGGGTTAAGTAAGGAGGAGGGGTTGTGGGTGGCACTGCTGGCTGAACACAGAAACATGTAAAAGGTGTTTGCCCCAAAGAAACAGAATGGGAGAGGCTGGAACCTCCTACCTGTGCTAGCCAGAGGGGCTCATGGCTAAGACTGCTGTTCCCCTACCTTTTTCTGGTCCTGTGAAAAAAAATCAGGGAATTCATTTATTCTCTTTTCCATCTTCCCTGCTTTTCAGCTGGAAACAGTGTTACAGCCAGGTTTTCTCCCTCCCAGCCTCCTTGCTCCCAGAGGAAGAGGGGACAGCACAACCAGGCTCAGGCCTGCAGAGGGATGTGCTTCTGCTCCTCTCCTGCTGTCCCCACCGGAGACACAGTCAGTGACCATGCTAGGACACGCTCCTGACAGAGCAGCTAACTTCTAAGGACCTCCTAAGCTACAAAACAGAAACCTTTGAAGGACTGGTTCTGTACAACTTTCTTTGCTAGTGAACTATAACAATGACAATTGTTAAAACATGGCATTCGTGTACCATATAATTCCAAATTCTCTGACAATGATAAGTGATGCTCTGAAGTATCTGCAGGTAACACACTGTTACCTGGGCTTGCAGCTTTTCTTCCACATCTCCACTGCTGCTCCATTTGCCAAAGCTGGTAAGTCCACTTGTACCTGTTCCATCCCAGAAGCTCATGCTTCCTAACACACCGTGATAATCACTTAAAACTTTCTCCTGATCTGGAAAAATGGAGCTATTGGAAATGCATCCTATGCCCACTAGCTGGTGGCAGGTGCTCCTAGATCCCGCTGAGGTCTGGTACTCTGTTTCACTGTTCAGGCATCAGAGATGTGCCCTCCATCACCCTCCCACTGCCAGGGTAACCTTCTCCATTCCAGTACCAAGTTGTGCTGGTTTATTTTTGCTTGGTCTTTGCAATGTCTTGATACCTCTGTAAATTTCCATCTATCTTCGCAACAGTGAAGCATTCTTGGGTTTGTATCCTCTTCAGTAATATAACAAGAAATGGCAACTCCTGTGGCACTGTTGCCATTTCCTAATTTAAATGGGCTAAATACATAGTTTTGCCCACCTCTGGAGCCAACCAATGCTTCATTACTTTGATGTCATTTTCTGTGAGTCACCAGATGGGAAATAATAGAGACTAGATGGCTCAGAGAGAGAGTTAGCTGTTCAAATTATGAACATTGCCATTACCTGAGGTTAGGTGGCCATCCCTGGCAGCAGAGGTCCTACTGATGGATTGGGCACCTGATTTTTCTGTTCTTGACACAGGCAGAGTAGTCACCTCAAGATGACACTGTGATCCTTGTGCACCTGTGGTTTTGCAGATGAATGCTAGGACATCCAATACTGGTGCTGCACAGGGGACATGTTAACCCTGGGGTCTCGACAAGGGCTACAGGGTCGCAGCCAGTCCATGCTGTGAACTGTGGCTCTGACTCAGGTCATCCCACTGGAATTTCAGGGTTTTTTTTCTTTTTTTTAAAGGAATGCCTATATGGTCCCTAAGTTTCTGAGGAGGAAAACTTGAACACATGGACTAGCAGCTTGAGAGAAGGGAGTGATCTTCTCAGGGATCTCCAAAGAGGTCCTAGCTCCAAGACCCACAGCTCTAGTCAAGCCCTTCCCACACTGTACCAGAGACGGCTTTGGTTGTGGCAGGGGTAAGAGATGCAGCAAGTCCAAGATGTGCTCAACCACTGGGACAGTTCATGAGGGCTGCTTTGCGGAAGAAGAGGGAAAAGCTCCAGAGTGGAGTGGGGAACCTGCTGCAGTGCCTGTATGGCCGTGGGGTGTGCATGGGGGGAAGGAGTTGCAAATGCGGAGCCTCAGAAACCCTCGTCATGGCAGGGCACAGTCTCTGCAAGGCAAGGAGGGGCAGATCATCCCTTCTTCTGCATGCTGTGTGCCCAAAAGGGGTTACATGCCATCAACCAGCTGGCAAAGGTCATCCCATGTAGGGACACAGTCCAGAGGATGTGGCAACGGTATAAAAGAAGCCATGGGAAATTAGGATGTGCTGTTTTCTGAAATAAGCAAGCACTTGGAATGAGGGGAACCTTCCCGCTGCTCCCAGTACATTAGCAGGAGTCCAGATGGGAAACGTCCACTGGGATCAGCCAGAGCTTTTGTGAATCCATCATAGTGAGCCTTCAGCAGGGTCACTTCTTAGCTCATTTTTGGGATTTTCAAAAGTCTGCAACAGTAGAAGGGAAAAATAACCTTGGTCCTAAGTGTGTTCCGAACACCACTCTAATTATCAAATTCCAGTCACATTCAGAAAATTATTTAATCTCCCCTTTGCCCCAACCTAAATTTGAACATTTTACAGACATTTCATTTCCAAATATGTTTGTCTGGACATTGGCCCAATTTCTCTAACTGAGTTTAAATGGGCTAAAAAACTTTGAAACAACAACAAAATCAATGAATATGTAGCATATTAGTTTGGTTTTGATTTTGGCTCTACTCTTAAAAAAGTGTTGTCCCACCATTTCCAGCCTTATTTTCAATCAGCTGCTGTAGACAGTAACACATTTGTTGTTCATTCTGCTGAAAGTCAAGTGTGGCCGGTGCTGAGCATGTCTGAAAATCTTATGCATCATCCTGAATTTGTTTTACCTTTGAAGACTTAATGTCAGATTAATATTGATAGTCTATCTCTCTTGAATCACCATCCCTTTATGGGCATACAGGTGTGTGGTTTCCTTATCCAGAGTCATTATGTGTGCTTGGCTATGCCCATGTTCACACCTTTCTTACTCCAGCATTAATCACCCCAGGTCCCATTGTCCCTTAACATCCTTCCATGCTTTGTCAGTAGTTTACAAGTCTGTAACACAGCTCTAGATAGCTCTTTAACGTGTTTTCAATAGAGCTTATATTAGACCAGGTACCCAGCCCTGGAGTGTTACTGGTTTTAAGGATAAGTGGAATGGTGTTTCAGCAGCAGTTAGCAATGCTCAGCTGCAACATCATGCCTTACCTTAAGCGTAGCATTATTTAGGGCTGTCTTTATGGTCATGCTTAATACAGATTTCAGTGGGATTTAAGTAGTAGTGCTTAAGTGCTCCAGAGACGTTTCCCATGCACACTGAAGAAGTGAAGAGTAACTGATCCTACCAGGCTGCCAGCTGGCCCAGGCAGCTCCTGACCTTCCCAGAGCCTCTTCTAGGTTCATGCAAGGCCAAACCACAAAATTCGAGATAAAACAGAACAGAGCAGCCCTCTCTGACCGGCCACTGTCCCAGAGACCTCCATGAGCCCTGGAGAGATGTTCCTGTCTCTTCCAGCCTTACTGAACCGCCTGACTGCCAGCCAACCCTTAACCCTCCCCTGGGCATTTCTGCCCCGCCACAAGAAGTTTTCCTTCTCTGTTATTCCAGGATCACAGGTATAACACAGCCTTCCGGTGAAAAAGCACCTGGACCTGAGGGAATGTGGCAGTTCTGAACCATCTTGTGTAAAAAGCATTACTGGCACTAGCCTCTTCATACTTAAAACTCAAGGACAAACCTTGCTATCCTGCCAGAGAGCAACATGCTGGAGACCCTCTTCTGTTCCTCTTCAGAAGGAAGAGCATCACCTTTCAAATCACAGTACCTTATCTTGGAGGATCCTCTGGAAGGAAAATGATCCAATATTTACAACTTATTGTAACCTGCCAACAGCAGCTCATGGGGCTGCTCAGCTGGCAGAGAGCAGATCCCCCGGCAGCCTCGGGACCACACGGTGTCGGTGCAAGACATCAGCAGGGCTGATCCTTGGCTCTTTGGCCAAGAAAAAAGATAGCCGCTGTTTGGTTCGCTCTGCACAGCACTCCTCACTCTGCTTTGAACTCTGCCAATGCTCCAGCGGGATCGGATGGTTTTCCTTCGAACAAGTTAGCGGCTCTCCTTCAAGGACGAGTCCCGCATGACCTAACAGTGCTTTAAATCTGCCCTGCAGCAGTTTTCACGGTGTGGTTATGTGCACACCCACGCACAAGCCCACACGTATTGGTGTTGGCTTGCGTGTGCGTGCTCCTGCCCCAAGGAGGAACAAGGAGGGGGTGAGGGCGGCGGTGGCTCCGTGCTGCGGGGCCCGACGTGCCCCCCCCAGCCTCGCGGCGGAGCCGCCCCCCACCGC
>JAYKAV010002983.1:582138-600173 GCA_035582835.1 Phoebastria nigripes
CTAATAGCAGGTGCTTAAATAATGGTATCTAAAAGGAGTTTCACCTGGGTTAGGCAACCAACCAGGGCAGACCTGAGGACAGAGCCAGGCACCCCAGAGCATGTCTTCCCCATAGCCCTGTTGCCCCCAGGGCTGTCCTGGTGGAGAGCTTCCTGCCTCTGTTCTCTTCTTCTCTTATCCAGAAGCATCAGTGATTTTATTTCCTTTGCAAATGCCAAATTCAGCAGGTCCTTTGAGGTCCTGTTGCACTTTTGGGACCAAATTGCAGCCCACTAAGACTAGCTCCATCTCACAACAGAGCATCCTCCCATTTTTGGACGTTTTATGCCTTTTGGAGGACAAAGACATGACCGTTAAGTTTGCACATAGTGTTAATCAAAGCTGAAGTTCTGTGTTAGGAATATAATAACCCAGGCAGGGCGCAGCAATCTCTGTTGTTATTTATTTAACAAAGGGACCTCAGGAAACATTGTGAGTGTAGCCAGAGAGCCATGGCATGTGTAACGTGCTGTGGAAAGCCTCTGCGTGCTGATGTGAACCTGTGGGTTTCTGTAAGCATATAGGAGAGCACAAAGCATGGACCACCTATTGTGCTCGGTGCTGTACAAACAGAGGGTACAACAGGTCTCCCTCCCCTCAGAGGTCAATGAATAGAAGAGTTCAGAGATGGCTCCAGGCAGTTGGGACAGGAAAGGTGCAAGGGGACATGAAACAGCAGTAGGGGAGGGATGCAGCCACCAGGATCAGCGTGTTACACGAGTCAGGAAAAGAAAGCTCTGGAGGCAGACATGGTGCTGGTGTTGTATTTCTGGAAGCTTCTCAGGGCTCTGGAGCAGCCAGAGACAGAGCATGGAGATACTGCTTGAAATGCAGCCAGGGATAAAGGAGACCAGCACCTTGGGCAAGTCAAGGAGGGAGAACATCCAACCTGCCTGGTCTGGCCAGCTCGCACTGCGGGCTCTGAAGACCTGCCACCTGGAGCAACTCCCTGGGACTTAGAAGGTGGCAAGTGGTCCCTTCAGGCTGACACATGGCCCCACAAATGCACCCGTACCAAGCAGAGGAGGGATTCCCAAAGGCAGAGAGCATATCCCAGGAAGCCTTCAGAGGGGTCTGAGCTCAGCCATGGCACATATGTGCGATGTGCCCAGACAGGGCACTGGATGCTGACACCAATCCATGGGACAACCTACAGCTGGACCAACAATGCAGCACCACCCAGAGATAACATGGCCAAAAAAGAAGTCCATGAAGTCACTGGTGGAGAGGGCTTGCCAGCTGTTCTGAGTTATTCTGGACTAGTTAATATGAATGAAGAAATAAACATACTTCTCCTTGAAGAAAATGCCTTGGGCCATGTCCTCAGGCAGAAAAGGTATTCATATCACCTGCTTGCTGCTTGATGCTCAAATCTCAGTGGACCTGTTGCTGTAACGCAACGGGTGAGGAAAGCTCATAGCTGGCAGCTTGAACACTGAGACTGCTGTGTCTTTAGTAGCACTTGGACAGGTAAGAGCTTGCTCACAAATGGGAACTTCTGCCAGCCAGAAAGTGCTTCAAGGGCATCTTTTCACCGAGAGCTCAGATGTTGTTCTTCTCCCTCCCTGCAGATGCACAGATTGCAGATTTAGAGAAGGAGCTGGCCAAAGGGATCTTCAAATCTCAGTGGAAAAGCGTGACATATCCACCTGGAAGTATTATATGCACACAAACACCACGCTGCTTTTCAGTCTGCTCAGATCATGGATAAGCAACCCAAAAGCACTTTTTAGGATCAGCTGCTGACTTCAATTCCACACACTTGTGATGCTACTGTGTAAACAGAGTTTCTGGCTGGAGTCAGCATCTCCCAGGGGATGGCTCCACAACTCCACTGAGCAGCCTGGAGCGTGCAGTGGAGGGGACATACGGCCCTTCAGCTCTCTCTCCAGCTGATCTGGGCTCTGGTGCCTACCTCAGGCTTGCTGAATACAGCATTGATGGTTCTACTGAACCAACTATTTGCTGAACCATCCAAAACTGCACTCGTCGGTTAGAGCAGTGTCCAAATTCTGCTTCAGGAAAAGCAGTGTTTCAGCAGGGAATGAGGACTTCCCCAGTGGTGAGTTTGTGAAGACTGTAAGAGGCTTTGCTAGGCTTCAGGATCACACATGCCAGAGAAGATATTTTGTAGTCAGTTAATCAGATGTAGGCACCTGGTCCCTGGCAGCACTAGAATTGCCCTCAGTAATGGGTTTAGATGATTGGGGTAAACCCCCTCCACCTTCCTCCTAGGTCAGGGTTTGATTTGTTCCTGTAGGTGCTCATACTTCCCGTGAGCTACTTCCAAGGAGACCTTGCAGTGGCTGATGAGCAACAGGGAATAAAAATTCCCTGGTCACATGATCATTCCCATAGCTCTGGCCTGGAGATGGGCAGGACCGGGGTAGACATGCTCATTTCACAGCCCTGTAGATTCTTCCTCTGGATCTCTCTCTAGTCTGCCTTGCACTGCTGGACAGGCTCACACCAGCTATGAAATTGGTTCACCCTGCTTGGAATATGCTCAGTCCCCTCCTTTGCATCCAGCTGAAAACGTTTCCACTCCACACCCTGTCCCAGCTGCTCTTCAGTGCCCACTGCCTCTGATTTCCTTAACCAAGTTGCTTATGTGCAGCTGCATAAATGCAGTTGCTCCAGCTAAAGGGGTTAGTTCAGTGAGCGGGGAAACCCTGGGGGTTCCCCTGCCTCCCTCCTGGTATTGAGAGTGCATTCAATTACACTGGAGCTGGTCTCTCTAGACTGACTTTGTTGCAATGGTTTTCAGTGCCTAATTCAGCTGGCCTGGCTGACACATGTCCTGAAGCAGGAGGTAACTCCTGCCATCCAGTGCTTGCTCCTCTGCTCTGATTCTGGGCAGGAGGATCTGGCCAAGTAGATGCGGTACATCTTCAGTGCAGGTCCTGCAGCTGGTAGGAGGATTCCCTTCCTCTTATTGATGCCATGAGTTAGGGAGCTGCCCGTGAGTAGTTCAGAAAGATCATTGCAGGTCACCTCAGGTAACAAGAGATGGAATGGGACTGTGGGATGTAGCATCTCAAGCCAACACAAGCACAGAGGAGAAGAGCCCAATGCGTAGCAGGCAAGGCCTTGAGCAATGTGAGAGAGGTTTGGTGCACTGCTGAGAAGCTCACACACTTTGCTGCATATGAAGGATTCTCCTTCTGTACCCTGTGCTTTGAAAAGTTCTTTTTTAAGTACCTTCCAACACAGACTAAACAATTCACTTCCCTCCCAGATAGCTGGAGGCTGCCCCTGTGCCGGTGGATTTTGCTCAGCAGCTCAGGAGGGGACTTCTACCTGTCCCCACTGCTTCTGAACACCTCCTTGACAAGTAAGCAGTAAAGGAAACACTCTCATATTTTAGCTGGCTACTTGGGGCTTGGTTCTTTGCCATTTTGTCTTCCTTTGAGAGATTCATATTTTAGTTTGTCTGATGCTCTCCAGCTGACTCTAGAGTTTGAGCTCCTGACCTTACCAACCACTCCTCGCTGGCCCCAGCCACAAGTGCCTGCAAAGCCGTGGTGAGAGTCAACATCTGATGCTGGACATTTAAAGAGCACACAAGTCATGAATTTATGGGCTGCTCAGTGGCATCTTCCAGCCTAGCTGACCTCTCATCAATTTGAATCTGCCAGGAATCATAACAGAGCATTTTCAAAGGGTTAAAGGAAACCCTCCAACACAAAAAACTTCTAGTTCACCTTTGTACACTATGTTATTTTGTTCTACTAGGTGCTAGTCTGACCAGAAGGTACATCATACAGCTGGTGGGAGGATTCCCATCCTCTTATTGACCCAGTGAGTTTCTGTTGAAACCACGCAGACTGGGAAGTTTATGGGTGCTGAAAGGTGCTGAAAGGTTACATGGGTTCTAGTATACAGGATGAAGTCATGGATGACAGTTTCATTGAGGTTTCATAGAAAACTTCAGGAGTTACCTGAGCTGCAAATGGCGGCTGGGAAAAATGTAATGTACATCAGACCTGTTCCTGCAGTCATCCCTAGACCTCTGCATTTGCCCACTGCCAGAGGCAGGACAAACATTTGGCTTGACCCAGTATAGTTGCTCTTCTGCTTCTGCTGTTTGCAGACAGTGTGGGTTTGAAGAACCAACAGAGAGAGACAGCAAGTCCTGGGTCAGTCCCTGTGGTCTGTACCAGGCTGCCTCAGCAGCTCTGTGATCCCCCTTAAAGCCCAGATCTGCAGGGACAGTGCAAAAAGAGCAAATTCCTCTGCCAAATTAATGCTGAGATCAGCTGGCACTTACCATTGGGCACACGGCTCTTCAAAAAAGGTGGGTTTTGAGTGCTTGGTTTAAGGAGACTTTCTTAGTCTCAAGCTTATGTTGCCACAGCCATTGAGGAAACTCTAGTAAGTTTATTTTGTAAAGCAGGACAATGTTGCTGTGTTGCTGGTTTGGTCTGTGAAAGCATCTTCTGTTTGCAGAGGGAGAAGATGAGGTTTGGAGATGCCAAGCCTGTGGTGGCTCAGCTTGGATGAGCAATTTCCAGGAATGCATTTACATTGGTAAATGAGGTGGCTCATCAGAGCCTGGAATTATTCAGCCCTGAGTTACAAGGTTAGGAAAATGACTCTGTAATCTCTAGTCATCAGTGTGATTCTCCTGTGGCTTGGAGAGCTTCTCTGCTACCCAGGGAAGGATGGCTGTGTCAAAACCAGGGACATGGTCACAGCTCTACTCGTCAAGAAATCATGTATCAACTGGGCAATACAAGCTGCTGCCCAGCAGTCTGAGGTCTTGATCCTACAGACCCACCTGCCTTCTCCAGCTTCCACACTTCCACGCTTTTGTGAGATGGGAGCAGTTTGACGGTTTAAAAACACAAGCTTCCTCACCCCCAAATATCATCTCTCCAGATTGTAACTACACCGTCAGGAGAGCAATGCTGCCCAGGGCACATGGCAAATCCCTGTGGCATTGACAGCATTTCACAGATCACCCAACTCAGATCGGTGTACATTTGAATATCCTTGGTGACCTCAGGTTGTGTGTCAGCTTATTGTTTCATTTTAAATGGTGTCCCGATGCACGAGGCCATTTCTTGTACCTCTGGCTCTCCAGAGGACCAACGGGGTGGTGAGCTTTGGACCACTGAGTTGCTTTAGCGATCCAAATAAAAACGAAGGTTGGGACCTCATTCGTATGAAGCGGATCCGGCTCTAGTTACCATGACACCATGACAATCAACTTGTTTACTGCTTCAAGGTACAGTCTAAACATTCTTGGCATGTCATTTGCATAGCAATATCCAGAATGCTTTGTGTCACTCTACTGTATTCGGGCTCTGCAAATGCATTGAAAGGTTTCTTTACATGTATGCTTAACTAAAGAAAAAGAAAGGAAGAGAAAGGAGAAGAGAGCTTCACTTTCGGTAGCATGTTTCATACAAAGTGTAACATAAACTGTGTACAAAATTAAACATAGTAGCTGGATATACCCCCATATGTTCTGGGGAAATGGGGAGGGGGGTAGTTATCAAACAGAGGGTGGAAAACAACCTAAGAAAATCTAGGGCTCGTTCTGGCAGAGTATTTAAGCGTGTGCTTAACTTTAAACAGATGATTGACTGAAATACAGGAAAGGAAAATAAAAAGACATGGAGAAGTGAGAAAAGATAGGTTAGTAGAAGAAGAAAGAACAGTCACAAAGGGGATTCAGCTCAGCTGTGTGAGCTGGCAGTGCTGCAGAAGGGCCAGGACAGGTGTGTAGGGTGAAGGCGGTGTTGGCGGAGGAGCTGGTGGGTCAGAGGGGTGTATGGAGGGCTGCGCCGGGATGCTGTGTACAGGGAAGCGAGCGTGGTGGTGAGTGATGCACCCGGGTATCAGCTGGTATAAATTGATGTGGGTCATCCACACTGAATGAAGCTCTGCTTGTTCACCACAGCTGCAAGCTGAGTGTTGTCTTCAACAGTTGTGCGGGCAGGGCTGGGACTGAAACAGAGCCCCAGAAGCTCTCTGGAAGGATGGGGCCTGAGGAGAAGACAGAAACTGGGGGAAGAATTGTGAATGAAGGGAGAAAATGGCCAAGAGCAGGCAAAGCCAGAGCTGGGGTCAGCCAGGGAGGTGGGGATGTCACCAGTCAGTGCAAGGGGGGCTGGAAGCCCTGGAGGTGATGGTAAGCAGATGTGCAGGAGCAGAGCAGGCTTTTGGGGGTGCTGGAGCAGCTGGGATCTGGGTTGGGAGAGGTTAAATCAGCTCTGAATGGGGCCAGCGTAGGACTCAGGCCACAGACACCATTAGGACCATTTCACTGCAGTCACAGGCACCTAGGTAGAAGGCATGAGGTCCAGCAGGTTTGACAGCGGCAACTCTCCAGCTGCCCTGTCTCCCCTCCATGCCCATAGCACAGCTAGGCTGGGGGCTGCTTGTGCTTGAGAGAGCATCTTCATGCCCAGGAACTAAGGACAGGAGTTTCCCACATCATCAACTTTCACTTACCTACCCCCTAGTCCAGTGTGGTGTCCTCCCAGCTCAGGCACTTAAGAAAATTCAGATTTGCCATGGTAGCATGGAAGATAAGTATCTTTTGTGGATTCTGTGAACCTCTGAGCCTCCAGTCGACTTTACGGTAAGGCATGTTAACATTTCTGTGTCTGCTATAATAAATGATTCTGCAATCCCATATACTGCTCATAGCTGAGACCACAACAGTAGACTCAGGAGACAATTCACATCAGATGTGGATAGCTTGCTCAGCAGGACAGCCTTTACAGATCAGGCATCTCTGCAGCTACCTCCAGGCTCTAACATTACCTCCAGATCAGCATAAGTCAAGCAGGCAGGCAGCAATTCATGCCAAGCATGAGCTGGAAAGCCACCTCTCCAATAAAATAGGCATATCTGATGTAGGATTATTTTTCTTTCTCAGCTTTAAGTAATGAGAAGACTCTCAGGTACAGAATTTCAGTGTGTCTCCTGCCTCAGGACTCAGCGCAGTGGTCAGAGCATTTTTGGCACCAACACCTAAAATAATAAACAGCACAAATCCCTCTGAAGCAGATGTGGGCAAAACACTGATGCATTACTTCTGAGGGGGTTTGGTGCCTTGTCTCCCTCCCATCCAAGCAGAGAAACGTGCAAACCATTTAGAAGAATTACAGCTAAGGTAAGATTCAAACAAGGCCAGTGTGCTGTGCTGTGATAGCACATTATCGACTAAACAAACAAACAAACAAATAGCCAAAAGGAGAGTTATTAATAGAGTTATAAAAGTTAAAAAAGATGTGGCTTGCAAATCCAGCTGTTCCAAGCCAAATTTGTAACATGATTATTCTAGCTGATAAACTAAACAAGCAAAAACCGGTGGCGAACACCAAGGGTGAAATGTCTATCTAGTGAAATATCTACCCTCTTCAGATGTTGCCCACAGTTTTTTACATGGCTCTTCAGACTCTTCACTGAAAAAACTCCTCACTTGTGTATGTAACACCCATAATAAGCCTTGGTGGCTTTTCCAGCGCTGAGAATTGAATACCTGCAGGCACCAGCACAGAATCCAATCTGAATATTGCTCTGTAGAGAAGCAGCACGATCAGATGGTGTGCTGTGTCCCCCTTCAAGCCAGGCAGGCTTTTGTGAGCTTGGAGCAGAGCAAGTCAGCAAAATGACAGAGTTAATTGCTCCAGCACAACCTTGGAACAAGTCTGGGACACCCTTCCCAGATCAGACGTGTGCCCATCATTTTCTGCATCCTCACCATCCCAGCTGTCACTCCTATTAGCAACCGTTGCAGGCGAGGAGCCCTTCTGACACCCTACCTCCCTCTGTACAGTCATCAAGATGTGGACACCAGTAAAGAGGCAGCGCTGGTCTGAAAAAGTCTTGTCTGGTGCAAAGGTCAGAGAGCAGACTGACTGAAACGGCTCCCAGGTAGCTATTTTTGTCATTCTTCAGGTCTCAGCCTCTGTGCCTAATTCAGTCCCTGTACCTCCCTCGCACCACCTGGCTTGCGGAGATGTTTTCTCCCCAGAGTTACTGATTCCAGTAACTGATCCCAGATTTCCTCTGGGTTGTATCATGCTAAGTGCAAAATGAATATGACTTTAAAAAAACCCCAAACAATACACAAACATACATTTTACTATACTATACTCTCTGCCTAGTTCTTCTGCTCTGCCTTGCTCACTACAAACCATCCAAACACCCATATGCACGTCCTGCAGGTCTGTATGGATCATCTGATATTCTTTGGTATTTGCCTGAGCATTGACTGGGAAGGGGCTTCTTAAAAAAAGCCAGTGTGAGCCAAGACACTGCACAGTTTTGTAGCCTACCCAGGCCAAGATCAGTCAAGTAGAGGCAGTTAGTCCTCTGCACAGGATATTTAAATCTTTTTAAATCAAGCTGCATCCAGATATATTTGCACCAGCAGTCACTGCTACCATGTGTTCTCTCCAGCAATCTGGCTGTATCTCTCCGTTCTCCTTGTGCTTCAGGTGTAAATTCTCCTGTCAAGAACCATTTCATGTGCCTGGATGTGTGCCTAATGCTATTTTAGATGTGCTAGGGTATCTGACATCCTCACCAGACTGGCAGAAAGGACCTACCTGCAGCAGACCCAGGTCTTCCTGGAGCAGCAACTAGAGGCCAATCCAGACCAGATACTCCCACCCAAGATCAAAAATATTAGTACACACATATGTTTAAGCATGGGAGCCACTACCCATCTGGCTGCAAAGTCCCTAAAATAATGTATTCATAGTCTGTGACTGATGCTAATACTTTTAATAATTGGAAAGTTGAGGCTGAGGAGGAGAAGAGACACAGGTTTGACAGGAGCGACTGTCTCCAAGGCACATTTTGGGTCCATCTTGAGGTTCTTGTGATGTGTTTTTCCAATTTGGTCTATATAGACTGGTAATAAATATATGATGAAAATCTACTCTTTTCCATGTGTCCTTTGTTGGGAACAAGCCTAACAGAAAATGTCAAGAGGGAAAAAGGAAATTTGAGAAAGTTGCAGCAGACTGAGAGAGGGGATATAGCAAACTTAAGAATGAAGATTTTTTTTTCTTGTTTATGATCATTGTTACTACTTCTTTTAGGTTTTTTGGTTTTGTTTTTAATTTTTTTTTATTAGGTATACGAGAGTATATATGGGTTATATAGTATATAGAGTATATAGTGTACTTCTAGAGTAGTTAGCTGTCCAGCACCAGGCAGTCACTCCCGTCTCACTACAGCCACATTAAGCAATAGGCCCAGCCATTTGCTGTCATCATCAGTGTCAGTATCCTAGGAGATCTCCTGATCTTGCATAATTACATCCTGATAAATGAGTACTTTGTGTTCATAGCAAAAACACTTTCAAAATTAATGTAATTGAGGGATAGCTGCTGTTGATGTACATGTCTTCAAATTATTAGGAATATCATACAAAAACATTTTATTTAGAGTCTTTAGTTAACACCCACCTATATTTTAAAGTAATCGCATTCACAGACAAAATGATATCGTCATTACAGGATCAAATTTCATAGCCTCTCTCAGGAACTTAAGGATTAAAAATGAAGCCTTGTTATCCCAGTAAATTCATAGGTAGGATTTATTCCAAGTAAACAAGAGTGAATGAAACACCCAGCTACACCTGATGTAATGCTGTTTCAAAGCAGAAACAGTCCGTCTACTCCAAACACTATTCCAGATCCATGGGGATCTGGAGTTGACACTGTGTAAATACATTAACTGCAGATAAACTGAACTATGAAATTCCTGGGTTAATAATATTAGTTTTGTGGTTAAGAGCAACAACCCTTAAAATACCAATACATGCTTTCAACCATAAATCTATTTGATGCAGCCTTTGTGTGGAATGAAGTGAGGTCTAGGGATAAAAATCAAAATCACATAAATATAAAAGCCAAATAATGCAAATTAATACTATGATAGCTGTAAGTACACAGGTATTTAGTGTTGAAAAGCTTCTTCATTCCAAACCTTTCTCATGTTCACATTTTGTGCCTGGACTGGTGAAGGGAGAGTGGCTGCGTATGTGATGGGATGGGGTGTGGGACACCCACACTCAGCAATGCCAAGGGGTGGAAAGAGGAGCCCCGAACACCAGCATCATCCTCTGTCCTCCTTCCCCTGCCAGCATAGCCACCTTTCCTCTGGGACACAGTCTTTAAAGCCTCAACAGCATCCAAAGAGTCTCCTTGCTGCATGCTAGGGCAGAAATAATTCAACTTCCAGATAGAAATATGGTCAAAAAATTAAATGTTGGAAAATATTCAAACACTCTTTGTGGATTTGCAGATGTGGTTCCCGTCACAATCAGGAGACACTGGGCATTTTAGATGCTAAAATTCTTAAGTAACTTTCAGAAACCTGCTGTCAAAATGGCTAGAAAGAGAAAGTTGAAAATTGGCGTGTTATGACATTCGCTTTAGCAGAGGTGCCCACACTCTTCCCACAGCAAAATGACTTTAATTTGCCCAACCCCAGAGTCCTTGAAAATGACACTCTGAGCATTTGCCGTGATGATTTCTCACTAAATTAGAAAAATGCCCAACTAAGGAGAGATTATCTCTGGATGTGGATGTGGCATAATGACTGTCAAGTGCACTGAGAGCCCCACTGGGTTTTGCAAGGTACACAGGGTCTGCAGCAGAGGCCAGCGTGTATCGGAGAATATTAATATTGTCTTGTTGGGGGCATCCATTGTGATACTCTACTGCTGTTCAGACAAAATTATACCATATGGGGGAATTCTCTTTGCTACTTTACATATATGAGGTAGCTTTTAGGGCCGAGGATTAGTCCTAAATTGTCTGGCTGACATAAAGGACACAGGCACATGTGTGCACACACTCTCCATAATGTGTGTACCCACTGAGACAGCATCACTGCAAGATTCTGCCTCGCAGCCCCTCGCCGCTGCGCCTGCAGTGAGGATGCGCTAGTGAGCTTGCATCTGCACACCCAGAAAGCCTCCTAGCTGCTCCCCAGAAGGAGCGCAGCAGCTCCGATCCCACAGGACAAAATGCGTTTGTCCCCCAGGTACTGGCATGCTGCTGCCCAGGTTTCAGGGCGAGTGAGGAGCTGGGTGGGCAGTGCCACTGCCTTATCATCCCTATCACAAGGGAGAAAAACTGTCCCTGGCTGCCTCTGCTCAGCCCCAAAACAGGAGCATGAGGAGACACATTTTTTTTAATACAAATGCTTGTGCCATGAAGGACTAGAGAGATGGTGGGACTGTGCTGGCAGGCAAAGATGTTGAGAGTTTCAACACAACTGCCACAACAGCACTTCAATAGTAGCACTCAAATGCCCAGCGTTGGTGTTCCTCGCATCCCACTGCCAGCCAACTGGCTCAAACCCATGCCACTGAACAGGCACAGGCAGCACACACACACGTCTCTACAGATGCTCGTTGACTTCGGTGCCAGGGCCCTGTTTAAGAGGATGCCAGACCTCTTGGTAAACCCGTGTTAGGCTGTTTCTGTCTCTCTATGTTGCAATGACTTTTCAAAACAAGTCTGGCAAATGTGGGCAGGAAGGGAGGCAAGGGCTGGAGAGGCTTGCAGGGCCCTGCTGAGCCAATTAGGGTCCCCTGTGGGGGTCTTTCCTGTTGGAACTGGGCCACTGGGGAAGGACACACAGGGAACGTCATGGGGCCAAGCACCAGGCGAGACTGACTGACTCTTGTAGCAAGGTCAGGTTTTGATCTCTCATCTGCCAAGTTCATCCCCAACAGACATGAGAAAAGGAGCCAGAAAGATGCCGCCCACAGAGCGTTCTAACCACTAGCTTGCTTGGCCATCCCATCTCAGCCGGGTGATGTGGGGAGCCAACAGAGGAGGAAGCAAGGAGGGAGAAGCCAGAGGTCTAAGGGTCACAGGAGGCAGTGGGTGAAGGCAGGCCACCAAGGAGAGGAGCAGCCTAAACATTTTGTCCACATGTCCCAAACTTGACGGTGCAGCACCTGCCTAATGTCATCAAGCCCTTGCCATCTTCCAGCCAGGGGTAACACAAATCAGGACAGTCGCAGCAGGGCATGGGTACTGCCTTATGCCTGTCCTGCACTGCCACATCTCCAGGGCCCCCCCACATCACATCATCCTGGGGTGTCCAGAGAGGTCCACAGTGCACCGTGGTCTGCAGGGTCGTGCTCTCCGCTCACCCGTGGGATGGAGCTGTAGGAGCCTGTAGGTCTCCCGGCCTGACAGGTATGCAAAGAGCGTGACACATTTGTTTTATGGACAGGACTTGAGGCTGTCCCAGCAGCGGCAATTTTACCAGCTCTGCCTTCACCCTCGGTGCCCGGGGATCCCAAACCCACAGTTCCCCATACCAAGCTCAGCCCGTGTGCGGAGCTGCATGGACCGAGAACCCCCGGCAGGGACAACATCGCCGTTCCTGGCTCCTCCCGGTGGCCTCGGTTATTTCGGACCTGCTCCGGGATGAAAAGCAGGTCCCGTCCCGGTGCAGGCAGGGCCGGATGGCAGCACAGGGACCCAAGCACATTCCCCAGGCTGCAGGGCATGAAACCCGCCGGGCCAGGCGGTGCAGCACTGCGGCCCCGCGGGGAGACCCGAGGCACCGGCTGCCGGTGCAGGGACAGCCGCTGCAGGCCACTGGCTAGTGCGTCCCCGTGAGCCCGAAGGGAGCTGGTGTCCCCGCACAAAGGGTCTTTCCCTGCGCAAACACAGCGGCGGCGGGAGCGCGGGGCCCCGGGTGTCCCGCACCCTCGGGAGGCAGATGCCGCCGCGCCCCCGCGTTTGGCACCCCCGGGGGCTGCGGGACCTGCAGGCTGCTTTTCCTCCGGGGCTCTCCACCGAGAAGCCGCGCGTAAAAACGGGAGCTCCGCTTCCCCGACGGCAAAGCGCTGCCGGGAGGCTGCGAGGCCGGAGCGGGGCTGCCGGAGCCCGGCGGCGGTGCAGGCGGGAGCACCAGTAGGGCGAGCACCGGCACCAGCCCCGGCGGGTTAGCGGGAGGCCGGGTCCGTCCTTCCCGGGTAGCGGCGGCGGGCACCTGGAGAGAGGAGCCGAGCCCAGCCGCCAGCCGGGTATTTGTATTCACCTATAGCCGTACTTATAGGTGTGTGCAAATGGTGTATCTCTCCCCCGCAGACTGGCGAATGGGAACGGAGGCGTGGTGGGAAGGGAAAGGTGTTCAGCCGAGCCCGTCCCCAGCCCGACCTTTAACTTCGCGGGGAGGACCGAGAGAGCCCCCGGGACAGGGGGCAGGGGTCCCCCGCACCCCGTACCTTCAGCGCGGCCCGGAGAAAGGGAGAGTCCCCGCCATTCACGTCCGCCGGGGCGGGCGAGTCCTGGTCCCGGGCTACGGCGGAGAGGGATGGAGAGCGACGGTGCTCTCGGCGCACGCCCGCGGACACCGAGCGGCTGCTTTCTACGTGACAGGAGGGAAATAAACCACCAACGAGCTTTTATTGTTATCATCATCATTATTATCATCGCCATCGGCGTTTCTTTGCACATAAATAAATAAATAAATATCTCCCGGGGGGAGGGAGGGGACGGAACGGTACAAGCACAGCTGCGCGCCCGGCAGCGACGAAGTCAAAACAAAACCAAGAACAATTTTAGAAAGAAAAAGAAATAAAGAAAAAGATAATAACCCAAACAGCCCCCGACCCTCCCCGTCCGGCGGCTTTCGGGCACCGCCGAGTTACTGGAGGAAGCCCCGAGACAGCATCCCTCCAGGCGGCCCGCACCGCCCGCCGCCGCGCAGCATCCGCGCCTGTCTCGGTGCGCGGGGAGGTCTGCGAGGAGCCTCCCGGGGCCGGGGCTGTGCCTGCGGGGAGACAAGTGAGACAGCACTACTGGGGGACGCCTGGGGTCCTAGGGAGCAGTTTATTTACAACAGGGCGCAAGGACACCCGCCCCCATGGGCCGGGGATATAGAAAGGCGAGAAAGTCCTTCGTAAATTACACAGATTATACAAAACGGTATAAAATCCTTCGGCTGCATGTCAGCACTGGAGCAGGCAGGACTCCCCCTCCTGCTCTCGCTATAGTTCCTGGGGAGCCGGGTTGGGCGTCGGGGGGCTAGGGGGTGACTGCGAGGCCTCTGTCGTCCTTCCCCGAGGAGGACGGAGACATGCGCAAGTCCTCGTCGTCTTCCGAGCACTTGGTGGTGGAAAGGGACGAGCATTTGCAGCTGTGGCCGGCGCCCCCGCCCCGGTGGGAGCTGCTTTTGCCTTCTTTCTTGTGCTTGACCCGTCGGTTCTGGAACCAGATCTTCACCTGCTTCTCGGAGAGGTTCAGGTAGGTGGCGATCTCGATTCGCCGCAGCCGGGAGAGGTACATGTTGGAGGCGAACTCCCTCTCCAGCTCCAGGAGCTGCGTGCTGGTGAAGGCGGTGCGCATCCGCTTGCTGCTGGGCAGCTGGCTGGACGTGCTGTCTGCGGAGCAGAGCGGAGCGGAGCGTGCCGTCAGGGCCTGCCGGACCCGCCGCCGCCCGCCCCGCAGCGCCCGCACCCGCCGGTCCCTGCTGCGCGCCCCCCCTCGTCGCCCGCTCTGCGGGGCCGCAACCCTCCCTCCCCGGGATCCGGCGACCCGGCAAGCTGCTGCCGGGCTGCAGCCCGAGCTCACGGGGTGCCGGGACCGCCTCCCCCCGTTCCCACCGCCTGGCTCGGAGGCTCGGCGGGCAGCAGCGGGGCTTCCCCTGCGCATCCCTCGGGGCACTGGCAGAGAGAGGTGCCGGGACTCCCCGTCCAGCCTGCGGGCGCAGGGTAGGGAACCCTCGCCCCATGTGCCTTCGGCAGGGTCCTGCTTCCCCCTCCGCGCCCCGGGATCCCTATTACCTCCCCGCAGCGACCACGGTTAGCATGCAGGCGTGCGCCCCCCGCCACGCGTGCCCCCCTTACCCACGGAGATGCAGTGGAACTGCCGGGGGTCGGGCAGCGGATAGGCGCCCTGGTAGAGCGCCGGTGCGTGCCCGACGCTGACGGCGGAGACGGAGTGCTGCTGGCGGGCCAGGGGCGAGTGGCAGTACTGGGAGCCGAAGGGGGGGAAGGAGGCCTTGATGAGGGGGATGGCGGGCGGCGGCGGGTGCAGCTGGGTGGCGGTGACACAGAGCGGGCAGACGCAGAGCAGCCCGGCCTTGCGAGCGTGGCAGGCGCCGGCCGGCAGCCCGGGCAGCGGGTGCGAGGGGTGCACGGCGTAGGGGAAGAGCGGCGGCGGCGGGCTGCCCTCGCCCTTCTTCTCGCCCGCCTCCCGCAGCACCAGCGAGTCCACCAGGAAAGAGCGTGGCATGGCCCCGCGCAGCGCCCGCGCAGCGCCCCGCGCAGCGCCCGCGCAGCACCCGCGCAGCGCCGCTGGCCAGCCCGAGTGGTGCTGAACGGCGCCCGCCCGCCCGCTTTAAATAGCGCCCGCGCCATGTGATGGCGGCGCCGGGGCGCTCAATAGGCTTTCTGTGCCTCTTCTCTTGGCATTCACGCCGCACGCTCCCTCATTATTTCCCTTGTTAACTAAATGAACTGCATAATGTACTCTATTCTTGTCGACCCCACCCACGCCGTAGCAGGCGGTCTCTCCCCTCCTCTCCCTTTGGCGGGGTTATTTTCTCATTCTCTCGCGATTTAATATTCTTTTCTTTCTCTTTATCGCTCTCCTTCGCTTTCAGCCCAGCTTTCAGCCCGCTCCCCCTTGTTTATTTTGCCGGCTGCAGTCGCGGTCTCCGCCGGCGCCAGCTTCCCCTGCCAGCCCCCGGCGCCTCTCCCACCTGTGGCACCAGGTCGGCCCCCCAGCCCCGCCGGCCTTTCTCTCTCCCCTCGCCGCCGGCCCGCTTCGTCCCCGTTACCGCGCCCGCCGCCTTCCCCAGCCCCGCGTCTTTGTTCCCAGCCCGGTGCCGGGACCTGCCGCTTATCGCTGTCGCCGCCGTCGGGCGAAACTCCCGGCCGCAGAGATGTGCCAGCTGGTGCTCCACCGGCAGGCACATCCGCCCGGCCCCTGCGTGGGCGTGGGCGCCTGGGCACGGATAACGGCCACGGAGCTCCACAAGCAGCGCGGGTGTGCTGGTGCGGGGACAGAAACCCCGACACACAGATACCGTGTGGCGGCACCCACGGCGAGCGCCTAACCGGAGGGAGAAGAGGCATTTTTTTTACCGGTTTTAGCGGTGACACCCGCCATCGCACCGTCGCGCTCCACGTGCGGCGGCCCCAGCCCCGGCCCCGCACGGCCCGCGCCCCGGCCCCGCCGCGCCCCTCACGGGTGCGCCGGGAAGTCCCTGGGGCTGCGGGGACCGGCAGGGAAACGGCTTATTTCTCCCGTACGATGAGAATTAGCGTAAACACACCGGCAGTGTCTGGATTTCTTAGCACAGGGATCTGCAAAACTTCCAGCGGGGTCTAAAGCTGGTTTCTGCGCCTTCATCTGAGCTAACGCGCACCGGCGCTTCCCCGCGCAGCGGCACGGCGTCCGCGCAGGAGCTCTCGGCGTTGGGCACCCTGCTGCTTGTTGATTTTGTAGGTGAATAAGGAATGTGGACAAATAGGAAAAAAAAAATATTCATCGGGATACATTTTCTTCCCCGATCTTCCTGTTTAATATACGGGAAAAAAAGACAAACGCACCCGCCGACTCCCGTCAAAATGTGGCGAGATTTCTCCCTACAGTAACCTGCCCGCCTCAAAAACAAATGGACTTTTTAAAATGAACGGAAGGAAAAGCCTTGGAAGCAGCGTAACCCCGTGTCTCTGGTTTGTACAGAGGCTATTCTTGCCTGCAGTCGCATTTCTCACTGAAATCTATGGGAGTTCTGCCGAGATACGGTTGATGTTCGAGCCTAGAAATGTCCGTATCTGCACAAGTAAACGGTGAAAAATACAGAACGAACAAAAACGAATGCTAGTAAAAACTCAGTCCCGCAATGATTTAGAAAGGATTTCCAAGTGTCCTTCCCCTGAAAGCGTTAATGGAGGTTGGATTTTTTTGTTTTGTTTTGTTTTGTTTTTAAGGAACTGGTAATTTAAAGCATTTTCCCCCGGAGCTGGCGCCCGGGAAGGGGCATCTCTCCCCGCTGAGAAGTGGCCAGCCACCGAGGGGGGGGGTTCATTCAGCCTCAGCCCGAGGGATTCCCGCTGCCCAGGGGCTGAACCCCAGGGCTCCGAGCCGCAGGGAGGAAAAGGGTTAACAGCTCCTGAATGCACACCAAGCCCAAAGCTACTGGGAAAGAATATCCAAAAAAATAACCATTTTTTTTTTCCAGCCGCTGGACCTTATTGAATGTCATTGAAGAAAGTTTTGAATGCCAGATAAAGAGAGGCGAATTAAAGTGTGTGACAGCAGAGGATAAGCAAACACAAAGAGAACTCTGTCACACTTTGGGCAAAATCCGTGGGCTTTTTACCAAGCCTCTTCGCTATGATTGAATTAAGTAATAGGAAAACATTTTCTTTCAGTTTAGAGCCATTAGACAAAAACTTCAAAGCGAATAACACTTTTTAATGTGCAGCCCAACAATGGAATCTGTTTTGTGCTGAAATGTTTAAATGGTTTGTTGTGCAACTGTGGGCTGAAATAACCCAGACTGCAGCAAAATAGCATCCTTCAGGCCGTTTTATGAGCGCTTGAAACTAGCACAGACCTTTAATCCCAGCGCTTTAAACTAGCCTCCCCTGTCTTTTTCGCCCCCCCTATTTTTTTTTTTTTTAATAGGGGAAATTCTCCTCGTATGTTTGCCATCTCGAAGCGATCGCCGCTAAACGAAAACGGCACCGGGAGCGGGGGAAAGACTGACGCCGGCGGGGTACGCGCTGCAGGCGTCTCGGGGGGACGCGAGGGGACGGGGGTACCCCCTCCCCGGGGCTGCGGGGTGGCCTCCGCCAGGATCGGCCTCTGCCTGCGCGGCCGCACGCCCCGCTCCGCCGCACGCTGCCGGGCTGCCCCCGGCCCCGCGGGGGGTCGTGCCGGGACAGGGTCCCCGGTGCCACCGGGAAGTGCCGGGCTTGGGCTCCGGAGGGAGAGAAATGCCGGGTGGTAAATGCTAACCCCGCGCCCTGCCCG